>JAVJGJ010000060.1:37948062-38009731 GCA_035590215.1 Microhierax caerulescens
CATTTGCATATGAAGGATACCAGGCTGACAGTGATTTGCCATTTAGACTGCTGCTGGCTGTAAGATCACAAATATCTGCAAAAATTAACAGCACCTGGCCTTACTCAAGTGTTCCTATTTAAGGCTGAATGAAGATTGCTTTCAGAATTCTGTATGCTGACTGCATCAGAAATCAACTGCTCTTGCAAGGCTTCCACCAGGTCCAAACCTCTTCTAGTTTCAGCCTAACCTAAAGACATAGTGCTGAATTTTGATGTCATGAATACAAATTAAGAGAGATTTGGCTGTAGGATGCATTTGCATATGAAGGATACCAGGCTGACAGTGACCACTGGACACCATGGGTAGAGTCGGAAGAACATCAGACTGGTATTGTTGTGTGGTTTGAGAGTGATGAACTGGGAAAGAAGTTCTGAGTATTGTGAAGTACTTGGGCACAGAAACCCAAACAGGGTTAGGTAGTGTGCCTTGTTAGGAGGTGCTCCGTGGCGGAGCACTGCATGCTTCTGGGGAGAAACTGGGTCTAACAGTAAGAAATCAGAAAGTATCTGATCTGAAATGCAATCTGCCGAAGCACTGTGCAGTTATGCTGGATGTGCTGTAGTAATGGTTTATTTTAGAGCTCTTAACTATTAATTTGTTAATGCAGACAAGCGTTAGTGCAGATCAAATCCTATTGGGATCTGTTTGGAAAGCTCAGGAGTTCTCTCCCACCTTGAAGGGTTCAAAGGTGAAATTCAGAAAAGTGAAGCAGAATTTCCAAAATCATGACCAAGTTTTGTTTATTGAGAGTGCAGAAAAGGGGGGGAAAAGTCCATTTCAGAGATGCTGTAGTTGTTTGGCAGGGGATAAGGGGGAAAAAAGTTGGGTTTACCCCTTAATACTGAACCTGACCAGTCTGCAATTTATATATTCATAGCTGCTTCTACTTTTTTTTTTTTCTATTGCCTATCCAAGATGTTGATCGATTCAGCAGTAGACAAAGACATAACCATGGAAATTAAACATGAAACAATCCCATTAGTTCATCAACTACATGTCCCTGTCCATAGAGAACTGTTCATTTCAACCAAAAAGCATCTCTATACAATCCAATCATATTATATTACATAGGATATTAGACTTGGGTTTTCAAAAAAGACCCAGGGAGTTGGAATTATCTATTAACTTCCTCAGTAATCTCCTTTGAAGCTGTCAGCCTTCCTAGACAATTTAGTCCATTAAATATCTTGCTTGGGTAGATTACTGAGAGAACTACTGCACCTGCACTAATAAAAGAAAATTTTGCCTCTGTGATTATGCTGTACTAGGTATCTATATGCATGTATCAGGTTGCTATTACTATGCGAATATTAAACTCAATTTGTCAACAGCCCTCATTGCAGCTGATGAAAAATGTATGAAAAATTGTGGGAAAAGAAACATGGTACTATAGCAACTACTGCCATGCACCACTGGCAAGCCAGAATGACATTGCTGACCTTGCCTAAATATAGCTTAGATGTCAGTGAATGAGCACCGAGATGTAAACATTTTTAACACCGGGAGACCTATCAGTCTTCAAGGTCATTTCTTAAGAATAAGTATTTTTAGAATATAGAAAAAAAGCAAGCCCTCAACTTACATTAAGAGCATTTTATACGTCACACAATGATCTTACAGATTTTACAACATTGACAGGCAAGAAATACTAAATCATGACCCAAACAAAACTAATTGTTAATCTTACATGAAAAATTTGATTGGAGATTTTCGCAGCACTTTGGAAGTCCCATGCAATAACGGTACGGTCAGCTGAGTCCCGGCTTACTGCATCTGTGCTTGTAAGAAACTCTTTTCCTTCAGGAAGAAAGAGTATATCCAATGTCTGTTGTACTGCAGCTTTGTACACTCTTAAAACCTAGTGGATAAAGAAGTTTGTTATTTTTTGGCAGATTAGAAGAACATGATAACCTATGTTTTAACTTTTTGCATTAATAATTCTCTCTAATAAATTATGCATTATTTTTAAATGCAAAAAAGTAACTGAATTTTAAATGTTGAAGTACCAGTATACTAAATAGCATGTTAATATATGTAAAGAGTCCACAATAAAAGAAAGCATCAGTTTATATAATTTATATATACATAGGCTTCTGTTATAAATATCCAAGGAATTACAGTTAGATCCAGAAAGAGATTTGGACAACACAATGTTGTGGAGCTGGGTGTACACAAACTCCCTTGTAATCTTATGAATTCTTCTAGAATCCCTGGAAGAGGAAAGGGGACCTTTGGCAGCAGGCTGGCCAACTTGGTGAAGGAGGTTTTAAACTGAAGGACTTGGCAGGCAGAGTTCAAAGTGGCCGCCCTATGTCATTGCAATCAGCTGGGAAATCAGCCAGGCCCACCACAGCAGTGACAAATGTTCCTTAGTTGACTCCCAGGATGACAACCAGAAGACCAACCACCTCAAGTGTACGTCCCAGCACCTTTGGTATACATACAGGCAAACAAAGCAATATTTAGGTCACTTAAAGCTTTGGGTTAACAGAACCTGGTTCTTATGGGTGACTTCAACAACTCAGACATATGTTGGAAGAACAACACAGCAGCTCACGTCATCCATCAAGTTCCTGGAATGCACAGAGCACTGCTTCTTCATGCAAATGTTAGATGTGCCAACCAGGAATGAGGCACTGCTGGACTTGCTACTCACAAACCCAGAAAACCTCCTCTGTAGCTTCTCGGTTAGCGATAGCCTCGGCCGCAGTGATGGCAGTGTCGTGGAGTTTGGGATCCTGCTGAGCATGCTGAAGATTAGTATTAAGACAAAGGGTTTACATTTTAGAAGAGCGAACTTCAGCTCGCTCAGGGCTCAGTTGGGAAGGATTCCACGGGAAGCTTCCATGGAGGATAAAGGAGCTAGTGGGTGCTGGGAGTTTTTCATGAACACTCTCCTGGAAGCACAAAAACAGTTCAACCCCTTTAAAGATAAGAGAAGGAGGCAGAGCAAGAGACCTCCTCGGCTTAACTGTGAGCTTCTGAGTCTGCTCAGAACGAAGAGTACCAGAGATGGAAAAGCAGACCTACAGGGGGAGAGAGCTACAAGGGCATTGCCAGAGTGTGCAGAGATGCAGTCAGAAAAGCAAAAGCTCAGCTCAAATTGAAATTGGCCAGGGATGTCAAAAACTACAAGAAAGGGTTCTTCAGGTACATAAATGACAAGCAGAAACAAAAGGAAAATGTTGGCCCAGTGTTAAAAAGGAAGGGTGAATTAGTCACCAAGCACGTTAAAAAGACAGAGGTTCTCAGTACTTTCTTCACTTCTGTCTTTACCAGCACTGCTGGGCCCTGAGCCTTCGAACAGAAATCCAGGTTGGTGCAAACACACACACGCTGTCAGTGAAGGAACAGTTGGGATGTGAACTGTTACAGGAGCTTGACCCGTACGGATCGATGGGCCCTGACAATATCCACCCGAGATGTTAAGAGATCTAGCTGACATCATTGCAAGGCTGCTCTCCATAATCTTTGAGAAGTTGTGGAGATCGGGGGACATCCCAACAGACTGAAAGAAGGCTAACATCACCCCCATCTACAAGAAGGGCTTAAAAGAGGATCCAGGAAGTTATAGGTACGTCAGTCTTACTTCAGTCCCTGGGAAAGTTATGGAACAACTTCTCCAGGGGCCTATCACAAGTCAAATGAAGCACGTGATTGGGAAAAGCCACCATGAATTCACCAAGGGCAAACTGTGCTTGACAAACCTGATCACCTTCTGTGACAAAGTATCCTGCTTAGTTGATGCAGGGTGAGCCATGGACGTGGTCTACCTGGACTTCACCAAGGCCTTCAATGGGGTTTCCCACAGCCTCTTCCTAGAGAAACTGAGGTGCTACAGTCAAGATCAGTGGTCTGCACGGCAGGTGGGGAACTGGCCGACAGGCTGCACCCAGAGGGTGGCGGTAAATAGCTCCTTTTCAAACTGGCAACCTGTCACATGTGGGGTTCCTCAGGGGTCAATATCAGAAGAAAGACTGTTTTATATCTTCATACATGATATGGATGATGGGATCAACTGCACCTTGATGAAGTTTGCTGATGATACCAAACTAAGTGGGGAACTGGATGCTTTGGAAGGGAGAGCCACCCTGCAGAAAGACCTGGATAGGCTGGAAGAGTGGGCTAACAAGAAACTTATAAAGTTCAACAAGAACAAATGTAAGGTCTGGCACCTGAGAAAACATAATCCAGGAGTGCAGAGCAGTCTGGGATCCCCACCTGGCTGGGGAGCAGCTCTGTGGAAAGAGACCTGGGGTTCCTGGCGGACAACAAGCTGACAGCATGCTGCTGCAGCAAAGCAAGGCAACAGGATACTGGGCTGCATCAACAAGGGCATCACCAGCAGAGATAAAGAAGTCATTATCCCACTCTACTCTGTGCTTGTCAGGCCACACCTGGAATGCTGTGTTCAGTTTCAGTCCCCACTACACAAAAAAGACATGGGCAGGCTGGAGGGGGTCCAGAGAAGGGCCATAAAGATGATCAAACAGCTGGGAAGCCTGCTGTATGGAGAAGGGCTGAGAGAACTGGGTTTGTTCAGCCTTGAGACAAGACGGCTTAGGAGAGGACCTTATCACCCTGCTCCAGTATATAAAGGGTGGCTACAAAGAAAATGTCAAGTCCCTTTTTACAAGGGGTTGGGGTCTCATAGAAAAAAAGACAAGGGGTAATGGGTATAATTTACTCCTGGGGAGACTCCAATTGGACATGAGGAAAATTTTTCACGAGAACAAACAGCCAATACCCTTCCAACATGGTATTCTATGATTTTATGATTGAACTTGGAACACTGAGAATCAGTCTGAGGATCTCTCCTTCCTCCTTCCAGGAAACTTCAGAAGTGTAAGTTTTTGGTCTTTTTGTTCTCAAAATTTTCAGCTAGCTATAAAGCCAGAGAAAAGAAAGTAATTAGGTTAGTGGGGATTTGGGACTTACAGGTATGAAAAGGACACAGCAGGAAATGAATATGCTTGTTCATCATTCTGGACTTAAGTAAAAATCACTGTTTATGACTAGGAATGAGTAAACTTGGTGAATCTGCCAGTCCCATGCTGCTGTGTCACTGCCTAATTTGCAGTTGTGAGACCCCACTGTCAGGACCATACAGCAAGGGTGCAAAGCTTGCATGCTCAGTTAGAGCCTGCCTGTGGGGCCAACACAGACCTGCTCAGCCAAAGGGTACAACCATGCACCCTGCAGCAGGTACCTCGATCCCATGAAAAACTCAGTCTGACACCTTCTCTTGAAAAAGGAAACCCAAGCAGAGCTTGCTCTTTTCAAGTGCTTCCAGAGAGGGAGGGATGAAAGCGACAGGAGTGCTGCTGTCAAACAGTTCAGTGCTTTAAGGACTCAGCCAGGATCCTGTCTTTGTCTACAGGGATTCAGTCCCACACCTCCCACCTCATCTGCCTACCAACTGTCCTGGCAAGAGGCAGTCTGTTGCTTCTGCTGAAGCAGTGGCCTTTTCTGTCACTCTGCTGAAAATGCAGGGCAGCAGGGAGGGTCATCAATACTTCAAAGCACATCTGTGCTCAGGAGTAAATAATGTGGCTCATCCACTAGGTTCCATCACGTAATTAATACATATGAACATTCTCTACAGAAGTTTTTGATGTAAAAGGAAATAACAAAATTCCCAAATAAAACCTAAAATAAATAAATAGATAATAATAAAAAAAACCCAACCAAACAACAGAGTTCCCAAATCTAGATCCTCTTTCAGGGCTTATACCAAAGTGGGTTGGATCCATGCAGAACTAGGTCCTCAGCCACAGGATTCTGAATATTTTAACAGCCTCTGAGCTGGATCTTAAAAAAAAAAAAGTAAGAGAGATTTTGAACTATTTAAGGAGTCTATGAACACTTTGAATTTCTTTTCTTTCCACCTTCCTTCATGAAATTCTGCATCTATGTTGTCTACTTTAAATTTTGCAAATCAATACTTTCACTTTCTTTTCTATGATTTGCCTCCAGTGAAGAGAAACTTCAAGGCAAGTGGCCAGATCAAAGCGATCCATCTCTCTGAATGTGGTGATCCTCAAAACTAGGGCACTGGAAAACTCCTAGTTATTAATATATAAATATTTCTCTCTCTTTTTCTTTCCAAGATAGCTAAAATGTAGCAGCCTGCACTTCAAACAGGGTGTTCAGATGTTAGTCCTTCTAATGTCACCAGAAAAACCAAAATCAGAGCGCTTTAAGTACTGTACTGAAACAGTTCCCAGTTTTGTGTGTGGCATTTCAGTGCCTACCTTACACCCATAACACGCAGGTGACTGCTTACTTCATGGTCCAGACCTTTTACAGTTACTGTAAGCACATATATTTTTTTAAAAAATACCTTTCAGGTGTCACAGTGAAATATCCTGGATTATACCTCTGGTTTGTACTTTAACCAATAAAAGAAAAATAATTTCAAACATTGAACAAAACATGAGAACTTCTTGATTTCTTGCCTCAATCTCAAAAATCTATGACTGTTTAGAAATGTTCAGAACTAGCTGATCCTGCTTTAGGGTAGTGATATACTACATTATCTCCCGAGGTCCCTTCCAGCTTTGCTTTCAGTGATCTGGCATGTGGAAGGATGGCAGCAGCAGCTGCCTCAATTGCTTTTAACAGGCTCTGTGAAACGTACAGTTTAGAAACATGATGCTTGCATTCAGTGAAGTCCTCAGTCATGCAAGCACCCTACAGTCCCTGTAATAACATCAACTTGCAGACTCAAAAACTGGCACACTTTTCAGCAATCTGCCTGCATTTTGAAGATAGTGAATATAAAAACGTGTTACTTGCTCTCATCAGGTTTTTCAGCCTAGGAACCCGCATAATACACAAAACAATTAAATTTGTAAAGCCAGAAGTAATATTTGCATGTTTATAGCCTCCACTTTCTCTACGGAGAAATCACCACACACAGCTCTGTCTTCACAGCATTATAAAAGGAAATCCATAGTTCATTAATAAAGTAGAAATTCAAGCTATACTGTAGGAGCAAAAATAAAAATAAAGCCCAAACTAAAAAAACAAACAAACAAACAACAAACCTACAAAATATAAAAGCTGTCTGGAATGAGAAATGGAAAATCATACAGAAACAACTGTATACAGAAAAAGACAGCTGTAGAAACTGCATGATAACTGAAATAAAAGTTAAATTGAGAGGAGGGGACATAAAAGGCGACTGAAGGAGGCTTCTACTTAGCAGCAGGCACTTCACAGAAGTGACAAGTCCCAGCCAGAGAGTCAGCAACATCAGAGCGTGGAGCAGCACAAACACATGGAAGCAGGGACAGAGAGGCAGAAACAAAGGCCAGTTGGTGCTGGGAAATGAAGAACTACCATATAGAGCAATAAATGATCATAAAGTCCCAAACAGTGAGTCACAATAGTGATTCATTAATATTTTCTTATTTTAAAGATTAAAAACTGAGACATACTATTTGGGTCTTCATCTTCTAAAATGTATGTAGGTACAAGTTGGTTAGGTTTAGATTTGGGACTTTTAACAGTTTTTGGAGCAACAGACATCTCTCAGTAAGGAAAGAGAACATATTGTGAAGCTGGTAATGTGCATATACTTTTAATTTATTAAATCCTGTTGGAATCTTAATAAACTGCCACTGTCGATTTAAACATTTTCAGTGCTAATCATTAAATATATTTGCTTGTCTGCTATTTAATATCTAACAAAATTCCCTGTGTATCTTAGCTCTGCAACAGAAAATTATCTTTATAAAAATCAGTACAAAAGACCATCTTTTCTCTATATGTTTGATACATACCTCAGAAAAACCATGCTGTTTAACCTTCAAGCCACATAGTAAGAACTGACTCAGAGAACAATAAATTAATGCTTTGAATAGCAGTTGGGAACTTGATATACATAGTATTTAAATTCCCCTATAAAGAGAGCTTTCAAAAAATAACCAGTTGCAATACCCCTGCTCAGAAAAGTACTCATAATTAAACCTGCTTTGTTCTACCTTAGACAATTAATTCATGACATGCCTGAGGAACCTGCTTGGGGAAAGCACCAGTTTCCCTGCCCTGCTGGCTTTAGTTTGTTAATAACAGCATTTGCCCTTTTTCTATTTGCAGATTTATCACCCATAAGCACTGGAAAATCACAGTCCACTTCTTCAAGCTAAGCATTTTCTGGACATAAAAGAAATCATTTCAAAGGAAGGCCTAATAGGTTCTGGTGTCAACACTATCCAACATAATAATAAAGCTTCTTCACTGTGGCAAGAGTTCATGGCTGCAGGCATTTGACAAGAAAGGTAATTTAAGCAAATGAAATCAGTTTCAAACAGGTTCTTATGGTTCTGGTGATTTGAAAAGCATGTTGTAATGCTGAATTCAAGGTATATATTTCAGACGGGTGTTCTATAATAATTCTCTTCATAAAGCACATGCCTGATATTTTGTTTGTCAAGAAAAGCTCAAAGCCTCCACACAAGCAATTCAAAAGCTGCTGCTCGCTCCAGCTCTGTGATGGTCACCCGTAACCTATATGCACTGCACCTTCCTAAAATCCCCTCAAGCTTTATGCAAGTTATCAGAAAGAAACGTGCTTTTATAGTCATTGGCCTGAACATCAGGAGATGAGGCCTCAAAACAAACCTAAGAGGACTACAGGCAATCTGGACGGTCATGGAAAAAAAGTCTCAATCAGTTAGTGCCATAGTTTCCAACCTGTAAAAATGGCCATATTATTTCTTCCGCTTCTTGTTCTACCTTTTTAGATTGAGTTCTTGGGCATGAAACTGCCTCTTCCTCACGGCGTGTTGGGTAACTAATACAATGGGGGACTGATTTAAGTTTCCTCTGTGAAACAGTACTACACTATTACTAGTAATAAAAAGCATTTTTTTTTAAAAGGAAATTTTAAAAGGAAATTTACTTTGGCACAATATACAAGCTTTTTCATCTACTGCACTACAAGCAATTTGTGTTTATCTATTCTAGAGAGTAAGGTGTTGAGGTAGATTACTATTATTTGCGTTTTAGCTACATGCACCCAACAAAAACACAACCATGTAACAAATCCAATTTAAGTCTCTAATCTCCATCTGGAAACTATAATGGCAATTTAAATCAAAACACATGACAATATCATAGACAAGAAGATCAAGCATGCTACAGTCTTCTGTTCTAAAGTCTTTTGACAGGACTGCTGTATTTCTCTATATAATTGAAAAAGATTATTTTGCTTTTCTGTTTTAAGTTTTTTCCTGTTTGTTCCATTTTCTGACACAGCTCAAGATTATCAAGGGGTCTTCAGAATAATTAAAAGGAAGGGGAGACTGATTAAAATGAAGAAGTGGCTGAGCTTAATCTGGTATTGATCTATAAGACTTTAGGTATAAACAATGTACACTGTTTTTTTTAAAGTCACTTTCCAATTGCTTGAGAAAGCACAAGAATCTTGTGATGGAAACTATCAACCAGTTATTAGGAAAAAATTTACATTTACCCATCAGATTTTG
The DNA here is from genome assembly GCA_035590215.1 of Microhierax caerulescens. Taxonomy (NCBI): domain Eukaryota; kingdom Metazoa; phylum Chordata; class Aves; order Falconiformes; family Falconidae; genus Microhierax; species Microhierax caerulescens. The sequence goes on from JAVJGJ010000060.1 coordinate 37,957,599, forward strand.
TATGTAAAATTATTTCCCCATCTCAAATAGGATAAGAAGTGAAATATGTATATAGGAAACAGACAACTAACATCTGAAATACAGAATGGCTTTCCTTTGAGGAGAAATAATCAAGGATTTTTCAGCACAGAAATGAGACAACCAAAGGGAATATGAAAGAATTAGAGATAAAATCTGAGAGGCATGGAGAAGGTGAACAGTTTCTTCTACTATAAGAATTTAGACTCCAAGCTAGCAGAAGGCAGCTTCAAAACACACAGAACAAGATGCTGCGTTGCACAATACAGATATAATTTGAATTCCTTGCTACAGGCCATTGCAGAGGAAAAAAAAATACCAAGAACAACCAATTCCACAGCATGAAAACTTAAAGAGAGACATGAAAGACAAAGATGCTATCTGTGGTGCAGGAAGCCCCTAAACTGTAATGTCAAAAGACCTAGGTAACCATTGCTGGGAATTGTGCTGAAGAAGTTTGCTGTGCTTTCATTTTTTTTTATTTTTTTTTTCAAAAGCATACTGGCTGCTGCTGGGGGTGTAAAATTTGTCTAGAAATGGGCTGAAACTAGAACAGCTATATCCTGACAGCTTCTCACTCAAACACTCCAGAAGGAGGCATGTTTTGTTCCTGGCCCATTTCACTCTCTCCAGGAGCAGTTGCTCCAGGAGAGATTGTTTGCACAGACAGGTCTATGGTTCTCATCTGCAATACCACTGTATGAGGTTTCCAAATAAACACAGCAGGACTGCTCACGTATGTGATACAGCCACAGAAAATGTGCCTTCACACTCAGAAAAAGGACCGCTGAATGTTAACATTTAAAAAAACGAATGCCATTACGCAAGTAAAAATGTACCCCCACTGTATTTCTTTAAAATTTTCTTCATAGATTCAGGAAGGATTTCTCTGACTGTGAGAAGAATAACTTTAGTTTTCTAAAGCATTGAATAAATCATCTTATTTTAATTACATTGTTCTTCCTAACACCACCAGTACGTGACAATGTATTGGCTGTTTCTATAGAAACCAGAAGTGCAAGAAGCTCCACCAATTTCTACAGCCTTTTTTCATATTTATATGCTATCCAGAGACAAATTCATTAGGTCTCCTAAATACATGCTACTTAAAATGACTGCATCTCATCTGAAAGAAATTGCAATAGAATGTTTCCAAGGAAACAAATGTACTGCACTTACACTCTAAATTTATTAATTTTTTTAAAACTGTGCTTTAATGACTTAGGCTTATTTCTTTTATAAATACAAGTATGGAAAAATAGCTCAATAACATAGCAAGCATCTCTCATATTTTCTTTTTAAGCATAAAGCTATAGATAATAGTTGCAATATTGTAGCTAAACAATGTTCAGTCCACAGTAACAAACCAAGACGGGGGGGGGGAACCCTGCTGTTACTCTGCCTTTAATATAATAATAAAATGTTATTATTATATAAAAATATATTTATATAATAATAAATATAATAAAATGTAATAGATGTAAAAATATAATAATTAATAAAAATTAAAATGATAATAATAAAAATTCTGTAGTGTGTTTCTAGACTACTTTTAAAAGCTCAAAATAACTACTTCCACAATTTTTCTAGTTAATTTGTTCTAAGCTTATAAGACCTCAGTTTCAAAAATGGGAGTTTTATGTAAATCTTCAAATCTAAGTTTTCCTTCAATTTGCCTATCACCCCAAGAGATTGACTTTGTATTTATCTTTTTTGAAGCCTTCTTTAAACCCTGAGAAAACGTTATTAGTCCCAAAAGGCTGGACCTTTCTATTCATTTGTACTCTTCCCATTTCTAATAAGTCATTGCTATTTTTTCTGCATGACAGTTTTTTCCCCTGAATGTGTTAGCACGATACTTTCTGTAACAAATATTTTTTGAAAATAAATGTCTCCGTTTGGAGTTGTGCCTGATCCCCCCTTTAGCTAAATACTTAGGTTACTCACTGCCTTCTCCAGATTTATTTGCTCTATCAAATTCCAAAATCATAAAGTGATATCAAGTAAGCTTCATGCAATCAACCATCGCTCAACTCCTAAGACCTCCTTTAATATATAATTTCTTTTATTTCTATATCTGTAACTAATCTTTCTTTCAGACTCTGTTCTGTGGCTTTGTCAGGTCACACTACTGGGTCTCCGCTGCCCTGACGCCCTTCCTCTCCTTCCCTTCTTGTTTAACATAAGCAGTGGCTTTGCATTTCTGGAGGTCCAAATGCTTAAACTATTGCTTAAAGACTGTAGCCACAGCCCTGTCACCTTCCACGTAGTCTCTCTCCAGATTACTGCATGGTGCTTCGACAGGACTTGCTGTTCTGATAGCTATAGCAGATAGCTCTTGCTAAAGCTCCAACGGGCCTCCGTGGTTCTTGCGACAGAACACAGACATGAAGATCAACAGACAGCAGATCAAAAACAAAATACATCCAACAGATGAATAAAGTATTCTTCTATTTTTTACAGAGTCCAAAAAACTGTTAGTGATCTCCCTACCTCTGAGTTCCTTGCAGTTTTGTATGTACATGATAAAGAATCAGTTCCTGAACGCTTACAAAATGTTAAAGAGTTTCATCAATCACAGCAGAATATAAATAAAAGGTAAAATATGCAAGACTCAAAAATAACTCTATGGATACATTTACAAAATTTAAATGAATACCTTCAGATGCAAGTTCTTGAGCGCTGTATGTCCTCTCAGCAGGGCTAATAGCATCCCTGCTTTACACTATGCAAAACCTTGCTGATGTGTAAATAAATCTTTTCAACTCAGTTTGACAATTCAGTCAGGATAAAAAGAACTTCAGCTACTTAAAAGTACTACCAGTACAAGACAGTTACAGTTGTAGTCTTGTTCTGACATTACATCTGCGTAAGCTTAGAAACCCAAATTAAAAAGAAAAAACATTTACCTGTAATCATATTTTCTTTTGTGAACATGATAAAGTCCTTATTGCTAAGCTAAAGGATACAAGTCTCAACCCTTTGTTGTCTTTGGTATTTCAAGGAATATTAAAATTTCAGGTAGAATGAGTGGTTTGAATATACATTGTCTCCAGTCTGAAAACCTAATGTAGATTGCCCAAAACAGAGTGACTGTGATTCAACTGGTTTATGCTGAACACCTTAAGAAATTCTCCCACAGCTCAGGGAAAAGGACTACTTCTAAAATACATAGCTACATTAAGGTCTCAGTGTTACTGCATAATTATTTTACAGGGTTTTTCTAGGTTCAGCTCCGAGGTCCAAAGATCCCATGGGGATCGTTCAGTACATGGCTCTCTCCTTGGTTGACACTAAAGAGGTATTTTTTTTCTTAATATAAAAAAAGCATAACAGCTTACTTCCAAGTTTTCTGGTCTTTTCATAAAATCTCTATAAACATTCTCAAAATGTTTCATAAATTTAATCAATCTATTATATAGCAATTTAAGATGTTCAGAATGATCTTTTCAGCATAGAAGCAAAACTGTGTTTAACACGAACATAAAGAAATGCCACTATAATAAATCTCTACACACTATTCAACTGTGGGGTTTATTCTCTGTTTTTTTTCCCCAGGCTTTGATTACTTGTCTCTGTAATTTTGAGATGCCTGTGTACTTTACATTTCACTAACCAGTTAACAAGCTGTTTCATCCATTAATTTCTGAAGTATATTGTTTAGCTTTATGTTGAGGATTTTAACTTGCTTATTGTTCTTTCATTCTTTATCTTGCTCAATACTCAATATTACATTTGAAATCATTTTGCCTATTTGCTCAACAGAACATGGATAGCAATAAATGTCTTTCAATTTTTTTTTTTTTTTTTTTTTTTTTTTTAGATCTAGCTTTCTGATTAATAGCTTACTGTACATTTCTCAATGGTTTAGTAGCTGAAAGGCTGCCTCAAACCTATATTCATGTTCTCTGGACTCAGAAATCCAATTTTTATATCACATTCAATACATGAATAAATATTAGTAATTTATGCTCATAAATTTATGCTCCAGTTAAAAATGGGTTGCACATCAAAAAAATCAAAGTGAGATTTGTAAAGTACTAATTTGGAAAAAATACCACTATCAGCTCTTCTACATCATTTTCTGTCAGCAGAAAGCCCCAATGTGGCACACTGGCATAAAGCAGCCCATTTCAACCACTGCATGTATGTGTAATTTTTTGTTATTAGTAATTTTCTCTACCTCTGTGATGCCTAATGCTTTGCTCTGAATTTCCACCAAAAACTCCCTCATTTCCTGATATACAATTATCATTTTGCCTCCCATAGTTACATTTAAGATGTACAAGTGGATAGCCTGTTAAAACACAGAAGTATATCCCAAAGAATGACCTCTGAAATTGAATTACCAGTGAATGCTGAAATTGAGTTTTCAATTTGCAATGAGTAACAAGATTCAAGCTCTTGATTTAGGGTGCTCACTCTATTGACAAAATATGCTGCAAAGCCTGAAAAGGCTATCAGGAGTATGATGATGGGAACAAAACAATCATTAGTTCACTCACACATCATTCCAAGCTGAATGACAGGTTAACACACTTGAAAGAACAGGCAAAACAGGAAAATCTTCTAATGAATTGGGATGAAAGAACTCGAAAGGTAAAAATGTTGTTTGCATCAAAACTGAAATGAAGTGGCGAGAGGCCTCAGACATCTATTTCAGTTAAGAGCAAATGGCACTTGTTAGAACAGGACAAGTTTCAAAATATTGGCCAGGACACTTTATTCAATCTTGAATATGGCCATAAATTTGTAAGATGGAAAAGACAGAAAGCATGCTGGTTTTATCTTGTGAATATAGATAACAATATAAGATGAAAGCAGGAATATCTGAAGAATTATTTGAAATCCCTCAAACTAGGGAGAAGCAGACACAAGGTACTGATGACATTGATGATTCATGCCAAACCAACATACTGTCCTACTGAGAGTATGAAATGTAACTACGCTATTTTGCAGTAATGATACATAAGTGATACTCGCCATTCTGCAAGAAACCATAAGCAATGAAAAGAGTTGATATTTTTCTCCCTTTTCTCCACACTTAGCTATGACCATCCTTGTTCACTCAGTACACACCCAGTTTTCCAGATTTTAAAACCAATACAAATGTAGGTGTCTAACAGTCTACACCTATCACTGAGCTGCAGCTACCTCAAGTGAGGAAAAAAATGAAAATCACAAGGAAAACAGAAGCTTCCACCCCCTTTTTGGAAATGTTTCAGAGTAAGAGAATAAACTACACCGCTGCTTTAGACAATCACAGTACACACAAAATTATGGCTGTCAAATAAGCAAACATATCAAACAAACAAAAAAAAGATCAATATCTGTTACCAGGCTAAACCCAAGCCTTCCACTTTCTAACGTGATTAGACACTGCTTGTTATTAAAATAAATATTCCTCATGCACTACTTAATTGGCTAGAGTTCTCCAACTCATGAAGTTTTACATGAATATAATTGTTTCCAAATGAATAAAGCAGGTAACAGCTTCTAAAAACTCCCAACGATAACCCAGTACAGGATCCATGAAAAAGAAATAGGCTGGAATTTTGTTTTACCAAGCCTAAAACCTTTCCTATTTTACCTGTCAGAATACACATTAATTTACTTACTTATTCTCTGGGAATGTAATTTTTTTTTTCCCCTGTAATACAGTGGGATGTTTCCCTTATCTGTTCATTACCATCAGCTTATGGACATAAGTTACACACAATCTTTCTAAATACTGGAGTGTCCTGCAGGTACAGAGACAACCAAACCACTGTGTGCATTCCTCAGTGATCAACAGCTCTTTAAGGCAGGTTCCAGGGCTGGAGCCTCAGCATTGCAAAAATGAGTGTATGGTTAGTCACTGAGATGATAATGCATTATTCCGCTAGTCTCATTTTAGCGTTGTATAGCATTCTGGACACAGAATGCACTGCCTTTTGAGAAACCACATCATAAGATGCAATCAAAGGATGTCACAGCACGCGACGCTGTGACATACTGCACACAACAGCAACACTCTCAGAAAAAAAAAAGAAAAAAAACAAAAGAAAAAAAAGAAAAAAAAAAGAAAAAAAATCATAATGTAATGGTCATGGGTACCGTCTACTTTGGCAACAGTATTAAAAGTGTAGAGGGAATGGCCCATGGAAAGACAAATATCCCATTGTACCCATGTGAAAGTCACCACATCCAGATCAGTAAGTATGGATTCAAAAAGAAAGTTGGGCAGTAAAGCGTAAAGATACAATAAAACACTGAATGTCATAAAGATAATATACTGCCTAATTAGCAGAAAACATGAGTTTAGACAATGTATAGTTAAATTAATAAAATGTGAATTATTCATGTTCCTATTCTACACAGATATAAATGGTTTTTACGGTCTCTGTCCTCTGGAAATGAATCACGGATGTCACCTACAGCATTCACTACTGGCTCTGCATGCAGACACACACAAGCCTATGTGTCATCCCCTGCAACCTACACAAAGGTGGTCCCAAGCATAACTGTTATTTCTTATAACTGTGCAGTTGGTAAAATACTGAAAACTGCAGGTTTCCTCTGCAATTTTGCCAGATGCAGTTTACACAAAAGTTACTATATCTGAACATCACTTCAAGCCAGGCTACTGGTAGCCAGAATTGCAGAGGGTATGAATGGGTAGGCTGTTAAAGTCCACAGTTTATCACTACAGATTTGCTCCTTTGCCTTCCTACAACGCCTTTGACGAAGGACACCACCTCACAAACTGCATAGTGCCCCTTATCTTTCCATCTTCTACTGCAACCTCCATCTCAACACATCTGCTCCTCACTGCAATAATGCCTCTTGTAAACTATGTTCTACGTCTCTCTACTTACCTTCTCCCTGTTCCAGCAACATTGTACATTAGTGAAGAACACCTGGTTCCTCTCTATTGCTGCTTTTCAGGAATGCTTTTCCAGGACTCTTCAAGACTTTTATTGTCCCTTGTCAACCAGCAAACTCCAGTCTTGTAGCACCAAAATGCTTATATTTCTGTAGGAGGCATCTTCTGTGGAACAGCAAGCTAAGGTGGCTGGCAAAATTTGGCAACCCCAGCCTGGGATGCACATGCTGCTGTCCAGGTTAGGAAGTATGTGCTGTCCCATACCTGCTCCTGCCCACAAGAAACTGTTTTGTGAATCTACGTTTACACAGGCCTGAACTACAATCAAGTTTGCCAGACATATCAATTAAAAGTTTGGCTGTGGTTGAGCTGAGGCACCACCAGAATTCAAAACCTGAAAGGACGGACCTCCTTTAAGAGATAAACACATTTATCGTCTTCGTTGCTTGGAATAGAATACTGCTTGATACCTCGTCTGGTACCAAGGGAAAGCACTAATAAAACTGGCATTTCACAAGGGGAAAAAAGGACCAAGAATAGCATTTTTCAAGCCATTTATCTTGGTGACACCATAACACTGTTCAAAGATAAAACCAAAATACCAGGGACTGGCAGAGATACTCACAATAGGAGAGCAGCAGACTCAGGAGATGACTCAGAACTAACTTATCTAGCACAAGCATTAACATCTGTTATTTAGCCCCTTAACTCTACTTGAGTCAATGCAAATTTTGCTTAGCCCTCAGGTCTTGTCATCACAGTCTCTGCTATCAGAATTGCTAAAAAAAACCACCCCATCTTATTTAAGTATAACCCTTGAACTGTAAATATCCATTGCAAATAAATCTTATATTTCCTTGAAACTTAGTTTTTTCCGCTATCATTATTTTATGCCTTTTCCCCTATTAATATTGAAGATTGTCTCCTACCATCTGAGAAAGATTTCTAACCATATCCAACATGAACTACCATCCAGACAGGCATGCTTTTGTCATCATTTTGGTCATTGGTTATTATAGAACAGAATAACTTATTTTCCCCTCTGTAGAGTCTGGGTACCTTAGACACATGCAAGCTGGAGATACTGCTATTTTGGCATGAACGTGCTCATCACAGCTGATTTCAAATCTAGAGAAAAATCACCTTTACAGGATTCTCAAAACCATAATAAAGAAACTACAGGGGGTGAAAGAATGTCTCTGGCTTTGTACACAGCTAGACTATCACTTGACTTTGTGTGTAACGACAATATCTTTTACAGGAAAGCTTACTGCACCAAGGCAGAAAATTCTCCTACACCTGCCATTTTCTCCTTGACTAGGATCAAATACCTCAAACTTAACGCTATGGTCAACAATCTTCAAGCCATAAAAAGAGGATACCCATTTAGTTCCTGAGGCTCTTCTTAAAGGAAGTTCAGCCTACCATGACATACAATGGCTCCTTTATGTTAAAAAGGACAGCTAAGCATTCAATTACAGACTACATCTCCTCCCCATAATTAAGGTCTACTGTTATGAGAATCTCAAGAAAGAACAATTGTATTCCCTACTTCATTTGCATGCTATGAAACCACCGACCCTGTTGTTCAGGAGAGCAGACTTCTAATAGTCTCTCTTCTCCTGTCCCCGACTAGAAAAAAAAAAAAGTTTTTGTTCTACAGTACATTTGCAGGGTGACCTTTGATTATCTGGAATGAAAACACTTTGAACTGTCATTGTTTGCTATTTGCTTAACATGTATTTGCATGTTCTATAAGTTGCCTATGCTAAAGACAGTACACCAAAATAGGTTACCAACACCACCAGAATACCATATAGCAGTGCAAGGCAGGGGGAGGGAGGGAAGAGTTACTATGGAAAATGTCATCACTTTTTAAGAATTTACAGATATTCTTTATCACAAGTATTTACAATTTTTGTAATCTAAAACTAGATTCATCTTCCTTCATAGATCTGTGCTTTGAGTATCTCTTCATATCCATAGCCACCATACAAGCGTGATGGATGGAATAAATCCCATCACGCTTTTTACAAAGGTTTTCACACTGATGCTGTAACTCTGAAACTCATAGTAAATTTATTTTCAGAGTAGTCTCAGACTTGGCAGTCTTGATATGTACATTACTAATGTTTTTCTTGTCAGAACTTATTCACATGAGGGAAGCCTATGGTATAGAGCCTATACAATTAAATTATTTTCTCAAACATCAGTGACAAATTCAAAAGAACAACTGCAGCACAGGAACTAGATTGTTATTTGCACAAGAATACTGTGTTTCCGCAATAAACAACTCCCATAATGATTTCGGAGCTCTCCTGTTAGAGCCCTCAGACCTGAAAGGCATCTGCCTACACCTCTCAGCTATTATTCTTGGTACATCGAAGTTGGAGACAAAGTTTGGATAAGCAATCTTATCTTTTTCAGATCCCTTCTGCCACCCTTAAGAGCAAACAGATGGCTAACTATGATGAGTAGGATCTACATACAAATTCAAAAGGAAAACAAAGAACTACTCACTTTACAGTCACTGCTGCTTTTTGAGCTGTTCTGTGCATGAGGATGTCGGCTTGCCTTATGCTTCCACTGGCAGAGTACAGCTCTGGTCTTACCTGAGCTCTGAACAGCAGCTGGGAGCACGCTGTTCTTCATGGTTCACGATACAGTAAAGGCAGAGGCTATACCTGCCTCTCTGTGGCCCTTCACGGACGTGAAAATTACTCCAGGCTTCTACACAAAAGGTACAGGCAGACGCATCCTGACCCACAGGTAATAGCTTGAAAAGCAAGTTAGCTGTGCTGCTTCCTAGTATGCAACTGCTTTTCACAGTCCTGAAGTGAGCTATTGGCTTTATTTAATCCAACTATATTATACTCATATAAATGCAAACAAACAAAAAAATTTCCTATTTTTTATGTACAATATTCCTCTTTGTGTTTCAGAAACATTACAGAGGTTCATATCAATAAATGGCAACGAGTTTCAAAAACATTACAGAGGTTTATATCAATAAATGGCAACACAATCAATGACAAATACAAAATACTTCAGAATAACACTTCATTGAAAAGCCAGTACATCTAGCAGCTTACTAAAGCACAACACATAAAACTTAGGAAGCATTAAAAAAAAAAAAAAAGAAAGAGAAAAATTTCCATTACCTTAGAAGTCCTTATATCCCAAGCTTTAACTTCTGGGCTGAACCCTCCACAAATGAAAATATTTGACTCTGTAGGGTGGAATTTCAGCACGCTGATCCTAAATTCATTTTTGCTGCTGAATATCTGCTTCCCTAAAATAAAATAAGAATTGGAGGTTAAAATTAGAGCAGCAAATGAAATATGCTATCCATTTCAACCTAGTTTCAAAAATATCAAGGTTGTCAAAGAATAATATATTTATATTAACATATTTCAAGTATCTGGGGCTACTCTACTGAAAATACAAGACTGATCTCACTAATTTTTATCCATGTGAAAATTCTCCTGCTCATGGGCCTCTATACCACGGACTGCTTCCTACTGAATGAAAAGAACCAGTGGTTTCCCAAACTAAGAAGACGAGCTCCACTGAGGTCCCAGTTCAGTCGACATGCAGGACTAAATCCACAGATGTAATTGTTGAATATTTCCCTACAGAGAAACCATTCTTTTTTTTTCAGTGAGATAAAAATAACTAGAATAAAATACTGTCTGTACAGAAATACAACATCCCAAGCTGTAGTACAACTCAAGTTGTTTACTTTCTGTGAAGCAGGAGTGAAACTTCACCTTGAAAGTACGAAATAATTTGCATACCAACATATCAAGGCAATATCTGTTCCCATGGATACACTGCTCCCAACATTTAATTGTGTACACTAATTTCCACAGGATCCTGTAGTTAGTATTAATTTGATTGTTGACACTTTCGAAGGCAATAGAATTCAGCTGGGTTAATTTGTAGGACTTTTCCACAGTCCACTGCTTCCTTTCGTCCTAACAAATTCATGATATTAATATGCATTCGCTGGAATATAATTTTTGGAACAGCAGCACGGACCAAGATAAATACATCTGCTCAGTTTCACAATTTCAACTGTGCTTTATATTCCACATATTACATATAAAGATCTACATTAAATAAAGTTACTGCTTTAAGCCACACTGAAGAAGGTACTGCAGAAGTGAGAAAAAAACAACCTTAAAACACTGTGGCAAAAGCTCTTAAAATATTCATTAATCTGTGTTTTCAGCAAGTGAAAGCTGTCTTAAGATAGGCTTTCCTAAACAAATGAAAAATACTTTGAGCTAAAAACATTAGTGACAGTTGTAAATACTTACTGTTAGGTGAACAATACCGAAAATCATTCATATTGATTTTTTTTTATGTTTATTTCATGATTTGGAGCCAATTTATTTGATTTTATCAGTTCTGTTTTCCCCATCTGCTGAATTCAACTTACACAGTCAAGAAGCTAAGATTTGACAAATTAGTTATTCTTTTTTTAAAAGATAAGAAAGAGATTTTACTTCATCACACATGCTTTTCAAGCTAGCAGGGAAAACAGATTGCAGGGAGCATAAGGGAGGGGTGAGTGTTGTTCTACATGAACACTGGGTTTTGTAGGAGATTTTTGTTTTCTTTAAAAAGATTCTCCCCCTATTCTCCATGCAAGACCTAAAGGGCCTCTCTGTCACTACCAAGTGAAAGATTTAATTTAGTCCATAAGTTCCTTCCCCAGAAAGAGAAAAAAGTCATAAGGGCCACAGAGGTTCTGTCTACAAGTCATATGCAACAGTGACCGTCTCTAACCATGGGAGCTTTCAGCAATAGCTACAGAAGCAAAAAAAACAAACAAACAAAAAAAACCCACCTCCACGGGGAAGGAAGAAAGTATTAAAATCATTAGTTAAAGGAGCAACAAGAAATTGCTCTCATGTATGCCACTACCATTTGCAGGCTCTAGAAAAGCCACATACCCATATATCTTACTGCCATCCACAGTACTTGAGAAAATACTGAATTTCCCCATGGAGGTTCACTAGTCAGTTTAATAGCACTTCGCTCCCAAAGGAATTTAGCTCCTACTAGTACCTAGTTTAATAAATTCTGGGAGTATAATCAACAAGTTTTCAATGGTACTGCAGGCAGAAGTTAGCAGAACTGCAGCCTACCTGTACTAATCCTGTCAAACAGCTTGATAAAGAGACACATCATGTGGCCACTATTCTCCATAAAGTGTGTTGTCCAAATGCCATTAGACATATACCTAAGTAATCCAGCGGAACTCATCATTTAACTTTTTGTCAAACATTACTTGTTTAACTGGCTTTATTAAAATATGTTTTTACCTCCACAAGACTTCTGAAAATTGATTTTTCTATAATATATACATTTTTCTTGCCATTGTGCTCTCTAGCCTAAGACACGAGAAAGACAAACAAAAAAGATGTGCGCTAAATTCAAGATGTGTTTCATCTACTAACTACAACATATGTTACCTTTTCCATAGAAAGAAGATTGATCTAACATAATTTTTTATTTAGTCCATCTTTCAATCTTATCCCCAACAACTTCCAAGTAATTCAATCATTTGCTCCATATTTTATCCAGAAACTAAAACTGATTTCTTACTCCATCTCCCCATTTTAAAGATAAGTGGGCACCATTTTTGCCCTTTTATTGTCTTCCAGGGGCTGTTATTTACGCAAAAGCTCTCAGTGACAGTCACTAGCAGAATTGCACTTTAACAATCTCAGTACTATGAATTCTACATTAGTGTGATACTAAATTTCATGCAAACAATCCGAGTATCTTATTCACCTCCATCATACTCTTTAACCTCCTTTTTCCTGTTTTAAGCTGTTACCTTCTGTTTAATGCAGATATTAACCATGCCAGCATTTTGACTGGTTTGAGGAGCAATCACAACACATTAATCTTAAAAGCTCAGGCTCTCTAATTAATACTTCGAAATAAAACTCTCATTCTCTCACCCCTCAAAGTGAAATTCAATCAAACGCCTCTTTTTGGAAACTCAGCAGTCCATGTTCTGAAGAGTCTGGCATTATTAGATGTATACATGAATTTCATTCTATTAGCACGTCACAGAAAACAAGAAGGCTGGAATGTAGAAAAGCAAAGCTGCAGCAAACATACTCAAAAGGGGAAGATCACAACATTACAGAAAGGGAACTCTCTTACTACTAGACTGAAATTTATGCACAATACACAGAAGCTACGTTGGACTGCTTGCCACAGAAACATGCCTGGACCCAGCAAAATGAAATTTCCTAACATTTGTATTAATACATCCCTTCAACCCTTACCTCTGAGGTATTAGGACTAAAGGGCTAAGGCAGATTCTCTACACAGTTATGAAACCTCTACCACTGTAAATCTTTCAGAACCTCAGAAATTTAGGAAAAACAAAATCCATATGAGAGATGGAACAGATCAGTACAGAAGATATGAAGCAAAATAGCTCATGCAATTTGGTATTAAATCCATTTAATCCTTAGCCCTTTTCTGTATAAACTTTAATTTAGTGTGTTTTACCACTATGAGCAGAATTTGCTGCTTTCCAGGCTTTAATGGAAGCTGGCCTCATTGCTTCAGAAATCCCACTTCAGTGTTTGCTAGAGATCCTGCTCTACCTTTCTGGAAGTCAGTATTTAGTTATGTATATTTTTCTCTACAATTATTCAGTTTACTAACATTAAACATTCAAAATTTGGGGGCTTCATTTTACATATTGCAAACTATGTCCTTTGAGCAGAAGACTCCCTTATCCATAACAGAATACAACAGTTGTAATTCAGTGAGTTTGTATATACCTTTATTGTGTATATATTTATTGCATCTTAGCTCCTAAAGGCAGTATAACAAACATTCAACCAACTCACAGACTGCAGAAAATTACATCTTCTGAAAATCTATTTGGCTAATTGAGGGAAAATCCATACCACATACCATTTGCCTAGATAAGAGGTTGTTATTTCATAGCAGAAAGCAAATGTTTCTCTCAATCTTTAATTTTCACAATTTCAGTAACAATATCCACTACATCTTTCCAGTGTGTTATATATTTTTAAAGTGCTTTAATTCAATTCTTCATTCATTAAAAGCTCACCAGTAACATACGCATTATTAAAAAAAAAATAATAATCTTTAAAAAGATCTTGAACATATGTTTCTGCTCCTTTATGCTGCAGCCTACTGTGAAACTGCTCAACTATGAAATCAGATATTTTAAAGGCTATTTAACATTGTGAATTTTTCACAGAACATCAGCCCAGTGATTGAGCACAGGATGCTTCTGTAACTGTGTTTAGTGGTCCTCAGGTTCACACCCCTACCGCATGATCCAGAAACATTCACCTCCTGACCCTGGTACTCAAAGAAAAGTGAAGCCCAAGACTTACAAGGACATGAGAGTAATCTTGCTAAGTAGAATGGATTTCCCCACTGTGTTTACAAAAAGACACAAGACAATATATTAAAAAAAAAAAAAAAATCTCATTACAGTCACAATCTGTCATGCACAACAGTGAGAGAAACATTAGATTGATCAGACATAATTTGTTCATAAAAAAATTGATGTTGGCTATTACTTATCCATTGTATCTTGGCATGCTTACAAATTGCTTTATTATTTTTCCAAGAACTACCATTATACTGACTATATGCATTTCCTAATTTTTTCCCTGACACAGTTGCAAGTTTCTGGCACACAAAGGTGCTTGAAATATTAAAACATTTTATCTTTTACCCTTGAAAGTGTTCCCAAAATAAGTATTTTTTTCTCTTCTTATTGCAAAACTTTACATTAGTGAGTATCAAAACCAAAATGCTGTTATGTCCTAGCTGGAGACTGACCACTAAATTCTTTCCAACATATTACTTAAAACTGCAGAACTGGGGGGTAACTTTTGACCTCACATCAGAGATGCCTGTATGTATTAAAAAAAAAAAAAAAAAAATAACCAACTGGGATTTTTTTTCTGAGGCATCATATAAAGCCATATTAAAACAACATACTATCTACATAGTATTGGGAGAGAAGAGAAGGAATAGGAGAAGAAAGTCATAGCTCTCCTGACCAGACATTTATGTATGAGAACTAAAATTCCTATGTGAACAAATACAATTACATTAAAAATAATAATGTTATATCTATAGGACTACCAAATCAGAAAATAAAAGAAAATAAAGAAAAGCAAATTTGGACCATCCTCTTGGAGGTACAAAGCGTTCTATAAAGAAACTCTCAAAATAATGTAAAAGAAAACAAGTTAACAAACTAGATTTAAGTGACCACGTTATATATATTCTGAACTTCCCTTCAAAAAGCAAAGCTTAATTTCAGTATCCTAGCCATGGTAATGTGAAAACTTGCAAAATAATAGGGAGTTTAAACACCCCATTATAAATCTGAGGAAGTTATATTTGAAATCAAGCTCAGTCCATGAACTAAAACACCACTGCAGCATTTGGCAACATAGGAAATATGCCAAAATTTCTTGGAACATTCCCTCTGTCATAATATTAAAGAAATGAAAAGTATCTACAATATGCAAATAGTATCAACCCCGCCAGTGTTCTGCCTGCTCTATTGTACCAATTCATTTGTGACTAATGAAAAATCCACTGATGAATAAAACATATATTCCAAAAATAAAGTAGTTATAAATAAATTCAAAAAATACAATTACCCTTCTAAAGTTGGTAGAGCATCTCCATTACATCTGGATTTAACAGAAGTTAAATGTCAAAGGTATTTGACCTAGAATTGTTTTAAAAGCAAAGGGTTTTTTTCAGTGCTCTCCAAATACAGCACTTCTAACTACTCTGTAAATAACAAAGTGTCTGAACTATCACGAGTAGAAAATGACTACAACTGTGGTGTTAGGAGGCATGAACAAAACCAGGGAGTCTCACTAGTTCAGACTGCTGCATTATTATCACATTTGCAAAACCTTTCAAAAAGCTTTATTAAGAAATATTGTATAAAAAATAGGACAATTAAAAAAAAATATTGACCAGTAATCTTTACAAGCAGCTCAGCTGCAGGTTTGGGATCTACTAATATTTATGAAACATCATGTTGCTGTACTGAACTTGCCTCATGCAAACTGCAGCCACAGAACCACTCATGTAAGCAATGCATGAATAATCCTGAGTTCCTTAAATATTTTATGCATAAATATGCATCAGATCCATACTCTGAATATGTACCACATTTTCCAAGAAAACCGTATTTGTGGAGAGTCTTAGCTTGACATCCTGGTATTAGGACAATGAAGGACCGCTTAAGATAATAATTGACAATCTATAAAAAAATTAATTTCTAAAAAGAAGACTTGTACAACAGCATCTATTTTGACCAAACCAAAAATTTGACAAATTTTGACCAAAAAAGAAGGACAACTTCTTCCTCAATAATTTGAATTCTTCTCTTTCCCTGTTTTTCATTATAGCATCAACAAGTCCTGTAGGTTGGACCTCCAGGGGTCCTCTAGTCCAAACCCCTACTCAAAGTAGGTCCAGCTGCAGCAGGTTACTTAAAAGTTTTGTTCACTGAAGTTCTGAGTGTCTTGAAGTATAGCAACTCCACAGCCTCCCTGGACAGCCTGTTTTAGTGTTTGATGACCCTTAAGTTGAGCCAAAAAGTGTCCTGTGTTCCTACATTTGTCCTTTGCCTCTCATCCTTTCACTGCATATCTCTGAGAAGAGTCTGGCATTATCTTCTCTATGTACTAGGTAAACACGTGCTAATCTGGCCCAGGATGAAGTTGACCTTTCCGGCAAGAGAACACTGCTGATTCAGATTCAGCACCAGAACCCCTCAGTATTTTTCTGCAAAGCTGCTTTCTAGCCAGTTTAGCACCAGCCTGTTCTCTTGCACAGGATAACTCCCTTCCAGATGCAGGACTTCGCATTCGTCCTTGATGAACTTCATGAGGTTCCTGTTAACCCATTTTTCCTGCTTGCACCATCTTAGATCTTCTAATAAGAACCTTCCTTAAATACACTTGACAAGGAAGGGGTTTGATGGTGTAAAATTCAAGGATAAGATTTTACAGATGTGTATTCTACCCTTGCATCAGGATTTTCTGATGTCACAAAAATTCTGCTTTGTGACTAACAAGATTTCACTGTTTGCTTCTACCCTGACATTGTTCAGATCACAGACTGAAAAAAAGAAAATCACTCCAGAAAACGCAATGTCCTAGGACAAGGGATACCCAAACTTCATTCCAAGCTTAGAAACAAAATTCCCTGGAGAATTTATTCTATCACAGTTTGTTACAACAATGCTGGCACATTCTTTTGAAGAATCTCATAACTAGCTGTCCTCAGACCTAAAACAAATGAGCTAGACTCCAATTTTGATTTAACAGGGCAGAAACTATGTTTCCAACAGAGAAACAACACAGAATGACAAAAAAAAAAACCCAAAAAACAAAAACTGAGCAGCTCAATACCACACAAGTACTAAACTGTATTTGCAACCTTTCCTAAACTATTAAAAAGTCATTCTCTTCAGACTGTTAGGTTTCTTTTGGTGAAGGACACGTAGCAATTTTTATAACACAGATGTAACATAAAATCTACACTGAAAACAAAGACAAGATTAGACTTTAGAATACATAACTAAAAAAAAGTTGAAGCAGAACAACATACACAAAAGAAAAGAGCACAGAGTCTTAAAGGCAACATTATGATTTATAAAATCCCACCAGCACACATTTACTACATTTAAACACACTGATAGTTAGTTCAGTCTAGCAATGGAAAGTAATTAAGACCAAAGTCCAAAAAAAGTGTCTAAAGGTCCTCTGTGAAGGAACAGTTCTAACATCTATCTGAAGTTAATCAAAGAAGAAATCATTTCAGCACTGATGAAGAGTGAAAAGGAATGAATGATTCAGTGAACTAATGTAAATCAAAATCTTATAGCTGCCTTAGTGTTTTTCAAATGGAAATGAGGCTTTTTATATCAAAATGATTTGGATTCCAGAGGCAAACTGCTTGCCCTGTTTCTCTGAAAAGAATTAACTTCAATGTAAAGTTACTCTTTTCCCCGCCCCCCCATACAACAGGGAAGGAAATCAGAAACTGGCCTGCATGTGTAGGAAATCAGAATAAAATTCCAACTTCACTGACTGTCCTACTTCACTGACAGTCAGGTCCAGACATCAACATTACAACTGCAGATCACAGGAGCTACAAAGAATCCTGTGTCCTTGAAATAAGGCAATAATGAATATCTAGTATTTTTAAGGATTATAAGCATTCATTTTGCCTTTACACATACAGTTTAAGTAGTCAGAAAAACTACATAACTCGCAAGTCAGTAAGGAAAGAACCATTTATAAGCTTATTTGTTTTGAACCTTGGTAAGTAGAATTTGTTATTGTTGTCATCACCTAAAACACTAGAAATACCTTCTTTCAAATGAACCACTACAATCAACTTAATCCAGACTACTACCCCATTACTGGATAGTTAAGTCAAAGAGATATTAGAAATTAAAGTGTATGATTAAAATTGCGCATCTTTGGAATTCATTCTACAATTTTATAAAATGAGATTTTCCCCACAGTAGTCCCTTCAAATGACTCGGGCACATAAAATCTATTCTACTGCTATAAATCCCATTAAGAAGGTAGCCATTCTGTTTAGAATTTGTAAGCTCTATAGTCAAAATTAAATTCACTTGGATTAGTAAAATTCAGTTATATATGAGACTAGAAATTAGAAGCTTGCTGCAATAAGACCGAAAATAAATAAAAAAGCCGACAAATTGAAT
Organism: Microhierax caerulescens; assembly: GCA_035590215.1. Classification (NCBI taxonomy): domain Eukaryota; kingdom Metazoa; phylum Chordata; class Aves; order Falconiformes; family Falconidae; genus Microhierax; species Microhierax caerulescens. The sequence goes on from JAVJGJ010000060.1 coordinate 37,976,279, forward strand.
AACCTCATGTAGTACTACTACGTCAGATACATAGAGCTCTTTTCCCCATTACAAAACCTGAATATTCTCAAAACTTCAATATTCTGTAACTGCATCACACGTTTTACATTCCCAAATTACAACAGCTCCCTTCTAGACATCACTGAATTTAAATACTTCTGGTATGGCAAATGTTGAGAAAAATAAATTCTTAGAGCACAGAAAAGAATCTTCTACCCATGTGAACAATATTCACAAATTTCCCAGATCATCTGAAGAGGACTTCTGCCCTTTCTACTTTTACATAAGAAAAAACCCTTCTAGACAAGAACAGCTTGTAATTTCTGTAAAGATTTCTTTTGTAGTCTTACAAAAAATATTGCACCTTTGCAGGAATTAAACATTTAAAAATAAATTAAGTGGAAAAAATAAAATTGCATCTCCTCAGTTGACAAGGTACTATTTTAGGCCTAATCCATTATTTATACACACACAGAGGTGTCCTATTATGTATGTCTCAAATGAATGCTGCCGTCTGAATGCTGATAACATACATAAAGAAGAGAAGAAATATAGTGGATAGAAATGTTTTAGTTTATGAAGGAGACAGGAGGAAAGAGAGCATCCAGGAAAGTAGTTGTTAAGGTCACAAGAATCAAATCCCAAGTCAAACTCACAACTTTGATAAAAGCAACACAGCTTCAATGTCAAGTTCCATACCAGATTTTAAATTTTTATACTCCTAATTAAGGTCCTATTCAAAGGAAAAAAAAATCATCACCTAATTAACTTTAAGCATAAACTTAAAACCAACCCAATAAAGAATGAGGTATAAGCCTATGTTTAAATTAACCATATATATAAATGCTACTGAAGTCAGCCTTAAGAGGCTCTTCAATCATTTTAATGAATGATCGTGACAGAGCACAAAACAATACATGTTTTATTCTATTCATCTGTGCAGTATCTGACAACAGAAATTACATGTGATCATGAAGTTAAAGATATTTCAGCTTTTTTAAATATCTCCACCTGCCTTTAATTGCTGAGATTTATTGGTTTTTGTGAGGACGTTTCAAGAATTCTAACTTTGATCTATAGATTTTATCTACTTTTTTAGGAGAAAGAATAAGGCTAACAAGACCCTAAGTTATCTGTACTCAATAAAGATAGGACCATAATGCACCCTTACGTGACCTTTACCTGTTTCTACATCTGTTAAATGCAGCATGGAATCAAAGCCCCCACTGAGAATCCTTCTTCCACAAGATGACCACTGGGCAGCTCGAACAGCACAGGAGTGGCAGGAGTATGTTTTTAAACAGCAGCCTGTATCTACAGCATCCCATACCTTAAAAAGAAGAGTAAGGACAATTACATAAAGAATCACAATATTTTTTTTCAATGTACTGATAAGTAGCTACAGTAAATAGTTGTGGCTGAGAAAGCTTTGCATTCTGAAGTCCTATCTGTTAAGCTGTAAAAGGCTGTCTGAAATAATTGCATGGTTGATTAGAACTAGGACATTTTATTAACAAGGCACAAATCAGTAATACATTTTTATGACTTGTATTATTCCTTGAAATGTCTACACTGCTCTCAATGGCAATTCATGTTATACTTCCCCATTCATAATGCTGTTCTACCTCTGTGCAGGGATGTATCAAAATACATTTTCCCTTTAAAACATTTTTCGTGCAAATTTTTGTCTCTATCATATCTTGCTTTCCATTGAGTAAGAGGAATCTTAGCAGATTACAGCTGTCACATCTGCCTGTAGACAGACCGCTACCACATTTCTCACTCAGTTTGTAATTTTAAGTAGAATTTTACCTTAACTTCACTGAGGAGGCAGGTAAGAATATCATCATGTAGCTACATGGAGATTTCTAAGGACTGGTCCCAATCCTCTCATTTTTCAGTTTCTTCTGGACAGAATTAGGTTGATGCTGAGCACTTCTGAAAATCCTATAAATCCTATTCTACTAGTTATCCTTTCTTTTCTTTTTTAAGTATATAACAAGTAATATTTTCAGAACAGAAATAGTCTTGCTCATATTTTAAAAAGATTTTTTTAAGAGAAAGGCATTTTTTTCCATATAATGTTTTAGGAAATAGAATTAGACTGAATTACAGTTACCAAATATAGTTCACAATAATCAAAAGCATATCCTTTTCATGATGCTTTTTTTTTTTCACAGTGTTAAGATAAAATTAGAAGTTCAGCAGCAACTGACCCATATAAAGATTCAGTATATTCACTTTGTGAGAAGGCTAAATATCAAAACTATTTTCCCTATGAATATTCTGCTTCTGTAGAAACTAGATTATAAAATATCTTATGATTGTCTGATACAATATAATACCTGTTGAGTTGTCTAAAAAAAATGGATAACAAATGCTATAACCATAACAGTAAATCCTACATTTTATTACTTCTGATATTAGTAGTACAAATAAATCAACACTTTGACAGTGCTTCACAATAGCTTTATTGCAGTTTCAGTAAACCCAAGGCAGTTTATTGCTTTAGAGTCACCATTTTTCTTCATGGTACTTCTCCTTGCAATTAGAGGTTTTTCATTCTGCAAAAACCTGCAGGATTAAAACAACATTGCCTATTCTGAATTTTGTCTATTCTAATCAATTTCTCAATTCTATAGATTGTTATGTATGCTGGGAATAGACTATGCAATTAACAGAATACAAAAAAATTACTTTTCATTTTTCAAGTGATTCAATTGATTCAAGTGAGATCAAATTCAGCCTTCATGTATAACTACACAAGAACACTGAAGTTAGTACCAAGATTAAAATGAACGAAAATGCAGTCAATTTTAAGGATGTTAAAGACAAAAACAACTTTGGAAATGCTTGCTTTCTTGTGGCCAAAGCACAATTCACAATGCAGGAGAATGTACAGGGGAGGAAAAAAGCAAGATTTGTGATAACATATTTTTATCTTTAATTACATTTTCTTCTTACTGGATAAAAAGGACTCACTGACAATATCATTATTATGTAGTCTATACTTAGAAGACAACATTCCATTACAGAAAATTATTTCATCAAAGCATCTTCTAGCACAGAGCACAGTTCTGCAATGCAAAGCAACCAATTATCATTAATAACTGGAATAGTCAGTTAAGATGGGAACCATGATGGCCATACCCTAAGTATTCTACCCTAATCACAAGAAAAGAAATCGGGAAAAATTTAATATTAAACTGCTTTTTAAAGTTTCTCTGCTTTAATGAGTTGTAATGATCATTTTAAGCTTCACAGTATTAAAAAAGGGTTAATTGTGTCTTGAAGGGCTTTTAATATGAGGAAGCTAGTGAATGAATGAATCAAGATGAAAGGAAAAACAGGTGGTACATGCTTCAGATATTTTTGTCATGTTTTAGCGATTAAGTATGAAAACTCAATTTTCACAAGAAGGATGAAGTAAAGCCAGTTCAAGAGCCACTTCCAAGTCCTCACTTGATTATAAAAAAGCTAAGTGGAAAAAATGCACCCCTAAAGCTGCATTTTTTCCTCCATTATGTGAAACAGAAAAAATTATTGACTCCTGTGGATGAAACCACTGACCACGCACAAAGAACAAGTTACCAAATACCACATTCCTCCCCACTGTCACACTTGTCATCAGCTTTTTTTTGGTCAGGTAACAGCAGTGTGGCAATGCCTTCTGGAATCACAGCCACATGGGCCAGGCAGTCTTAGTTGAGGAAACTCACCTGGTTTATTGCCAATTAACATAACCTTTTAATTACAGATTCAGTTATTGAGGAAAAAAGACCAAGAGTTAAATGAGCACTTGGGAGCACCTGCCCTCTGCCCAGGCCTCGCTTCAGCCCAACATTTTCTCGTCCCCTAGCTTCACCTGTTTCCACTGGGCATTATGCTTGGTCTTACCACATCCCTTCAGTGAGACAATGGCCATTGCAGGAGGCTGGGATCAGGGGAAAAAGTCCCTCTCCAGCTTTCTTGCAGGCTCCCTTTAGGTACTGGAAGGTTGCTGTAAGGTTTCCCTGGAGCTTTCTCTCCTCCAGGCTGAACAACCCCAGCTCCCTCAGCCTGTCTTCATAGGAGAGGTGCTCCAGCCCTCTGAGCATCTTCGTGGCCCCTCTGCACCTGCTCCAAGAGGTCCATGTCCTTCTTCCATTGCGGGCCCAGGGCTGAAGGCAGTGCTCCAGGTGGGGTCTCACAAGAGCAGAGCAGAGGGGGAGAATCACCTCCCTCAACCTGCTGGCCACACTTCTTTTGATGTGGCCCAGAATATGACAGGCTTTCTGGGCTGCAGATGCACATTGCCAGGCCATGTTGAGCTTCTCGTCCACCAACACCCCCAAGCCTTTCTCCTTAGGGCTGCTCTCGATCCGTTCTCGATTCAGGCTGTCTTTGCCCTTGGGATCATCCCAACCCACATGCAAGATCTTGCATTTAGCCTTCACCACTGGACTTCAGTCTCAAAAGGATTTTTTTTCAGGGCCTGGTACAAAGCAGGGGACAAGAGAGTCCCCTAGGAATCAGGGGCACTGAAAACTTCTGTTCCAAGTCAGTGAAGTTATTGATGATGCCTTCTTTGCCAAAAAGGAATATGAATTAAAGATGCCACCAAAAAAAGGATCCCAAACTTATTCTTCTGACTGGCACCTACATAAGAACTCAGAAAAAGGATTGTATCCAAGAACAGTCTTAGGCTGAAGGCAAAGGCCACAACGCTGTAATTTAAAAAGACACGGTTGTGACGATTACAGCTTTGATTTCAAAATAAGTGGGTTTAAGAAATTAAGTGTCTTAGACCCATTTAGAAAACTGTATTTTAAATACCAAAGGCTGCTGAACTTTAAGCATACCTGGTAATAAGTACTTTTAAAATAAAGTTTTTTAAAAATAAAACTCACATTTACATGGGATAAGGATATATATTTAGCACATAATAAATTACTCAGGCAGGGGAAACAGTTCATTAAAAAATACACAGGCTGAGATATATAATATTCCTCAATAGCCATTTAAACATGTGTATCAAGTATTATAGGACTAGGTGCTATCATGCATTTATATTCAATTATTTTTACCAAGTTTTACCAACTATTTTAAGTGTTGTTGCTTGACTTCAAAACTCAGCTCTTACATAAACTCAGTATTGTTTCTAGAGGAAATATTAAATTCTCATTAAAACTAAGGTTGCTCTTTTATCTTGTGGTGTCAGGTGTCATTTTAATTGCTGAGCTAAAGAGTTAAAGCACATATTTCAGCCTGCTGCTCTGAAAATACTGCTTGTTGCCACATGTTCAAGCAATGTTTTACATTATAAACAGTACCCAGTCCATCCTTTCCACTTATAAAGCATTCCCAAAACAATATACATATGCAACTGTTACTAGGAAAATGGCACATATTACTGTAAATCCCCCCTAAATCTACAGTTATAAACTAAAGATTTCTCCAATATTTGAAAGAAATAAACAGCCAAGCCTCAAAGCTTTGAAGTTGCCTAGTTATTGCCAAGATTTTCTTCGACGCTTTTCTGGCATTAAGGTATCATGAACAATTTAATTGCATTTTTTTCCAATTCTGCTAACATTGACTTTAATGTGTCAGGTTGGTTCATATTTCACTACTAGTTCTTACTCTCTGTACTTCATTATTTATAGCATTGTCTTTCCATTTCTTTTACATCAATTGCTTTCATTTCATATCCACCCATGTTATAGAAAGTATGGTGATTACACAGTTACCTGCCATACATATATGGGGCCAAAGTGGCAGGTACAAACAGCCAAGTGACAGAATTGCACTAGAGATTTCTTTACAAAATTTCTTTTTTTATTTTCTCCAAGGCATGTTGTAATCCAATTGCTCTTTCACATTCTTCATAGTATTTGGAAATAAAGGCTTTAGAAGTTGCTTTCTTTCCTATACAGCTTACAAATGTTGTGAAAATACTATAACCAACATTTTAGGTAACATTAACCAGACCTCCCCACCCTCAAGATCAAAAGTTCACAAGTCATGTAAGCAATTAAACAATGCAACAGATGAGCCCCGTTACAGATTATATGTTTCCAGACCCTATTTTCTGACTGAGAGCTTTCAGGAAAACAGCCCCTGAAAATAAAGCACTTCAGGTTGAAGATAATAAAAACTCTGTTGGTAAGTCATAACAGAAAGCAGGAGAGGGTTAGCACTTGATACTTGAGTAAATAGCAGCCACAGGGGTCTGATACGCTATCATCCAGCTCATAGGGCACCAAAATAAAGGTTTTTCTCTTACTGACCATCCAAACTAGGCATTCATTCCTAGGAGGAAAAAAAAAACCAAAAGTCACAGCAACATAAGCAGAGTTACCATAACGTGAGAACTCATTAAGCTTATGAAGACTGATAAACCAGAAGTTGAGCACATCTCTTCCGTTGTCATTGTATGATCATCTACAACACGCTTGCCTTCAAGCAAATTGGGTTGCAGAAAAGAAAATATAACAGCCTTACTGTTAGAAAGGTGCATCTATTCAGACAGTCACTAATTGCACAATGAACCCAAGAACAATGACTCAATTGTGATAAATTAGAGATTGGAAGCACGTATCAGGAATTAAGTTGTACGCATTTTGAATTTGCATGCATAAAGGAACTACAGCAGGGCCAATCAAGAATGCTAAACAAGAAATTAATTTCTGGAGCACGCATAACAAAATTAAAATTTTTTAATAGATCAATTCAAGTCAATTTCAACATAACATCCATTCTAATTTAACAGAACTCTCCCCCCTCAAGTTAGCCAAGTTGTGCCACTCTGCGATTACCAACTTCCTCTGTCAATGGCTCCTACTACATGAATGACAGCAAGAAATTACTCCCAACTTCAATTAATCTAAATATAAAGTTGGCATTTGACTAATCTAAATATAAAGATAGCATTTAAGAAGCAGCCCTGTTCAAGGAAGATGCGAGATAGTGCTGAGTTATGGGAAGGATGAAGAATTACTATGCTTTGACTACCACTCATGCTACTCCTTTCCAAAGCATGCTCAGGTCATTTCGCAGACTTGTGAAGCTGAAGAAACATGACCCTCTTCTTTCCCTTTTTGGAATAACATAGCTTCCTGGTGTGTCTCAAGGAGAAAAAAAAACCCAAATTTTTTTTCTTTTTTTTTTTCCTCCCTTAACTCCTGAACTGAATTTGTCTCTGAAATCTGAACATCATATCTGCTAACAGGCACAGATTCAAGAGAATTATACTCCTCCCTGAACCATACTACTTTTCTCATCTGATCAATATTTAATTATTGTAATTTCTAACAAATACAGTAAAAAAAGGAAGCCCCACGCTATCTACAGAAAATCATGTCTTTTCTAGGTTGCAAAGCAGACTCAGAACTGTTGTTTAAAAATTTTTTCAGAAGTCGATGAGCCAAAAAGCAGTAGTCCCATGGAAAAATTACAAAAAGATATTTGCTGCTGCTTATTCAGATTCTCCACTTGGATGAGATGCAGCTTTTGGCAGGATTGTAAGAGTTAAAAGTGCCCCTTGGGTATCTCTAACCAACAGCAGTAAGGATAAGACAACACTCACATAAAAGAATGATGTAGCTGTTTGTTTATAGAACTGGGGCAAGAGAAAGCCAGGAAGAAAAGCAACAAGGAGCTCTGAAACACAATAAATAGCCAAACATTAGAATTGGCAGATGTGCCTAAGCCTCTCCAGCCACTGTGTGATTGAAAAAAATACGAACTTGAATGGGCATGTAGTTAATATGTATAAATTCATGGAGTAACTACAGGAAGATTTAGGATGTTTCATTGTTGTTTTACTTTGTGTCTTCTTAAAATAGCGAGGTAAATACGATAGTTTTAGTAGAAGGTAAAATTTGTTGAAAGAATTACAAAATGGATCACTGTCTTTACACTTTTTTGCCTAAACATGTAATTAAGCTGTGTAAAACTAAGAGCTACGATCCAAGGAAAACTATGAGCTAAGGTCTAGCTTAGCGTATGACCTGTAAGTGCTAATAAAATTATTTTCATACCATTATGAAAGATGTAAATAGATGTTCAGATTGTTATATAGGCTGTGGTTGATGACATTTGGGGCATACCAGCCTTATTTGTAAACCAACTGTCCCAAAAAAGGGTTTTCAGCAGGATTCTGTAAAGCTAGATAAAACTAACACATTTTCAGATGTGTTGAACACTTGCTCTAGCAATGTTTAAAAGTGTGCTAGGGAACATATTTTAAATGACATCCATCTTCCTAATCTAGACACAGTGTAAGAAGTACATAACAACGCTGTCATTTGAGCAAGAACTTGCAGATTTCCCCTAGCTTTCTTCTTGCAGCAGACATAACTCAAAACACAATTATCTTACTAATCCAAAGCACAGGACTACTAACTGATAAAAAAGAACCAAATTTATTATTGCTTTAATATCTGAATAAGAGTTTGTATTTGGATAGTTTATTACTAGACTTTCCTCACTAGTGTAGAAACAAGGAGGATGGAAAGTAGCATAACATAATAAATTCAGTTAGCTGAGACAGCCAGCACAAGGTCTCTTTTTTTTTTTTTCCCCCCCACGAAAAATTATAGCATTAAAGGTTTCAAGTATATGTATCAAACTCATGAGGTGGAAAATTTTCTCTTTAACAAAAAAAAAAAATAAAGCAGGACATTAGATCATTAGATCTGAAGACAGCTCTCACTTTGTAGGGGGCTTTACCCAGGCAGAAGCTTTTTAAGTTATAATACTAGCAGCATACTGCTAACCAAGTTAGCAATACTACTAGAAACTTGTCAGTGGTATGAAAACTGATTTGCAAACATGTCAACAAGCTTTAATTCTGGTGAATCCAACAAAGGCTGAGTTAAGCACAAGCACTACATTTAGCTTCAGGAGGCAGCACTAATATACTAAGCATGCCTATGAAATACATTTCCAATTATTTAGTGTGTTTTATTTTAATCTTCCCTTGCACAGAAACTCAGCAGCCCTCTCCCCAAGGAAGGCTCCGTAATTGTTAAGCTTCATTTGGGTGGTTTTGCCATTAACAGGAAAACAAAAACCTAATCAAAAGTATACTTTGAGATGCCAGCATCCTATAAAATTATTTCAAGAAAACAGTAATATACTAAGATAAAAGACTGACATTTTCAGCTGGCAAAGCACAAGAGAAGTAAAATAGAATTCTGTAAAAAGAAAACAAAAACCCCACACCACCATGGCAAGAGCTAGCCATCTGATTCTATACAATAAGGGAACATTCTTGGTAAAGCTTTAACAATGAGCGCCATCAGACTTAACCCAAGCTTGTATGTTGGCCATCTACTCCTAGAAATCCACCTAATGATTCCATACTTAGATCATACTAATGATTACATATACCTAATGATTCCAAAGCTAACTTGTAGCACAAGGAAAATCTAATCAGCCAATCAAAACTGAAAACATAAATAATTTTAAAATATACAAACTCGGGGTGAGTGCCTACATGAATAATTAATGTAGCCTTCATGGGAGCCTTTCAAGTCAAAACTGGCAAAGAAAACTCTTAAGACGTAAATTACACACACAAAAAAAAAAGGGTAATGGTAAGAGACTGAACAAGACCAACATAAACATTTGATAGATGTTTCTATTAAAGAATTTGTAAATTACATATTGCATTGCACCAAAAGCTAAAGTTTTACCAAACATCCTATATTTTTCTCAGGACATATGACTCTTGCCTGCAAATAACATTTTTCCATCCCCTTGATTTAGAAATAGAAAAAGTAAAGAAAACACGGACACTAGTGAACTCCTATTTCTTGAACATTATTCATGTCTGGAATTACAGAAAGATAGACAAGATGGTTAGCTGGAACAGGGCATTATATCACAGTCTGGTGGTTTTCGATATTCTTCCCCTGTTAATTACATGCATTTTCTGGACAAACAAGCTCAGTCCTCCAGCGTCTCACAACCCTCTCAGAGGCAGGCCTTCACTTCCAGTGATAGCACGTAAACACACACACGTTTCGTGTCCAGATGAAATATTGCTAAACATTGACAAGTAACACATGCGTGGATGTTGCTACATGAAATATCAGAATAGTAATAACATATTTAAATGCTAAATTAAAGTAAATAAATGCCAGGGTATTACATAATTATTCAGAAATAGGCTCTACTGCCATTATAAACTGAAGCTACAGATTAGAATTAGTTTGTTTATAAAGGATGTTTACCTAAAATTAACATCTCTGTGGTGAGAACTGAAATAAAACCAGGGTGAAATCTTGACTGCCAGGTCATTTACATGAAACACAGTTAAAAATTCCGAAGTTATTCAATAGCAGTTCTATCTGAGTGCTTCCGTGACACAGCAACTCGTAAAAGTTTCTTTTTATTATGGTATATCTGTGCCCGTGCCTGTTGAGCTGAAGTCATACCAGATTTCAATTCAAAAACTAGGCTTCACAAAAATAACAAAGCTGAAGAGGCATTTTTTTTTCAGACTATTTGCACAGAATAACATAAGCACTGGATATGTAATAGCTTACTTCATGACACCTAGCTTCTGAGTCACTAGAGCATATCCTGAGAAATTCTCCTCTTGGATGTCAAATCAATTCAATATACATGTTATTGTTACTACACAATGCAGATTAAATTTTACAAAAATCGGTTACTGCCTTATTACTGCTGAGACAGACAATACTTAGGTATGGAACATACACCTAATACAACAATGAAAAAAATATAATGCTTCCTTTAATTGACAGAATGGTAACTTGAAGGTTTTATTATATTTAACAAACCAATGAAAATATTAAGATCTTAAATTGTGCTGCTACAGTCCATTATGAAGTGCAATTACAAGAAGGTAAAATTATTTCACTGCAAGTCCTCAGAGAGGCCATTAAGATGCCATTAAAAGGCCATTATAATGTTTAACTTCAACAGTAAAGTTACTTCATTACAAGTCATACCATCATTTTAAAGAGGAACACAATTCTCACCAAAAAGGTATTCTAATTCACAATAACTACATCATCTTCATTTTGGCTTTTTATTTGCAGTTTTAAAGTTTGAAAACCTGCTTGCCTACATAAGAATTAAGATGCCAGCAGTCCAATTTCTAGATGTGTTGGAACTTACAGGAGTCAGTAATGCCAACAGAAGTTGAGAGTGGAAAGTTAATAAACTTTAAACTTAAGATTGAGTTTGAAAATTTGGATTTTAATCTCTCAATGTTATAGCATCTATTATAATTTACCCTCCTAACACCACTATTAATCTCTGATTAAGCAATTAGCAAGTTCATACATATACAGTATAAGTATGCATTTACAAACAATTTATGACCACCTGATAAGCATTTGGGTCTGGAAGAATATTGCAAAGTTCCTTTTACATTCATTAAATGCATAGTGGTTATTCAGCTTTAGGTACTGAAGATAGCTTCTCTTTTCAGTCCGGAGATTCTCTAACCTTTGCTTCACTTTCCACCAGAAAGGTCGTTTCCCTGAAAATTGGAATACATCAGCCCTACAGAAAGTTTGGGTTATTAAGATGCATTTACAAGGGTAATCTAGCAGTTATTCTGACATGGCCAGCAACATAGCTCTGGCCACAACATAACGAGCAGTTTGATTACTGAAACTGTTTAGCCAGGACAACAATAGAGCACCAAAAAAGGTAATTTATTTTGATAGCTATTTAAAATTATACTGGATATTTTAAAACTGCTCTGAAGAATACACCTAGCCTGAAGGCTACAGGGATAAACTTTGGTTGGTGTCTTTTCAAGATTTTTCTCCGTAAGATATTATTTATCAGGATGGATGTACAATATAGGAGCTTCCACTTGTTCAAGTTATAACCAGGGTCACCCACATTGACAATCTTTCCTATTCCTCTTGTGGAAATCATTATAGCTGACCTATAACAATTTTTGGTACCATTACTGAGCTATGATGATTTTTATGTGCCTCTAAGCACTGGGGAAAGTAATGGAGAAAACATTCAGGAAGTTTATCGTCCAACAAAGGTCTCTGGGTACAAGGTTTGGTCTCCTGCTTCCCCTGGAACAAGCTGCTATGTATGTTGTGAATACTAATCCTTCCAACACACACATTGAATTGTGGCATGTAATTGGAAGCATGTACTTAAATATGTACTACGAATATAAATTAAATAGCCTCCCAACAACCCCAAGCACAAAGCTGCTTTCCGTAATCCTTACTGATGATTCCTCTTAGGGAGATCAGCACAAGGTCCAAATCTCTCTGCCACAGGAATTCCTCCTGCTCAGGTGGGTCTCCACTGGATGGCCAAATTTTGATTTGATCCAGAATGAAGTCTGAAAAATACTGTTACATCCCAGAAGCTGAAGAGAATCACAAAATTAATAATATTGTGAGATACAAGCAATTATTACATTATGGATGTTTGCATTTCCTGGCCACTCACAAGGAGTGTCTCTAGTACTTGAAGTGCAGGAGGCAGATGCCCCAAAGACCTCAGGATTTCTCAAAGATTCCCATTTGGCTCCCAGGATATTCAGTGCCTCCCATCTGCTGACTCAGAAAAAAACAGCCTGCACCACAGATGGGGATGGCCATCTTCCACAGCGCCTTGGTTTTCTTTAACGTGTGCAGCAGTGCACACAATAAGTATTCCCTCAGCATATTCCTGAGATTTAAATATAGTAGAGACAATACTGCTCTGCAGTGGCTATCTAGGAAAAAAGCCAGTTGTAAAACAACTTGCCTATATATTTTTTTTCTAGTTTCCCTCCAAATACACACCACAACTCAAGTTTTCTTCACTCAGTGCAACCATCACCACAACTGCTCCTTGGCTCACTGGTGGGGCACTGCACAGCTGCCGGGCTGGTGAGCATGCAGAGAAGCTTACTGTGACTGACAAGTGTCACCTTCCCTTTCAGCTTCCCCCACGTTGCAGACAAAAATATTTCACTGACACATTTATCTCCAGCATGCTGGGGCCATTGCAATAATTCCTGCTCTTCACAGCCATGTTTCTTACACTAAAGAAAGGGATACAGTTTTGGTTTGTTTTCCCAGTTGGTAAAGCCCCCACCAGCATTACTCCAACTGTCTCAGGTTAACTGAGACCTGACTAATTCACAGTAATTTTAGCACAGATGTACATCAACTGTGTCATCCTATTTTCAAGTATAATCACTTTTCAAGTCAAGTGATTACAGCAGCTCCTCTTCTCCAAGCGATTTACACAACATGAAGATGCATCATTAGAATAGTCACTTTTTTTTTTTTGAGGGAACTCAAGTATCTACATATTAACAGCTTTACATAAAACAAAACTGATTAGCTTTTGTTATTTCTCCTTTGCATATCTATGCAACCCATTAGACAGAGAAGGGCTTGGCATTCATATGACAGATAACAGAAGATTGCAAATATGTTTAATATTCTTTTTTGTAATACAGTTTGGTTTCTATAACATCATTTAGATTGCCCCACAGAGTTTCTGTACTTTATAATATTTAATATCTCTCATGCAAAATATTCAAGAACAACCTATCACATAATTCAACCCAACAGTAAAGTTATTGACAATGATTTCATGAAAGCCTTTATCCCAAAGGGCATTGGCAAGTAATTTGCAAACCTAATGTACATCTAGCCAGCAGAGGCTTTTCTACATTTGCTTACATTCCTATACTGTAGTACAGTGATATAGCCAACCTGAAGTTGAACAACAGATTTTTGATTATCTTTTTCATCAATACAAAGCAGAATAGTTTGCATCAAATTTTAAGATTCAAAAAATAACCTTGAAAGAACAGCTAGCTCTTTCTTTCACACTCTCCAAAAGACTGTGGTAAATAGCATTTTCTTAATTAATGTATCAGGGGGCTGTTTAATAATAGATTCAACAACATTAAACACAGCCTCAATATTAGTTTAAAAAGAGAAAAACAGGATTTTTTTTTTCTTACAAGCTGACAAGCATCTAAAAAATTGTATATTTACTTTACCTGGATATCACAAAGTGAGAAAATTGACAACAATTTAAGATACAGGAAGCTGTACCATAAAGAGGGCTTATTATTAGTGTAGTCCAAATGTTTCAAAGCCATTTTCCAGATGTAACTATTTTTTTTTAAATTAAACTAAGAGTACAGCTCAAGTGACAAGTCCTGCTATAAAAGTGTGGGTTGAAAGCATCTACAAATACTCAGAATTGAACAAGTTAAAGAATATCTACTATGTTATCCTATAGTAATAGTTTAGCTTAGTACTAAGTAAGTACTAACTTGTTACTTAGGTAAGTAACAAGCTTGCATAATTGTTGCAGTTTTGTCATATTAAGGAGACAGTAATGCTAATTTTCATTTTACAGCTGGTATAAGAGCATACCTTTGCAGCTAGAAAAGAACATAATAATACATCATGCAAAAATCTAGAACCAGGTTAAAAGCTAGCTTTCTCCTATGTGAATGTTGACACAAAACTGTGAATTAATGACAAAGTTATCGAGAAGCATATATGAACATACTGACACAAGCATTGCCTGGCATTTGCACAGGACCCAGTGAAGTTATTTTTAACCACGCAAGTAAATGTAGTATTTCGATAATTTGTAAAATTACACACCACTGCCCCTCCCACACACTTTTTTTCTAAAGCCTGATGAACATACTTCATTTTAGCAAGCAGTAATGCATAATTATTCTATCAGTAGGGGCTGCCTCTGATTACATTCACATAGTGCAAACCTACTCGAGCATCACATCAGTGCAGTGGTACCACGAGACATCCCACTGTTAAACTCATCCCAGAGGAATACCTGCCTAGCTTGGGAGAGCATCACACCACCCTGCTCTGCAGCTTCTAGTGTCCACCCAAGCTGGTTTGATTGCTTGATGCAGTGCAACACTGAAGCATGCATAAAACCCCAAACTTCCACCGTAGGTCCAAGTGCTCAACCCCTTGGCGCTACCGCAGCATAAATGGTTAAGCAATATAACAACATCAGGTAGAATTTGGTTCAGCATTTCTGACCGCAGTGCAACACACCTAGAGAAAGTCTTACTTCACTGCTAGAAGTATTTCATTGCATTTACTTCACTGTCACTGTAGAACTACAGAATGAGTAATTTAAGAATAAAAAGTTAAAGTAAATATTTTTGGTTCCTTGAAAATTCTAGCAGCATTACAGGCTTCTGCATATTAGCAAAAATTTAAGGAGATTAGTGACTGGTTTTGAACATATTTTCCTAATTAAGCACATAAAAATGAACAATTTCTAAAATAAACAATTGTAATATCAGCAGCTGCATATCAAGTTTTTTGATGTCAGGCTCTGTACTCAGATACCTAAAAGCATATTTCTCATCAGTCCTTACAAAGAGTCCCTGACATTTAATGGCAGGAAAAAAAGAAAAAAAAAAAGCAATAAGTGTTACTTTGTTTCAACTCATTTGATATAGCAGACATACGGGTGAAAGCTTTTTGACATTCAGAACACTACCATTCAGTTAGAGTGAGTCTACGATGTTCTCCACATACTTAAAATAAAAACCTGTTAATTGTGAAACTCATTTTTTCCAAGCTATTCTACAACTGAAAAATTATTATTGGGAAGTTTCCCCAGTGAAGTGCTTACTACTTCCAACGCTATTTTCACACAATATGTTGAAGACCCTTCCACAGAGTCACACTATTTCAGCTTTCTATCACTCAGCTTCTTCTCCATCTGTGTTGCCATCACTAAAACACTTTTACCATTTCAAATGATATTCATCGCTTCCTTGGTTATGCCTTCACGTACCTGCAGTTATCTCCACTCCCACTGCACAAAGCACAGGTAATTAGTTTAATTAATCTTCATGACTGTTTCTAAAATTTAGCAGCTTTTCTTGCTGTTCTCTGAATTAGCTTTAAATTGTCGTCTGAGAATTCAAATATCTGTTTAGCATGTTGCAAGTGCTGTCACAAATATAAAACTTTATTGTAAAACATATAATGTACTCTACAGAAAAAGATTATTATGAAATACAGCTTACATGTTATTACCAGGATTTCAATGGATACCCCATTCACACAGGTGAATGAAGTATGCAAGCAAAGAGAATGTCCAGTTTGTATGTACAAGTAATAATTTACTTTCTTTTAGTAATTGTAACAGATGTTTTCTGTTAAAGCTCTTTATGCATATAACTATATATATATTAATATATATACACACAAAGTGTGCTGCTGCAAACAAGCAGAATATCATTGTTGAAGAAAGATTTTTTTTAAAGGAAAAAATGTGGAAAGAATCCTTTGACATTGCAATTAACTTTCTACATGAAAAGCAGAGAAGAAAGATGGAAGAGGGAAGCTGGAAACTAGAACACAGGAAGGATTTTCTAGGATCTATGAGGGGTTATTTTTTGTTGCAGTGTAAACTATCTTGGGTTGCATAAGCTTTGCCAAGAAAAAACAGCCTTACAGAGAGAAAAATACACTCAGCATAGGTGCTATGACTGGAAAAAAACTTCTGTTATTATCATAAGCCGTATTTCTTCAGCTGAAGATGTCAACACACCTTTGTAACACCTCACGATGGATCTATACTGCCAGCATAATTTTCTACTGCTTCTCTCATTCTGCTAAAAAATTCAACTTCTTACTTCTTTTAAAAAGAAAAAAATATTATATACAGCATGGTTAAGATGTTAAAAATGCTGCCCAGATGTAGCAGAGCAAATGGAATGGAATAACTGATTCTCCACGCAGCAATGCTAGAGGTAAAAAGTACAGAGGGCCTAAGCAACAGCACAATTTATGTATGAGAGTTGAGGAGAATCTGGGTTTTATACTGCCAAACCTTTACAAGCAAAGTACATTTTTCACAGTAGGTAAGAGAAATTCCAGAAACATAAGTACTACCTTGAGTAATTATTGTTAATTAACTAGCAATGAGGCACTATTTCCAAATGTGACATTTAAAGCACATAATGTGATTGTGAATATTCACAAAGATAATTAAGTTCATCTGCTTCGAGTCCTTGATTTCAGCACATGTGAAAACACCTCTTAAACTATCATTAGACCTGTAATCATGTATTTTGTTGCTCAGGAAAATTGGATACCTTTGCTTACCTGCTAATATAGGGACACACATTCAAATGCAAGTACACTGCTTTTGTTAAGAAACTCTACTTCAGGAAAAAAAAAAAAAAAAGCAAAAAACACTACTAAATCTGATTGTTTTCCCAGAAGAGATAGTTAAAAATAGATTCCTCACACATCAGATGGAAACAAAAATGACTGAGCTTCCTTAACTGAACTCAAGATCACAAGACTGACATGAAGGATACTTGTTTGAGAGTATTCATCATCAAGCCAGGGGCACCACTGCTGTTCATACTAGGGATATGATCCACATTAGGTTGCATATTTTCTTCCATCGTGTTTACAGCTAAGTCTAATTACAAAAAGAAAAAAAAAAAAAATCAACAAATTCAGGCATTAAAGACTATGTATAATGTAAAAAATGTGAAAAATCAGAAAATGCATCAATATGATTCCTGTTGGAAAAAAGTTATAATTATTACTGTCTTCAGAGAAGGAAAGAAGCTTTGATCATCTACACTGATGCTGATCACTACTTGGAGAAATAAACCCTGAAAATAGGAAAAAACTTAACCCAAGAACAGGGTATTGAAACAGCCATGCCTTGGTATTTTATCCTTTACTCTTTTAGGAGTAAAGAAAGCTTCTTTCCCCTAGAAAGCACATTAATGAATAATGTGCTCCATGACTGAGAAGAAACATTTAGGCAGCATTCTGAAGTACATTACGTCTACTCTATTGCTTTCCAATTATTTGACAAAGTATTTTTAATCAGTCAAAATAACAGTGTGAATAATTATGTGCTATAAGGATGTCCTACTGTTCTGTATCTCTCAACCTAGTTTGACTAGCAGTTTTACTCTACACCTAAAAAGTCTCTCTGATGAAAGTTTTATCAAGAATTGTTTGGAGAGAAAAATAAGGTGAAATCTTTCTTTAAAAAGACAAATCAAATGTTCTGAAAGTGCACAGTGCCAAGAAACTCCTGACCTTGTCTAAAAGACAGTTCCTGCTGCTGCCTAAGTGCACATTTAGTGTTCTGCTTCAAAGGCACATTGCTGACTGCCCAGAGAGCAGAGAAGGGTATGAGACACTCCATGGTGCAGGTCATTAACCCTCGAGCCTGCATCCCACTTACAACAGCAGCTAGCTGGACTTTGCTGGGGAGGATGTTGTCCTCCAAGAAAGTGTTGGTCCTTTCTCATCAGTAAAAAGAGAGTACCTGACCCCAAACTGCGTGTACATCTCAGACTCCCAATTGAAGGTTTGGGAAAAACTCCCTCAAGAGATCTACCTGTTACCTTCCCCAATACCTCTTTTCTTAAGCTGTAAATGGACTGAGAAAGCAAGAAAAAAAAAATGTATAAAGTCTCTGGAGATGAACAACAGTGAGAATTAAGACTATGCTGCTGTACTTTTACTAAAGACACAAGGTCAGATAAAAGTGATCTTCAATCAAACTAGTCAACTAAATCACAACTGTAGCTCTCTAACAAGTGCTCAAGGCATGTTTCACAAAAAAAAAAAAAAAAAAACCACACAAACCAAAACCAAATCAAAACCACAAACTACTCAGGCGCATCTAAAAAACAGAAATACAGTGAAGGAGTAAAACTTAGTATAGATCTTTCTTGTCCCTCTCTTTATTCTGAGTAAGAACACCAAAAGTACTGTTGAAACACATTCTTACAGTTAAATTTCAGTAACAGTCATTTTTGGAAAGTTTCATGAGGAGAACTACTTCTGTTCCCATAGAAAGTGGTCAGCAGAACAAAATGGGCAGTGGGAGGTTACGTTACGCTAACATTACCGAACG
This sequence comes from Microhierax caerulescens, assembly GCA_035590215.1. Taxonomy (NCBI): domain Eukaryota; kingdom Metazoa; phylum Chordata; class Aves; order Falconiformes; family Falconidae; genus Microhierax; species Microhierax caerulescens. The sequence continues at coordinate 37,995,185 of JAVJGJ010000060.1, forward strand.
TAAAAGGCTAGCTCTGAGCAAGCCAAGTTGCCAAACAGGCATTAATTGAAGGCAACTGCTGTGGCACATGTCCTCAAAGACATGCAGAATTTAATCCCCCACAAGCAGCTGGGCACTCTCCAAGGGGTACTGCTTTTTAGAACAACATAACCAGGGAATAAAGGAATAAATAAGAACAAAAACTATGTTATTAGTATTGTTACTATTGATGTATGACAAGATAATGCCTTTTGACATTTCAGGGGATAAATGTGTATGTTTCTGATACTCATTACTGAATTTACAGCAAATTAAGAGGAAAGCAACATTTTAAAACATGTTTTTCAACTGAATTCAACTGCTCTACAGAGACAGTATGATGGTATTAGACCATATATATCATAACCTAACATGTAGATTACATGATTCTGCCATCAATTGCCACCTTCTAACATAGTGTGTTCTTTATGGTGCAGAAAAAGGTTCTGGCATAGTTGCACCTGAAGCGAATCACAAAATCCCCATAAACTGTTGGATCTAAGGAAGATGCTCATACAGATCACCTTTTCAGTCAGCTAAAAGTTGTAAGTGTGACTAGGGTCTTTTGCACCTACAAAATAGCAACTGTACATTCATGCTGGGCAGACAGTGCAACAGAAGTAACTTCCCACACACCCCAAAATAAAGGGAAGAATTCCCACCTATTTTTCAGTTAACCTTTAAGTGTTTTGCGACTAACCATTGTAATATGGCTAACCTTGTGGATGCACCTCAAACAGTAAGTTCCTGGAAAATGAAGAAATTAAAAGAAGTTGCAATATACTTATAAATCAGTTAGTGACTTAAGCTATGGTTGTTGTACAGTATGGAAAATGAGAATTATTTCAGCAGAAGGCAAGGCCAAGTATGGCAAAGATACTTAAATCCCCACCCCAGTTGTATACTACATATACACAAAAATTTACTTCAGATAATTTATATACTTCATGCACAGTATTAGGCATATTTGGGATGACATGGTTAAAGCAGAGCAGCTTGATGCACATATTCAAGTAATTCGAGAACAACCAATAATACGATGACAGGTAGCTATTTAGAGTTACTTTAAAACCACTCAATTTTGTACTGCTGAATCTATATGGGAGAAGAATAACATGGCATAAATTTGGCAGCTTCTCATCGAGTTTAGAGTATAACAGTAGTGGTTAAAAATGATGTAAACATATTCAGAACAGCTAAAAGGACAATGACGGTACTGGTTACTAGTAGTTAATATTCATGACCAGAAAACACTTAAGCAATCAATATCTTACCAGCAGGCGAAGGAGAAGAACTTCAAACATATTACAACTCCCCAGGAGATAATTAGCTAAATTATTATAGCCATTTATTAAATAATCTGATTTCCCCTTCACCTCTGTGTATCATGTTCATTAGCATCAATCACTTCCTTAAGTCACATGGATTTATGCTCTATTAAAAGTGGGGATTCCTCTTAAGCGTTAAACACCTCAGTTTCAGACTTGAAGCACTTCAGAGGCAAATAGTCTTAAGTATCCTTAATTCCTACAGGCAACTATGGGCTGGATAGATATGTTCAGAAAAAGATATTCCACAAATACTTGTATCCCACAGATTTTGAGCATCCACTACTAGGGTAAAAAAAACACTTTTATTCAGAACGTTAAGTACTATAATCCCCAGCTTCTGAAACACTGAATATCTATTTGCTGTCGACCTATGACTTATTTCTGAAAACAGAAGGGAGAAAACCAACACTGACCAACTTTTAAGCTGTTTGTTTGGGTTTTTTTTTTTTCCTTTAAACTTTAGTTAAACAGCAATTATTCAAATGCAAAACATTTGTACTGTACTTCAGTATTATTGTTCTTTTTAAATAAAAATATAAAAATGTGAATCAACTAAGGCCACTCATGTGCTTTGCAGCTTTATATTGATATATGTACATGTATAAAATCAGATAAGTATCTCTTCTATTCATACAGTCAATAAAATAAATAAGCACAAACACAGCAAATAAAAAGGAGCAATTTAAGCTGTCTCATTCTTGCACATTATCCACGGGAAAGACTTAACACAGCAAGGATAACTGCTACAGGCACGTTGCACAAACCCAACCATCAGATGAGTGGCAGCTGTCCTACAGTTGCAGTACAGTTGCAGTACAGTTGCAACTACGGTGCAGTTGGATACACCATAAGCAGGGGCACGATTTGCACTATTTGTGCAACAACACTAAGTAACACATTGCTACAACAGTTCTAAAAATAATGGTAAACAGTTGTACTTCAGGACAAATTTGTATCTGTGAGAAATAACCTACTCAAAATTTATGGCCAAATTCTGTCCCACCCCAACATTAAGCAGGTGGCTTTCTTATCTTAAGAAGTAGTTATTGCAGCCTTATCGCCCACGCCAAAGTACTATCTATGAGGGGCAGTATACAGTTAGTTGTTCTAAATCACTATCCGAAAACCTGAGGTTTAATGAATCTTGCGTTCATTTATCAGTGAGCCTGGACAAGTAACGTTGTATTTACAACTCTTCATTCTTTCAACTAAAAAATTAATTATTTATTATTCTTAAGGCTATTGAGAACGTTAACAATTGCAAAAGGAAACAAAAGGTGAAATGTCCTAGGCTACAAAAAATATAGATGCAATCCTAAAACCACTGATATCAGTGACATAACCCAGTCTTAAACATGAGCCAAACTAGTTATTTAATTATGAAAATAAACTATTAAATATGTAAAGCAGCTATGCATTTTGCTGGCAGTAAGGACATTCATAACTAGTGCAATTTCAACACCAGCAAGCAAAGTAAGATTGAACTACCTAATTTTAATTCCTTTTACATTGTTAAAATATTGCTAACTAACATATCTGCCAAGTTTTAACATGTTTATAAGACTATGTCATCCCTAACCACCTGCATTGCTAGTTGTCATCCTTTCCACACAGAACCAGCCGTGTCCCTTCCTCAGTATGTAACAATATACAATTCCAGCCACTAGTTCCTATGTTCAGAATGAGAAAAAAAATTTAAAATATTTGAAAGAGCAAATTATAATCTGGAAAAAGATGACTAGAGAACAGGACAAATTCCAGAAGTTTGACTTCAGAAAGCAAGGTGTTACACAGCTGGCATATGCACAACATACAAGCATGCAAAGTCTTTACTATCTGTCAAGCTCCGTATGTTTAAATCATTAAACAACTGAAACATTTGACAAAGGTAAAAGTTTCTATAGCTACACTTTTAGATGTGTTCTAGAAAAAAAAAAAAAACCAAACAACCAAAAAAACACGCCCCAGCAATTTAAATAAATAAATAAATAGAAAGCCTCCAAAAGTGCATTGAAGGTAAAGCTCAGTCATAATAAGCCAGTCCGCCAGCACATACATACTGGAAGACAAATCAAATGCAGTTCCAGATTAGCCACAAAAAGCTTTTTCTTTGAAGAGGGACAGGTTCTACAATGAAGCATGATATGTATGATAAAGGATGAGAAGCCACTAGTTCCATAATAGTGAAGCAACTTCTCTAAAGAACAAGAGGTTTCTTAATGTTTCTTTCCCCTTTAATTTATAGGGAATCTATAACTAAAACTTGCCTTTATAGCATAAATATATAGCAAAATGCCATTAAAATTCTTTCTATCAGGTTTCATCTAAAGATCAAGTGTCAACAGTCTTTGGTACATTCACTGATATTATGACCTTAAAGATGGAGCTACTTCACACATGCTAAAAATAAAATCTGCTTTAAAAAAGCAAGGACATGAGCATACTGAAAAGAATAGAAGCTTCAGGCAAATTGTTTCTACTGATGTTGGATAAATCCTACACAAGTAATCTCTCTATAGAACCTGAAAAAGTAGAGCAAAGCTTCTCAAAAATTTGTTTCCTTGACAACATCGACAGACCAAGAGAGGTAATGAATCAAAGCCATAAAATGCATTGTAGCTTTGTTAGCAGATTATATATATATATATATATATATATATATATTTAGATTTACCTATCAGGATATGAGATGCATCTATAAAGCTACACTGCTAGAAAAGAAGCAAAGTTAGACTGGTTTAAACAGCAAAAATACTCAAAATTTCTCAACTGTTTAAAAAAAAAATTAAGATACTCCCATAACGTATTACAGTCACTTAATAGCTTAAAACTACTCTAGCTCAATTTTTTCCAAGCACCAAAATCTTGACTTTTTCACCAGCAACCTTACTGAAGCACCCAGAAGGGAGATACCACCATACATTCCTCCCACCTCAGGTGACATTCTGACATTAGACTGCACAGCAGCTGCCCACATTGATCCTATGCATAATTGGAGGGCTTGATTTATGACATTATCAGTTAAGCTTCATTAAAGACACTACTTCACTGGCATCTCTTGCCCTGACTGTTTCTTCCCCAGTAGGCTGGCTATGCTGGGGAGAGGACAAGGTTGCTTATTTCTGTGCTACAGGCTGCTTCAGAGACACTTTGATTTCTGACTTTTTCATTAAATAATTCCCAGTTTGGGGGGGTGTGTGTGTGTGTGTGTGTGTAAGCACAGGCATATTAGCTGTGCTGTGAAATACCCATCTTCTCCTGCTCTTCTGTCCCATAGCCACATCTTCTAACACAGCCAAAAAGCAGTCAAAACTGCTTTGCAAGACCAGTTGGGGTACTACTGCAGTATTCTTTAAGGAGTTCCTAATTCAGAAGACATTTCCAAGCGTCAAGAAAAACCAATGCCTTTACAGAGCTGACAGCCTAACCCAGAAGCTGAGAGGTTCGCTACATTTTTGCTCCCCCTCCTGTCCGTGTCCCCCCCCCCCCTTTTTTTAAATGTCAGTTTTCACGCAGGTGTGAAGATAAATTCTACTCCAAAAGCAACTGAACTTAATTCATTAGTGAAGAAGGAAAGAAAACAATGGCCTATCAAACAGCATACAGATCAGGATGGTGCTATTTATACTCAAAGAAACATACTCCTTTGAAAAAAATCCTTTGAGGCACAAGAGTGTGTCAACTACTAAAAACATAATAAAAACTATACAAGTCATCTCCAGCTGTGGATTCTGAGAAAATGAACAAAGGCATTACAAGGATTTCTGTTTCCTTGACAACAGCATTGCTGGAAACAAGAAAATAATTAAAAAAAAACCCAACGCATTTCTATGTAACAGTGATCTCTAAAAGTATTTATGTATTAAAATACCAAATGTGCAACAACCCTTAACCACACATACCTTTGGGATGAAGAGACTAAAATCCACCACCTTCAAGAACCGTTGTTTGCTGACTTGTGTCAATAGCTTTTGCAGAACAATTGTGTGAGAGCGAGCTATTACATCCTGACCTGTATTATCATCCAGGCATAAGCACAGTCAGAAGCTTTCATTGATGGTCAAGCACATTCCTTCCTGCATGTTGTCCCCTTTCTTACAAAATAAACATTTTGGACAATACTTCTTATTGAAATGTATTAAATAATTTTGTTAGAAAAAGATCAAAGCATACAAAGACCCCTTTCAGCACCCAGGAAACTGGTATTAGTATGCATATGTCTATCAAATAGTAAGTGTACTTCCACCTTAATAATCAGCAAGCTTAAAGTCCTTGGAAAAAAATATGCGTAGTTCTAAATAGAAAAGGGAAGAAAGCCAGAACATGGCATCATAAAGAAAATTCAGCTTCAGTATTTCAGAATAGCCTATTTGGTAGCCTCTTCAACTACAGCCTCTTCAGCAAGAAAACAGTGCTTTTTTTCCACACATCAGGTAAGCAGCACACAATCTCCAGAATATGAGCAGTTCCTTGCCACCTCCAAGTTAATGGAGAGAACTTCTCATTTTTTTCAAAATACAGATTTAGAAATGTACCAACATCCAAGAGATCTTTTTTTAATACATATATTCCACTTTAATTTAGATATTTTAAATAGGATGACTCCCCAAATTCTCATCTCATGCAACCAGCTACAGGTAAAGGAGCACTGCTATGATTAGAATTTAAAACTTAATCTAAGAATTATAATACTTGGGGCACTAGCAGCGTGATACATAATATTGCTTAGTGAACAGTCTGAATGCAGCCTCAGAGTGACAGGGCTATAGCCATCTGACAGCCAAGCATGAGTGTATAGGAAACATGCTGGCAGCTTAAGTTCATTCCTTCATAAGCAGACCTGCATGTGACAGAACAAGAAGAAACACTGCCTATTTCAGGTGAATTGTGTGCAGAATGGTTGAAAAGAGAAACATTAGAATTTGTTACTCCAATGCAGGGTAACAGCAATATCTAGAAAAAATGTATTGCTACCATCAGTGCTACACGCATTATATGGATGAATGGAAGCTATCATGTTCCATCTCTTTCAGCCCAACACAACAGGATCAAGAATAACAAATTCCTGGAATATAGTACTATGCTATCTTTCTTCTAAAGAACACACACCACAAAAAAAAAAGTAAAAGATTTTGAAAATATGAAAAAAAAAAAAGCTATTTCTTGTAGTACTTGATACACCCCAGAAAGCAAAATCCCTACATTAAATCTGACCAGTATCAGTAATATACCACTCTAGGTCTAACGATCAGAAGAGAGTTTCATAAGACTGCAGAAGTATCTGGAAGAGATCTCTTGAGGTAGCAAGTTACAAAGATAACTATTTTGGATCTCAGAAATCCCCCGACTCATAAAGAAGCAGAGAGCAGAAGAGGACTTTAAGGCACCATAAACCTTTGACTTGCTCTTTTTCTCCAAGCATGTACTTTATGCGCCCTACTAGAGACAGACCACTGGGCTAGACAGAGCCTTGTTCTTGTGTTCTTAACCATGAGAGGTCAGCAAAACTGTTCAACAGGCTGACATTAAACTAATTTCAAAAACTTTTACTTTCCTCATATAGAGTCAGCTGTGACTAAAAGGAGATGAAGTTCAAGTAGGCAAGCAGGGAACAAAACACGTAAGAGGAACTTTCAACAATGTGTTATGTTACAAGTCATCCCACCAAAGTGCTATTAATACACATTTTGTATGTCAAAGAATCGCAATACTTACTTTCTTTGATCCTGTTCATCAATGGAGGGTGAAAGTGCTGAAAATGAAGAAATACTTTGCAACAAATGTCTGCTCTGATGCTCTAATGAGAAAACCAGGAGCACAAAGTTCACAGATGATTAAACATGTTACCTTGAGTTAATTTAAAGGCAAAACAGGAAATACAGAATAATGGTATGGGAGGGTTGAAATTATGAACAATTGGTAAAAAGCTAAGTCCAGCATCAGTAACTAGTGAAAAAGTTTATATTTCTGTGTCCCTACGTAATTAAAAGACACTAGCAATGTCAATGCAATATATTTACCAGCTGCAGGAACCACTATGTCTTTCAAGAGTCAACTTTTTACCTGCTCTCCTATCTAAGGCCAACGGCGACCTGTGATTTTGGATTCTGTATTTGAGGTTCTAAACCAGAAATACCTAAACAAGGTCTAACGTTCAGAAAGTGTTGAATACCCACACTATGGAAATTAGGCACTTTTAATAATGGTGGTGAGTCTCACAATATATGCAAAAAATACTAGATGGGATATTAAAATTACAAATGCTATTTTGGCGCTTAAGTAGGCAAAACCAAAACTGGCAGTAGTAGCTAAATTCCATTTACAGCACCCATTCAAACAGAAGGTAGAAGAGTGTTATCCAAAGAAAACAAATTTAATCCTTTCAGACAATCGTATTTCACAATCCTTAAAATACATAAACTAGAAGCATAAGCCACTGATAATGCAGTTAGAACATAACAGTGAAGAAAAGCACTGCCACAGTTAAAGCGCCAAAGAATACTTTCCCTCACTTGAATCAGGTTTCCTGCCCCTTTCTCCAGCCTCCTAGGCTGGAAGTACAATCAGCTTCCCCTTCCAAAGGGGAAGCTCAAAATTCTGAAAAAATGGATGGTAAAATGCTTGCCAAAGCCCAAATCTAAAAATTACACCCCCGACCCCATTCCTTGCAAACATAAAATTTGACACAAAATATTCTTCTATTAAGGCTCCGGATTTGAAGACCTGTGGGTAAATAATCTCCAACACCTATCACTTCCCATATTAAATTCTATCTTATTTTCAGATCTCTATAAAGTTTTCTCATACATTTTGCAACACGTGCATAAACTTCTAATTGTGATCTGTCAACGCACACCATGGAGGCAAACATTCAAGCCTTCCAGTCTTTAGAGGCTCAGTTTAGCTCCCACTCCTTTCTGAGATGCTGAGAAGCCCCATCTGCTGGTACAGGTGTCACTCTAGAGAATTACACACCTGAGCTGATTGATAGCTGATTTTTTTTCCAACTGTACCACTTTGTAACCATTCTGGGTTTTTTTAAAATGCATCTGTACACAAAAAATTAAGAGCACGTGAAAAATATAAAAACCTCTAAACCAGTGCATTCCTTCCTATACATAGAATATATTTCTACAAATATTTGCTACAGATGATCTTTCCTGACACTAAGTTATTGTTCAGTCAACACAAACTGAAAACATCAACTCATTTATTGCAAACATTTTAGCATGACTTACACTGATTCATAAAGAAGATGGTAAAGTGCATATTGGTTAATCTGGGAGAACATAAAGGGAAGAGTGTTCTTTTCCCCGACAGGATATATTCATTCACACATTCAAAAGAAAACACATTATCAGTTCTATATATACATTTTGGATATATCCCTGTGTGATATGGACAATTTAGTCACAGTAATTTAGATAAGAATAAAGAAATTAAGATCACTATATTAAGATAACTAAATCAAGTATTTCTTCCTTCTCTGTGACAAAAAAAAAAAAAAAAAAAAAATCTTTCCCAGAAAGGGAAATTCTCACATTTAAGAAGAAAATATTTAAGCGCATAAGAAGAGATAAAAGATGCAAAACTGTTAGGCTAAGTACTACAAAAATTGCATACAACTATAAGTTGTGCTTAAATCAAAAGATCTAAACTACCTAAGACAGTCAGATCTGCTTAGACAGAGATCTTAATTCTGAGAAATCTCCACTAATATTGGACTCTTCAGAAGATAAAAGTCTTAATGCATAGGATGAACGTAAGCCCTGAATCCAAGATATTTACACATAAAAATATTCAGTTACAGTTATTCACATGACTAACAAAGTACAGAGTTTTGAGGCTTTGGATTGCCTGATCTCTCTGATCGTACAGGAATTTCAAGCTTCTATCTTTTGAGTTTTAACCGAATCAGACTTTTAAATAAAGTAAATAGTGCAAATATCCTGAGTGTCTGCATATATGTGTTAAAGCGAAAGAGGACACGCTTTCACTGCCTGGATTTAAACTAGGAATTCCTAGCAGGTGTTTTTTGGAAGAAAACAACAAAAAAAGGTAAGCTGTGAGAAGGTACAGGATCAGAAAAAAAAAAAAAAGTACATCTGCATCTACATTTTCAATCAATTGTTTTATGTTTGTACCAAAAAATGGAGAACTTCAGACAACGGTAGACAGCCAAAAAATCCCCAGAAGATAAACTACTGCTGTAATAGTCATTAGAGATTTATGGGCTCGTGACCCTACAAAGTTAGTGAAATTAGTTTCACCGCATCAAGTCAATACTTAATCTAACCGTGCCCTCTACTGGCCTGAAGGGTTCCAGTGTAAAGGTGCAAACTTCACAGTCTTCAATTTCATTAAGAAATAACAGTAAGAAGCATTCATAGATATTTATCTACAGGCTACCTTCCAAAATATGAAAAATATATTTTCATATACTTTGTAACAATTGCATCATTATTTTATTAACGTTTTAGACTCACGTGCTCTGAAGTGTGGCTAACATTGACAGATTCTATTTATATTGAATTTCCATAGTCTGTTAATCTAAAGCAATTAGATTTCTTCAAAAATCAGCTTTACTGATTTTTTTGCTTTTTTTAACAGCAGATAAAGACCACTTCCACTCAGGGGTGGTTACACTATTTTAGAAAAGTATCTTTCTGCTTCGAAGACAGAAGAGACAGGATATTATTTCCATTTTTTAATAACTTTACATTGGAATAGAACTCTGATTTTATATTGTTTTACCAAATTTAACATATCTGTAATTTCATTCATCAGTAAAATGAAGTTCCAGGAAGGTAAACAAACATTAAGCATATGGTGTGACAGTTTAAGACAAAAAGTCAAATTCAGACACATTAAAGTCAGAGGTGCATGTAGTTTTGTACAACCCAAATTTAAGTTGCTGCTTATCAAAAACATCTATTTGCACTTTTTGCATATCTTAGTCTTTTCCTTCTAAGTCTGTTTTTCAAGTAGCAGCCAAGATTTAAGTTATTCAATATATTAAAGAACACTTGAAAAGGAAAACAAAGATACTTTTTTTCTCCATCTAATCTTTAAGACAAAGATGCGAAAACATTTTGGGATAGATGATGGAGACATTACCTACAGTTCAACGCATTCTGACTTTGATGGTGTGATATGCTATGACTACTACAGAACTAGTAAAGTTGTTTTAACTAAAAAAAAATAAAAAATAAGTAATTGAGAGGAGTAAATTGTATTTATGCCACAGATCTGGGGTTTTCCTTTCTGTGAACACCAGTGCTTTAATAGACATCAGGAGAAAAAAACAAAAACTCTGCCCAAGGTTCAAGAACAAACCTGCTTCAAAGGTGCAAAGTCAGCACATATTTCACAGGGCCCCATGGCAAAACTGGGGAAAGAGGAACGGAAAGAAACCCAAAACTTCTAAGGTAAGAAAAATCATACAAAAGCCAAAGTAAGTGAAACTCAATTTTCCACTACAAATTAAACAGTAAAATAGTACAAAAAAAAAGTTTGATACAATAAAGCATGCCTTTCACCAAAAAGGACACTTTCTGTGCACGCTTATCAAAACTATGTGCCTGTGTAAAATCACTTCAGAAGACTATTATTTGAACCAAGAGGTGGCATTAACCCTATATTTGGGAAACCATACATATAATACTTTTATTACCCATTGTTAAAATAAAAATAAGACTGGACTGACAAAGAATGGAAGCCAAATTCAATAAAGCTAGAAGGAAAATACACTTAAGTATTGAGCAATTAACCCTTGAAACAAGTTTGACACAGGAAGACCCCTTAGATCACAACAGGACGCTTTTCCAGGATGCAAGACCTGCCAAACTAGTTCAGATGAAAAATCCATCTGACCTGACATACCTCCTCCAGCAGTAGCCACTTCAGCCTGCCAGAAAGGTAAAGTTCCTCATAGTATTATTCCAGTGTTGGCAGTCAGATGTTTAATGACTTAAGGCAGAATCTGTATCTAGATGAGTGCTTATGGCCACTGTGCCACTAAAGCAGGAAATAACAAAAACCTAACATTGATACACACTACAAGAAATGACTTAGTGGAAATCTAACTTCTTAAGACCTAGAACACTGACATGTCTAATACAAAATATGCCACTTCGCAAAACAATGGAATTTACAGCAACTATAGTGAAGGATTAGGCCCCAACTTCTTAACAGGGTTTTGTACTTCAAAGCATCTCCTCAAATTCTGAATACATTGGAACTGTTAAACACACAAGCAAAGACGTTATTCCCAGAAGCTCATTATTTAATACAGTATTTTTAAGTTTGATGATTGGTCCGCAAAGCATCTTGTTTTACATTACCTTGACTGTTTTGTCCATAGAAGCCGAGAGAAGCATGTGACTTTGTTCTCGTACAGGACACCACTGGATTTCATTAACAGGACCGCTGTGTTTAGACATGTAAAATATTAAGCTTTTGGGGATTTCAGTTAATTTGTATTTGGACCCCAGATATGGCTTAATTAATTCAGAGATCTTTCTCAAAGCCTGTTCCCCTGATATGCCTAGCTTAACATCACAATCTGAGCTATCTCTCTGGTCAGATTGTTTTTTTTCAGGCACACTGGAAATTTCTTGACGCAATCTTTTAGGAATATATGGTCTAATTCCTTTTATGGCAGTAGTACTGTCTGTATGTAGTCTCTTCTGGGAAATGCCATTTTCAGACTTTGTTGAAGAGCTTGATGTCTGTTCATAGTTTTTGTAGGACATACATAATACAGTATGGCCAGAGTATGCTCGCCTACAATAAGGAGATGTCAAATCAGTGTTGTTATTCTGTGCATAAGGCTCAGGGGGATCTTCACAAACAGTGCTTCTGTCAGAACTGTCAGTGTTCTCAGTAGGCTGCATTCCATACAGAGATGTTGTACCCAAACTACCAGGTGCAAAGTGCTGAACACAATTCACAGAAGAACTTGGATGGTTGGTTTGTCTGCTAGAAGTATTGGGGACTTCAGCCTTTTCAGTTTCTGTCTCAGAGTCTGAATCATCATAAGCAACCAGCGAACTCATTACGACTAGACACAGTAGACTCCAGAAATCTCAGTGTTGGAATCCTCCAAAATTATGATCTACAATAAAGAATGGATTATTTAGAGTACAATTTATTAGAGTCTACAATTGAGTAAGTTAAGGATATATGTGCTTTTCTTAAACACCCCTTAACTGTTATTCCTGTTTATTAATGAAATTTATTCCTCTATTACATTACATCCGTACATTCAATTACGCAACACTATTTGCCTCCAAGCACTTTGCATACATTTTTAATGCATTGCAGAGATAATTTGCATACCACCACAAAACAGTGAATACAAGTATGAAAAGGAAAACAAACTTGCAACGTAACTACTGGAAATCACTTTAACCTCACTTGCAGTAGCACTTCTACACACACACGAGGGTAATTAATTATAAACATGCACACCAAAACACTGTATAAGAATAAAATACTGCAACTATTTTGGAGCCAACCTAACAATACCTATTTCTTAGCAGTACAGATGATTTGAAAGAAGTACAAAGGGGTTCAACTGGCAACTAAAAATGAAATAAATTTTTGATCCTCATCTTGCAGTATGAGGAAATTTTTCAGCTATACCCACAGAGCAAATTCGACACAGCCTTCAGCTTTACAGAACAGACTTATGTCAGAAGCTACACTAAATACACTATTTACATTTACTTACAGAAAAAATACATTCCTTGTTTACAGTGGAATAATTTTTTTCAAAGTATCTGTGAGAAAGAAATCCTACCCTGAGACTGTGTAAGTAATATGCTGAATAACTTGCCACCATTACAATCCCACCAAGCTTCTTCTGATAGTTTGCATGGGGCATGGAGTATAGAGTGAACTACATTCAAACAACTGATGTATCTGCAAAAACAATCTTTCAGCCTCTGCTGTTTGTAGTCAATAATTACTGCTATCCTTCAATCGCCAAGATTGATTAAATGGGACATTCCATTTCTGCTTTGCTTCCTTGCCCAGCTGTTAGCACTCATTACACTAAAGTGATTTAACCCACAACACTTGCAGATCAGCTGCTGAAATTCTTGGTTTAGGTCAGCAAAGAAACTGCCCTTAAAAGCATCTCGATTAAAATGAGAATGCTCTATGAAAGTCAGTATCTATGTAAGCATTTGCAGAATTGATGCCATAAACATAGGTCTTACAAAAATCACTGAAGGAGTATTACTCTGGAACTTGTAAAAATTACTCATTTAACTTCAGAACTGGAACTATTTGAATGAAAATAAGCATGTTGCGGTTAAGCTACATAAATGACACATTACAGGCTATGCTCTCTATTCTGTAATGAAACTTCCAAGCACAGATTCAGAAGTCAGGTTCCTATTAGGACATACACATTTATCATCACAGATCCTTTCCATGATAAGTGATCAAGACATTCAACTTGAACAAGATGATGAACTTTTTAGCACATAAAAGCATCAAGATCTCCCTCTAGAGGACATTCTGTCTTTTTCTGAAGTTCATGACAGCAACTAAGAGCAAGGAAAAAGCTTTTTTAATACTACAGCTTCATTTATTAAAACAGCATTTCACTTGAACAGAAACAATGAAAAAAAATAAGTAGCACTTCAGGAAAACTTAACTGACAATTCAATTCAAAACCAGTAAATTTAAGCTTTTAGCAGTAAATTGCAACCTCTTATCAAATAAATACTTCAAAGGACTGCACTTCAATAATTGCAACAAATAGTTTGTATTGCAGAGCCAAAAACAGGCTCCAGCCACAAGGCATCATGCTCAAAGAAATACTGTAAGAAGTTGACACCTGGCTGAAAGCTATAAATTAAGATATGCAAGTAGATTGGGTTAGACGTTTACAGTTACTTTATTTGTTTTGTTTTAACACAAAAAAATATTAATAAGGCTGAGATTCAGAGGGAAACGCAAGACAATGCCTTGGACACACCTGACTAAAAGAGTTTCTTATGAAACACTGAAAATATCCCATTACATTTGGTCAGCATAAATCCATCACACCCATCACCGTTAGTACTTTTGTAAATGCAAAGCATCTTTGTCATCTTAAGACTTCCCATTCAACTTCTGTTTCTAAAGAAACACCACCACAAAGTTTCTTATGCTGCCTTAACTTGGGGGGGGGGGGGGGGGCGGG
>JAVJGJ010000060.1:38009853-38048335 GCA_035590215.1 Microhierax caerulescens
GTATCCGCACGCAGGAAAGCGGAGCCCAAGCAGGTCGGCACGCGCCGCGCCCCCCGCCGGCCGAGTGACCGCAGGTGCCACCAAAGGTACGACACAACGGCCGAGGGCAGCGCCCCGCAGCCCCGGGGGGTGAGAACGACCCCCGGCCCCCCGCCGCGCCGGCCCTCTTCAGCCCCCACCGGAGCAGCCCCCCTCCCCCACCCGAGAGAGCGAAACGGCGGCCTACGGCGGCCCTGGCACCGAGCCCGCTTCATCTCCCCCGGCACCGGAGCCCTTGCTGCTCCCTACATACGCGCGCTCTCCCCACCTCCCCGGGCACCGAGGCTACACCCGGGGCCAGGGCCGGGGCCGCCGCCGCCACCGCCGGTACCGCTGCCCTCCCCACAGAGCCCGGCACCGAGGCCACCCCGCCCCGCGGGTACCTGCGCCGCAGGGCCACCACCGGCAGCACAGCCCGGAACTCACTAGCCGGCCCGCCGGCGCGCCGCTTTGAAAAGCGCGCCGGGTGGAAATGGAGCGCCCCGCTCAAACGGTTCCGTGTGTCACAGCCCTTGCACAGGGGCCGCGGGTAGGGAAGTGCAGGGGCCCGGCCGCGGCTCGCGGCGCGCGTGGGAGCCCTCTGCCCTCCGCTGAGGGGCATGCGGAGGGCGCTTCGTTGTGCTGGTGACTGTAGGTGGAGGGAGGCTACCGGAGAGCAATGGTTCCGGAGGGATGCGTTTCCCAGCCGGGAGCGGCGACTGCCGTGCCGGTTGAGGGGTGATGCAATGGTAGTGACAGCGGAGCCTTGAGGAGAGCTGAGCAGAGCCGGGCCGGGCTGCGCTGCGCTGCGCTTCGGCGAGTGGGTGAGAACCGGGCCGGGGATGGCGCCTCGCTGAGAGGCCCCCGCGGGCGGGGTACGGGCTCGTTGAGCGGTTGTTGCCGCCGCCGTGATCAGTGCGGGTGGCTGGGAGCTGGGGTCCCGGCTGGGCGCGCTCCCGCGCTGCCTCCCTGCCGTGACGGTGTTTTCCTCCGCTCCCTGCGGAGCCGCGGCCCGTGCGGCTGCATCGCCAGCGCGTCAGAAGAAAAGGCCTTTTGCCCTGAGAAGTGGGGTGGGGGGTGCCTGGGGGGTGGCCCAGCCCAGTGAAGGGAGAGTTAGCAAGTGCCTTTGCCTTGCCCGGGCAGGCCCGTGGTGGGGAGGTGCTTCAGGGCCTCCAGGGTTAGAAACGTGAGCTTGCTGGTTAATTTAATGCATAACTGTTCCTGGGCAAGAGCTCTGTTCTTAACAGCCATAGTATAGTAAAGATTCGTATCAGACTTTCTTCAGATGAGAGAGGTTGACTGGTCATGTTATCATCTCAAGGAAATGTCTTGCATGCTTTTATTGTATTTTCGTACATAAATTGATTACAATGAGTGGGAAGGTAGGTTTACTATAAAACGCATCCTATGTTGGAGTACTTCACGAGGCATGTTTCACACAACATCTATGTGCATACTACCTGCCTTAATTTCACTTTTAATTTTTTGTTTTATTTCCAGGAGGCAAAACAGTTTTTAGGAACATAAGTGCTGGCAGACTTAAATTCACATTCTTTTATTTGTTCATGATTTTTTTTCATGACCTTTGTATTGCTGTTCTCTTTGAAAGTCTTGTTGTACCCTCATAACAATATTTGTCATGAGAGAGCTCTTATTAACATAATGTGAAACCCTGGTCTTTGATTCTCAGGTCTCCAACACCAGATCAGATAGCAAACAGTGAAAATGCTCATAGATCTGTAATTGTCATCCAGCTGGAAAGAGACAAGAATACAGTTGTTTTCTGATACCTATGCCAAGGATCATTTTTGAGCTGTTCATGATGTTTTCATATTCTTACATGTTCATATCATATTCATATTTTCATGATCATTTTATATTCATATTCATTTCATATTCATGATGCTTTACTATTCTGAAACAGTCACAAGAGCAGTATCCATTATGAGTTACCATGTATTACATAGATAGAGTACACAATTCTCGGCTTTCAAGTTCACACTGTGAAACTGAGGCTTTTAAGTTCATTTTCAACTCTGGTCCTAAATATCCTAGTAGTCCGTTCTCAAGTTCCCGTCTATCACTTTTTTCCTCCAAATCTGTTTGCGTGCAGTATCTCACGTGTTTAGGACTGTTAGCTTTTGTAATATCAATAAGAAAGCAAGAAAACAATGTACTGATAAAATTTAGAATGTCCAGACACTTCTTTTAAATGGTTTGCAATTGCATTTATGAATTTCAAAAGATAAAGACTTGTGTTCCAGATTACTGAATTCCTGGCTTGAATTCCACCAGAAAATAAGGACAGTACTGAAGTAAACAGAGAGAAGTTTTGGACAGCAGTCAATACTTTTTTTATTCTTTGATTGTAATATCCTCATTTCTTGTTGCAGTGACTAGATTACTTTTGCTGCTTCTTAATGAAAACGCACCTTCATTTGGGTTTCTTTGCTCAGTTTAAATCCATAATATTCCAAACTTTTTGAAGAGTACTTCAGTTTTGCTGCTTCCAGCATGTGTGTGCTCAGTCTCAGCTGTAACATTTCAGCCTTTCTGAACAGAGGCAATCTATCAGCAAGAATGTACATTCAGGAATTAAGTTAAAACACCAAGTTACAACTTATTCTACACCAAAGAACAGTTTTTGTTACCTCCTTCTATTTTGTAAAATTTGAAGCCAGTAAAACTGGCATATTCCTACAGGCAGGGGGGGGTTAATCTTCACAAACATTTTCTGATATTAATTTACTCTATATACTTTCTTTTTCAGTTAAATATCTTGTGCCCATGAAAAAGAGGAAAACACTAGTATCAAAATAAAATAATCTTAGTAAATCGTAGGAATACATCACAGAATTGTTTGAGATGCTTCAAAGTATCTCTTTAAAATAGCACTATCAAACTGTAAATAATGAAACATGAAGGGATTGAGATTAGGTTAAAAACTTATGTATTACTGATAATACATTAGTTAATTATGTAATCTAAGCATGGTATCCATGTTAATAGACTAAGTCAATTAAATTAGCAAGTGGATGTACACACTTCTTGGCTTTCTCAGGCTTTAGCTGAAATCTGGGAATATTGCAGCTGTCTGACAAACAAAGCATCAATAGTAGATATATTTTGGTAACCAGCAAGTTTCCAAGTCAACCTTCTTTTTTTCTAGGCTTTTTACAGTGGCAGTGTAAATATATACTATGTAAATATAACCAAGGTTGTGATTAGACTGATTATTATGTAGAAGGAAAGTTTTGAAATACTGCTGAACAGCTAATGTGACTATTACATGCTTTTCTTTCTTCTTTTTTAATTCTGGGAAAAGGGAGCCAAATGAATGTGTATTTTTATTAACAGCTTTTATGATTCATTTCAGTTACATATCTATCTTGTAAACTCAATCTATTCATGCTCCACATGTAGCAATACATCGATAATATGCTAGTGAGTCTCTCCTTGGCAAGTCAGTAGGACTTTACATGGGCACAGAGTTCTTCCTTCGGGATAGCATGACAGAGAGTGCGTAGGACTTAGGCTGTGTTTCCAACACACCACCATTTGCAACTCAGTATGAAATTAATTTAGTCTTTCAACTTGCATTGCGTTTATCACTATCACATCTGAATACAGTGCATGTAAAATAGGCGTCAGTTTATGAATTAAGATGACATCACTTTCCTCAAATAAAAAAGCTGTATGATAGCTTGGGTTATTGCATAAATCGACCACATCAGGTTGTGAGGCAGCACTTCACAACCTCCTGTTATTTTTCGTGCATACTGCTGAGAAACAAATAGTTCCCTAAATTTAAAGTCTATGGCTTACCCAAAGTTTAATTGTTCTTTAGAAAAGCAGTATTTCTTACAAATAATCAGTGTGTTATGTAACCTTGGAGGAAAGCAGCAAAGGTGATGACTAAATTTTTTCTTGTATATCTTTCTTTGGGCTGAAGTACTGTATTACATGTATTAAGACAGAATTCCAGATTATAGTTATAAAAAAATCTTGTTATCATTCAGAATTTGACAGGGTATCAAGTAGTACAAAAACATCAACTAATCAGGAGTCAGATAACCTCTACCAACTGTTTTGAGATGCTCTGAATCATATGTATATTTAATTAATTTTATTTTTATCAGAAGTTTGACTTCGAAAAGGTGTTCTAGTGTTAAATACATAGGCAAACACATTAAGAGTGATCTCTAAATGTATTTAGTACGTTTGTCGGTCTCAGTACATTTCTGTTTGACATTGAAGCTCATTTTGTTAATGTTTCCACGTTTATCAATCTGATATGAATAGAATCAGGTATGGGGTCAGTATAGTTTTTATATTCTTACTCTGTCCACCTAATCTTCAAGATATACATGAAAGAATAAAACACACTGGGTTTTGCCCTACAGTTTTCGTTGCTGCTGTTTTGTATCTACAAGCAAAAGAATTGGAAGACATTAAATTTAGTTGAATTGTAAATAAACAGATCTTTTGCAGTCTGGCAAAATGGCTGATAGTCCGAACTGCGATTTGAAATCTCTGAGTCCGCTTCAACTGTTTGAAAGAGTAACCGAACAAGGAGAGAAAGTCAGAGCTCTGAAAGCAGGAAAAGCACCAAAGGTAATTCCATTTCATGTTTTGAACTCATCCTTTTAAAGGTTTGGTCTTTCTTTAACAGTGCTGAAGTATATGATTATTCTGAGATCTATTTTGTATTGCAGTTAAAAAAAATCTTGTTAAAAAGTATTTATGTCCGTTTTGTGAACTGTGGACATACCTGGAGCAAGGTAATCACTAGAAAAAAGAAAGATTTTACTCCTGAAGAAAGAACAGAAAATCTAAGAAGTCTGCTTCAGCTAGTTGACATGCTGTGTGACAGTATTTGGTTTTCAAGTAAAACTAATATCACTTTCATTCTTCCCTGGTTTTAGATGCTTCATTAAAATGTTTTTCTCCAGGCATTATTGTAACATTAGCAAATATGTCTTCCTGCAACTATACTGGCAGTCCTTGCTTTATCTCCCTTAAGTAATTTAGTAATTTGCCATTAATTTAAAGTTCTCTATTCTGTCACCACTATGTTGGCAAAGAGTGTTCAGTTTTAATATGGGATCTCTTAGTGGATTGCTTCTGGGAGTAAGCCTTGAAAACTGAGAGTTGAATAAATTGTTGATCTATTTATTCCTTGCATAAGGTGTTATGACAGCTTTGTATTAAAAAGGTCATAAACATTAAATTTGTAAAGAACTTTTTGTTCTAGTCTGTCTTCAAGTCTGCCAATGAACTGTAATTAATAAATTATTTTAAGGTGAGCCAGTAAAAGCATTGTAAAGTAGATTGTATAATAATTTACATTATATTTATGTGTCTTAGAAATTTGTGCTTAAAATGCTACACTTGTTATACCTCTGAAAAGCAGGCAGACATGTTTTTTTTTCCTCGGGCAGAAACTGAAAAGTGAAACAGAGGTGCTTTAAATATCTTGGCAATGGTGATGCTTTAAATTATGCTGATTAGGAAATGGTTATCTCCTATTTGTTTTTCTTTTACCTTTGGCAGTAGTGCTGCAAACATGTAGTAAACACCATTTATGAATAAATGCAACTCAAGTCAAAGCATGGATGCAGGATTTGGAAAGGTTAGAACATTCATATAATTGTTTGTCTTAAGTATGTTAAGTCAAACAGGTGGTTTTTTTCCTTTATTCAGGATGAAATTGATGCAGCAGTGAGGATGCTTTTATCATTAAAACTGTCGTATAAAACAGCAACAGGACAAGATTATCAGGCAGGATTGCCTCCAAGAGACCTTGTATTAATAAATAATGGTACAACTAAAGAAGAGGATGAGGATTTTGTGGACCCCTGGACTGTGCAAACATCAAATGCTAAAGGCGTGGATTATGACAAACTCATAGGTATAAATCTTTCTTTTCTACTATGGAATTTATGTAAAGCGACACTAATGACCTCAAAACCAGCAAGGGTTCATAACAAATCCTGATCAAAACTATCATAGGTAACATTATTTTATGCCCGGTCTTAGTGTTAACATTTCTAAAGAATTTGCTGTAGGATAAATGTCTCAGGCAGGGATTTCCTACGGAAGACTTAAATACTTTGCAAAGAATTTTTCAGTTCAAAACAAAAGTTTGACTTGCAGTTTGTTTTTTTGACATAAGAACTGTTATTAGAAGTTATGTTAATGAAGATGCTTTGAATACCTCATCATCAGTGGCTGTGATGCAGAACAGCTAGAGCCTGGATCATTCTGGACAAGCTAGAATTCTTTCTACCATCGTTCCACATCTGCCTTGACTTCCAAATTAGGGAGGGCAGGGATGATCCAAAACTAATGCAGAACTTTGTAAGTGTAGTGACTTTTTCAGAAGACATAGCATCAAGCAGCGAAGTGCTGGCTGGGATGAAGAAGTGCAGCTCATTCAAAAAACATAAAATGCAATGGAAAATATTTTAGACAGAGGTTAGAAAACTTGCAAAGTTTTGTGGTTTTTTTTAATTTAAGAAAGAGGGATTTAGTTAATTTCTTTATTTGTTTTACAATCCACTATTTTAATAGTAGAATAATATAGAATAGCTTAGAAACAGGTAAGAGAACTGTTGATTAATTTTTAGTATTTTTGCCTTATTTTTCTTTCTATTATTGTCAGTCTTTGTATTTAGTATCTCAGTCATATATTGCTGGTGCTGCTTAGTAGCTTGTTTCTTACAATAAAGCATACACCCTTATGTGGCAGTAACAGTATATTTTTTGCTTTGGGGAGGTCAGCTGCTAGTGTCAGCATTCTTTTAACTTTGTTATTGTAAGATCATGTCAAATGTAGGTGCATATTGGCTTAGTGTGCAGAAAGTAATAGGAGAAAGAAAAAATTGGAAAGTTAAAAGTGTGCAAAGAAAAATATATGTCGGTGGGAGAGAAGGAAAAAAGATAATTGTTAGAATCTAGAAGTGGACAAGGTCTCTCATTGTCTTGTTACGTGTGTAGGGGGTATGGAGAAGGTTTGGGTTTTTTCCTGGAAGAGTTTCTAAGTCTTCTAGAAAAGTGGGAAGAGTAGAATACTTGTGTTGGCACAATCTCAAGGTCTTTCTGAGAAAGAGTAGCATGACTTCACTGTAAATCAATTCTCTAAAGCCATGTTAAAGCCTGACAGCAATGCCCTTTTTTCCAGTAACTGTTTGTATACGTATTACCTTTTGATCTGCCGTAGAGTGGTGAGTTAGTCTAAAGGGTTTTAATATATTTACACTACTAGCAGATGGGGAATTTAGTGGATGAGTCATTTTGCTTGTTGTAAGTGATGTGCTAGAAATTTTTCAAAGAATGCTTCCCTAGCCACTTCAGAAGTGAAATAGTTATTGTTTGTTATTGATAAACTTCCTCTTCTTCTTCTTCCCCCTTTTAAAAATAATAAGTATCGTCCGAGAACTTGACATCTGATAGCTGTTACTGTAGAGGAAATTTTTGTGCCATCTATAATCTGTTTATTTACTAGTGGTACCAGAGAAAGTTGCCAGTGTGCTTGTGTTTAAGTAAACAGAAGAAAAGGAAGTGCTAAAACCGCTATGTAATTGTAAAGGGTATTCTTCTCAAATGGTTGCTCTAGACATACACTCAAGTGTATGGTTACAACAAAACAGCCTGAAGATATCCTAGGAAGAAAAATCCGTTAGCTAAGTACTAGACATGAACATCCCTATAATTTTTCCTTTTTGTTTGTTTGGGCATGAGCAAAGAGCAGAGGGATGAGTGAGAAAGTTTTCTATGTTAACCATGCTGATAGCTGAATATTGCAAGTGGTAACAAAATGGTTGAAGTTGGTGGGGACTTCAGTGATCATCTAGTCAACCCCTCAAAGCAGAGTCAACTAAAGCAGGTTGCTCAGGACCTTGTCCAGTAGGATTTTTATTATCTCTGAGGATGGAAATCCCATGACTTTCCTGGGAAACCTCTTCCTGTATTTGACCATGTGCACAAAATTAAGGTTTTTCATATGTTTAAATGGAATTTCCTTTATTTCAGGTTGTGCCCGTTGCCTCTAGTCCTTTCACTGGGCATCACTGGGAAGTCCGGTGCTGTCTTCCTTAGTCCCCACCACCTCCCCTAATTGTATTATTATACACATCGATAAGATCCCTCCTGAGCCTTCTCTTCCTCAAGCTCAGCAATACCAGCTCTCTCAACCTTTCCTTGTATGACAGATGCTCTAAGACCTTCATCTTCATGGACCTTTGCTGGATTCGCTTTAGTATGTCCATGTCCGGAGCCCTGAACTGGACCCGATGTTCCAGATGTGTCTTAACAGTGCTGACTTGAGGGGCAGGATCACCTCCCCTGGCATTCTGGCAGCGCTGTTCCTAATGCAGCCCATAAGGCCTTTGACTTTCCTATACCACAGAAGCACATTGCTGGCTTATGTTCAGTTCCTTGTCTACCAGTACCCTAGGACCCTGGGGTCAGTCTGCCAAGCTGCTTTCCAGCCAGCTGACCCCCTGCCTGTACCAGTGTGCAGAGTTATTTCTTACCAGGTGCAGGACTTTGCATTCCCTTTTGTTGAACTTCATGATATTATTGTCAGACCATTTCTCCAGCCTGCTGAGGTACCTCTGAATGGCAACACAACCATCTGTTGTATTAGCTACCCATCCCTCCCAGTATCATTTCATCTGCAAACTTGCTGAGGGTGTACTCTGTCCAGTCATCCACATCATTAATAAAGATGTTAAACAGTATTGGCCCCAATATCAACCCCCTGGGGTGCATAAATAATATTGGGCTCCAGCTGGACTTTGTGCTCTGGGTGGCAACCCTTTGAGCTTGGCAGTTCAGCCAGTTTTCAGTTCCTCTTCCTGTCCACTTACCTAGTCCACACTTTTATCAGTTATCTGTAAGAATGAGATGGGACACAGTGTCAGAAGCCTTTTTGAAGTTGAGATAAACAATATCTGCTGTTCTTGCCTCATCAACTACACTAGTCACATCATCATAAAAGGCTGTTAAGTTGATCTGGCATGATTTCCCATTCATAAAGTCACGCTGACTACTCCCAGTGAACTTCATGTCTTTGATAATGTTTGGGAATGGTTTCCAGGATTATTTGCTCCATCACATGCCTAGAGGTTGAGGTGGGGCTGGGCGGCCTGTAGTTGCACAGATCCTTGTTCTTGCCCTTCTTCAGGGTAGGAGTGTCATTTGCTTTCTTCCATCTTCCAGGAACCTTTCCCAGTTTCCATGGCTGTTTAAAGATTATTAAGACTGGCCCAGTCAGTGAAGTTACTTTAAAACAAATAGTAAGGTATTAGTTTTCTGTATGCAAATATAACATGGCAATGGCAAAGAGGAAGAATACATAATAACTTTTCAGCAAATGCAAATATGCTTTTGAAAATGGCAGCTGACAGGACTACTTATGTACAGTGAGTTGAGAGCTGTCTTTTGGTAAAAGCTAGAACACTAGAGATCAAAAGCATGCTAGGAATTTTTTTAAAGCTTGTTAGGGAACAGAGACATTCCTTGGCAGAAACTGTTTTGGAAGGAAGGTTCTTTGTTGACAGAAAGCATAAAATGTTTTGCACATCCTCGTAAGAGGAATAAGAGGAAATAGGTAAGGAAAAATTATGCGATTTTTTAACAGGAAAGATGAAGGTGGGCAATGAAGAGGGAGTTGTGTGGTCTGTAAAAGTTTAGTAAAGGTACTTCAGCATTTACAGTGAAGTGTTCTGTATATTAGAGAGATTTTAATCACTTCCTATGACAGTATATATATTTTAGGGTGTCTAGCCCAAATCAATCTGGGGCATTCTCATGTTCTATTTGTGCAAGATTAGCCTCTTGCCAGTTTCTGTTGTTCTGCTGAATCAAAGATTTTCATACTCATTTGGTCTCTTTTTAGCATTCATCCAGATTGTAATTCTTTGCCATTTTGTAATGCATTTTATTTGCTAGGAGGAAATTCATTCAGTGACTAAGGTTTGCTTAGGACAAGCAGATGCAATAACGCTCAGAAACCATACGGATTAAAGGAGTGGTTGCTGAATCATGTACCAGCATTCGTCTTTTTTTAGTGATGTTTATTTTAATGGGTCAGTGGGTGGGCCCAGTGTTTCCCTTGTGTCATATCCTGCTTGATTCACTTGGAGTGAATGAACAGTTGTAAGCAGGAACTTGTTTCCCATTAGATAATGGTGCAGAAACCAAGCTGAGTGTTGCAGTTGATGTACCTCAGGGGCAGGATGCCATCTAGAGGAACCAGGACGAGACCAAGAAGTGGATCCATGTGAAACTTATGAGGTTCAACAAGGCCAAGTGCAAGGTCCTGCACCTGGGTCAAGGCAACCCCCAGTATTGGACAGGCTGGGGGATGAAGGGATTGAGAGCAGCCCAGTGGAGAAGGACTTGGGGGTGAAAAGCTGGACATGAACTGGCAATGTTCACTCACAGCCCAGAAGGCCAACCGTATCCTGGGCTGTATCAACAGAAACATGACCAGCAGGTCGAGGGAGGTGATTCTTCTCCCTCTACTCCACTCTCCTGAGACCTTGTGTGGAGTACTGCATTCAGCTCTAGAGCCTTCAGCACAGGAAGGACATGGACCTGTCAGAGCGAGCCCAGAGAAGGGCCACAAAAATGGTCAGAGGGCTGGAATACCTTTGCTATGAAGAAAGCTGACAGAGTTGGGAGTTCATCAGCCTGGAGAAGGGAAGGCCCCAGCAAGACCTTATAGCAGCCTTTCAGTACTTAAAGGGGGCTTACAAGAAAGATGGGGATAAACTTTTTAGTAGGGCCTGTTGCAATAGGACAAGGGGTAATGGCTTTAAACTAAAAGAGGGTAGATTTAGACTAGATACAAGGAAGACTACTTCTACAATGATGGTGGCAAAACACTGGCACATGTTGCCCAGAGAGGTGGTAGGTGCCCCATCCTTGGAAACATTCAAGGCCAGGTTGGATGGAGCTCTGAGCAACTTGATGGAGTTGAAGCTGTCCCTGCTCATTGCAGGAGGATTGGATTAGATGACCTTTAAAGGTCCTTTCCAACCCAAACCATTCTATGATAAAATGCCTAGTTTTCCTTCCCATTTAGTAATTAATTCCTACTAACCTCATGTTTAATGATTATAATAATGCAAATTTAATGATTTATATACAAAGTTCTGTAGCAATGGTGTGCATAACCATTAATTCTAGAAGAAAATGAAGTGGATATAGAGGGTCTGGAATAGCAGAAGTGTTTGCCTCCAAGTTGATGCTCAGATTGGATACATTGCCACTCTCCTTTCCTGTCAAGATAGAGTCGTTATTTCAGTGACGAATCCTGATTTTTGTTTGTGAAAGGCTGTTCAGTGAATAGTTCATGTAACAAATCAAAAAAATTTCACATAACGAAATTAACTACACATCCCCATTTTCAGCCAGAATGTAGGAGAGGAACTACCTGTACACAGGGCTTCTCAGCATCCTGGTACTCCAGGGTACATGTTGGTCTGACTCGTCTGTCCCATCCCTCATAAATTCCTTGGGAGCACTGCAGTCTAAATAGTCTTTTTTGAGATGTATGCAAAGCCTTGATGGACTAAAAATAGCCTCCATGCTGTTCTTTGGGGACCTGTAAAGGGACGGAAGGCCTCATTTCTTCCCCAGAAAACAGCAGTGAATTAGTCTAGTCTAGTATAAGCCCAGTGTGTTGGAATATTGGGCTTTTCAAATTACACCAGTGTGCTTAATATTCTTTGCAGCATTTCTTTGTAAAATGAGTTGCATACCCAGTGCAGTACGTTAGGTAACTAGCACAGATTGAGAGCTTTGCCTCCAGCTGCAGTCAGTCACTTTCTTGTCCAGTGGTGTAAACTGTTAGCTGTCCAGTTAAGGACCATTACTATGTGCTAGTATATAACGTTAGAAGCGTTCCTGCTCTGGTAAAAAGTTGTAGTCTCTGGAAGGACATGTTGGTTAATTCCAAAATTCCTACAGGAAAGCTTTTAATGTTACTGGCTTTTGGCTTAAAAAAGAAATTGAAAATTCAGAAGCAAGAACGTGCATAAGGAGGGAATTCAAAGTAAAGCTGATCGTATGTGGGGCTTTCAAAGCGATTGTTGTGTTTTCCAGGTGGAAGTATAGCGCTCATGTAAGTCATAGTTTACTAGTTGCATAATGAATGATTTAGAATTAATTTCTTTGTTTCTACTTTTATTAGGAAATTAGCAAGACATTTGAAATTTGTTGAGTGTCAGCAATATATTCCTGTGGAATTATTATTTCCTGTTACAACTAGGAAGAGCCAAAGTGCTGCTCCTGTGTGGACATGTGTCTTACAGCCATGGAATCTGCCAGTGTAGTCTCCCTGTAATAAGATAGCTGGAATAGATGGATCTAGATAGTTTGTACAGATAAAATGTATCTTTGCATTCAGAATCTCTATTTTGTTATCTTTGGCATTTTCAATAATTAATAGGGCAAGTTGTTCTAAGGTTGAATAGACCAAAATAGTAGCAAAGAGTAGATTCTTGTCTAGATTTTTTGATCAAGTTCAAATCACGGAGCTATTAGGGTCCAAGAACTAGGACTGGTGTATAGGAAGCTTTACCTGAATCTTTAATGAAGAAATAAGACTTCCCCAGTTCAGTTTTATTAGGGATGAGAAAAAATACTGCTATTTAACTCTATCAAAACCCTTTTTGAATGAAATGGCTACCTCTGAAAATGTATTTTTATTAGCTGATTTCCTAATCCACCAAGTAATAAGTCTTATTTGATTGCCTTGAAGACTATTATGCATTACCTTTTCAAGCCTCTTGAGGGGAGCAGTGTCTACAATCATGTCCATATAAAAACTACATTTGCAGAAGAGCATTTGGGGTTGGAAAGTGAAAAAAGGTGATCTGAGGGCAGAAAATTTAGACATTGAGAAGAACACTCAGAGCCTCACAGCCATTTTTATCCTATGGCTTACAGCGGCCAAGTTATTGACCTAAATAGGTTTTTGGAATGTTTGGGGTTTTTTTTTGTTCTGAATACCAATACTTCTGCTGTAAAGAGACTGCAATTATAATCAGTCATGGATGAAGCAATACTGCATGTTGTGAATGGACTGGGCCTCCTAGCATAGAGTTAGGACTGCAAGTGACTGCTAGGACTTCAGACAAGAATTGGGAAAATCTAGCCATTTTACCAGAGGCTTGAAGAAGGAGGTGTCCTTTTTAATCTAGACTACACTGGTATGTTGTTGTTAATCCAAGATCTGGTTATAGCTATGCTATGCTTACCTTTTTTTTTCTTCTTTTTTTTTTTTTTTTCTTTCCCACATTTTATGATTATAGTTCGCTTTGGCAGCAGTAAAATTGACACAGATTTGATCAATCGAATAGAAAGAGCTATTGGGCAAAAGCCTCACCGCTTTCTACGTAGAGGAATCTTTTTTTCTCACAGGTGAGGTTTTATTGTTTTAAAATTCAAAAAGGTCCTATTAGGTGGACTTTCTGTCAACATTACTAGGAGAAACTTACGACTAGCAAAAGACCATCTTCCTTTATACCAAGGTAAACCAACTGTGTCACTTGAAATTAGTGACTCTGCAGAGACTTCCCCTGGCAACACTTGAAACCCTTGGTTGCATTGGTTTCTTATATATCTTCAGTAATCCCAAAGTGAAGAAATGTGCACAGAATCTTTGCTTTGCACAGGTTCCATTTCAGCTCTATGTTGGTGGCCAGATAAAGGCATTGGCCTAGCAGAGAACTCCAGGGCCCCTGTGGTGTCACTGCTGATTTCAGCAAGGATCCATGTGAGCTGTGGACCTATGCATCTGTATTGTTACATAAAATAGGCTCGGGGAATAATCTTAAGCATCAGCTTATTGTCAGCATGTGTGGGCTTTTGGCCTGTGGCAGCTAGCATGTTTCAAATAAGTGCCTGAGCGTGATTCAGGGCATAACCTCCACTAGAGACCATTCCAAGCTGGTTGTTTGAACCTGTTTGGGAAATGATTCCCAGCTCTGTTTTACTAGGCCTTCGAAATTATTATGCAATTAAGTAATTTTAAAATATGCACATTTTTAATTTTCATTTAAATATTAAATTTTAATTTAATTTTTCTTTGAGGTTTTTTGGTGGAGGCTGAAGGAGACAATACCTTTCATGGATTAAAACAATTAACAAACAAAACCTTTTTAATTCTAGGACACTTACCGCACAATATCTTATTTATAAATACATTTGGCTTTAAAAGCACTCAGATTTTTGAACAGAAGCTTTTTGTTGTGCATGTTTCTTCCTAAAGAGTTGCACCATGTTTTCTCTGGGTTTTTTTAGAGATATGGACCAAATCCTCGATGCTTATGAAAATAAGAAGTCCTTTTACCTTTACACAGGCCGAGGGCCGTCCTCTCAGGCAATGCACGTTGGTCATCTTATCCCATTTATATTTACAAAGTAAGTGATTTCTACCATTTGTATTGATCAAAACATTTTATTCTAAGGAAATGTTTAATGTGGTTTATAGAACTGCTGAAATGATACATTGCAAGGGGATTTGGTTATGTGAGGTGAATATTATTGAACTTAATGCAATCTTACCTTTTCACTAAAATTATCATAATCCCTGCATCACCATAAAGCACTCTTCCTTGCACCCTTATCCCAGTGGCACTCCTTAGAATTTTTGTTCTTAAAAATGAGTTTGTGATGAAACTGGGTAATGTTGCCATGTAACATGGTACCTGCAGCACAGAGACATGGGACTTAAAGAGCTAAAAGTCTCTTTGAATTCTGTTTCCATTGCAAATGATGACCCCTGTCTTATGTACAGAAAACGATGTGCGAGTCTTTTTTTCCAAGTAAGTTGTCATCATAATCTGTATAAAATGTTTAATTATTCTGTTCACATAAACATAACTGCATATGCATACAAAGAAAAGAGAAGCAGACCTCCTCATATACTTTTGCTTAAATGTATAAAAATTTTGGCTGTGTGATTCTTGTCTTTATTTTAACTTACTTTGAGATAAAATCTTTCTGTATTTATTAGGTGGCTTCAAGAAGTGTTTGATGTTCCCTTAGTTATACAGTTAACTGATGATGAGAAATACCTTTGGAAGGACCTGACAGTTGAGAAGGCACATGAATATGCTAAAGAAAATGCAAAAGACATCATTGCATGTGGTTTTGACATCAGCAAAACCTTTATATTTTCTGATTTAGACTACTTGGGGTAAGTATAAATTTCTTTAGGTCATTGTAATGAAAAAAAAAAGTGTCTGTATTTTCTCTCCAAATTTGACAGCCAGCAATGTTTTAATAAAGGTGTATAAATTTGAATGCTTCAAGGCAAGTTTTACAACACTTAAAATAGAAACATACTAATTTTTCTGCTAAAATTTATTTATATAGTATTGTCATTCTCCTATATAACATGAACACATACTTGTGTGTGTAATGCTTAAATTTAAATTATAAGAAATATATTAAACCAGCTAAATTGTAAAAATACCTAAGCACCAAGAAACCTCCAGACTGATTTGTTCAAGATGGTATCAGAATCTCTGAGATGTGTTTACACTTTATCTGCATTAACAAAAGTTATTCTCAGCAACTAGTTGTGGTCAATTAATTTAATAATAATTTTTCATGCTCTATTATTAAATTAATTGACCACAACTAGTTGCTGAGAATAACTTTTATTAATGCAGATAAAGTGTAAACATTTTACTCAAAGTTCAAAGATTTAAGAAAAAGAAACTGCTATTGGAACTGCCGTCTACAGAAAAAAGAAGTTTTATGTCAGAGTTCAGAACAGAAGCTGTGGCCTTTGTTTTTCCATGTGGGGTGATGAGCTTCCTTAAAGACTGGGATGAGAGAACATACGGTTTCGAGGTGAACTGTATAACATACAGCCCCCAGAATGTGGAGTCTACAAAGCAGTTTTTCCTCCTTTCAGTCTCCTGCCTTTCCTGATGTAGAAAGTTGCATTAACACAAATCAGTCTTGTGGCTGAATGAGGGCAGTTCAAAACTGTTGTTTCTTTCACTTTAGCTCCTCAGCAGAAATAAAAAATAGTTGCTGAGCTATTTTTAATTTGGAAATGCTGGTGCTGTATTTGGTGACAAAGTCCAACCCTTAAATTTGGCCTGTAGAAAATGAGAATTTGGAGGATATGAACTACTATTCCTTTGGTGAACTGCAGTGTCCTGTATGGGATACACACTGGGGATAGCAAGCAACACAGAAGACATGATCCATTCAGGTTGCCTGAGTTTACAGAGAAGTGTAAAGATAAGTAAATTCCAGGCTCCATGAAGTATTTTGGCACCATTTCCAAATTAAAATATTTCTGGGTTTAGACAGTTAATTGTGACAAAAATATGTTTGCTGTAAGTGTTGGAGGGAGGGAAGAATAAATTAAACTTTCAAGGCACAGAATTTTTAATAATTCTTTAATTGTTAATCTCACTGGGCCACAAAAAGCCTGAAATAGTGAGATTTAGTCCTGCAGGTTTTTTGACATTCTCAGCTTTTGGAGTGAAAGTTTCTACCTACACATTTCTGCTCTTACTTTATTTTGCCACTTTTTCTCACAGGACAAGTACTGGATTCTACAGAAACATCGTCAAAGTTCAGAAGCATGTTACATTTAACCAAGTGAAAGGAATCTTTGGCTTTACAGACAGCGATTGCATTGGTAGGAAATAATGAGTCACGGGAAGTGATGCTTGCTTTCACTTTCTATGGCACTATTTAAGTAATAATTTAAAGAGATTAATATCTGCCACTCATGAAACTGTTAGAAAAAGCAAGATGATCCATGTTTCTAGGCTGATTCTAAAAGGCTGTTCTTGTAGTTCCTTCAATATAAAAAACATTTT
Organism: Microhierax caerulescens; assembly: GCA_035590215.1. NCBI lineage: Eukaryota > Metazoa > Chordata > Aves > Falconiformes > Falconidae > Microhierax > Microhierax caerulescens. The sequence goes on from JAVJGJ010000060.1 coordinate 38,026,740, forward strand.
ATAGATTTCTAGTATGATATCTACCTTTATGGCCTTAGTAACAGCCAAGTATAAAACAACAGTGTTGAAGTGCCCAGGATAGAGAACTTCTGGATTTTTTTAATATATGTAGTGATTGCAACTATAGTCAGTTATGCCTCCCAGAAATTTCCATACCACATTTATATAGAAGCATTTCTCTTCAGAAAAGGTTATACTGATACAGACACATGTATGCATATGAAAAAAATGAAGGAGTGCTCAAAAGCCAAGTTACAGCAAGGTGCTGGGTAAATTTGTCTTCCATTTTCTTCACTATGATTGCAGGTTTCTATCACATTGGCCAAAAAACAGATTCTGTGTCAAAGATAGCATTGAAGCCTTGGTGTTCCTGAGCACTCATAGCATTCTTTGACCCATAATTGAGCCAGTGACAGCTTTTCAGCTTTCACTGTAACTAAGAGACAGATTCCTACTTGTTTTAACGGTGCTGTAATAGAAGTTCATATTGTGATAATGACTTCTTACATGTTTGGAAAAATCTATTTCCTTTCTGTTCTGAGAGGGTTTTGATCAAGGAAGCAGGTTGGTCGCCCTGTGATTAAGCACTGTATTAAAAAAAAAAAACAAAAAAAACTAGGCATATTTGAGATGCTTCATGAGTACAGCATGCATATAGCAATGAATAAGATCTTGCTGGGAAACTTGCCTGAGAAGTATAGTCATTCTCTCACAAAGAGATAAAAAAAAACCCAACAAAACAGCTCAGTGGTGATACAGTCAATTATATTTCTGGGAAGGGTGGATAGTTCAATGATGAAGAGAGTATGCACTGATTAACCTTTTCTGAAACCTGTGATCACAGGCTGCCTTTTTTATTTAGTTTCTATGTTGGTTGAAGGATTGTTGACATTGTAGAAGGCAAATAAAGTTACTTCAGATAAGGCAACACTGCTTGATAAAGATAGATGTGGGTCTTCAACTGAGTATCTGGATGATTCACTTGTGCATTGTACATATTTCAAAAAGTTCTCTCTATTTATCATTGCTTATAATGGCTGCTTAGCTTTTCCAAACATGCTTTCCAGGAAAGATCAGCTTTCCTGCTATTCAAGCTGCTCCATCCTTCAGTTCGTCATTTCCACAGATCTTCAATGGCAAGGAGAACATTCAGTGTCTTATCCCATGTGCTATCGATCAGGTAAGAAAGTCATATTACTTGATTTGTTTATCATGGATTTGGTTTTGTAACATGCTATTTAAGCTTCATGGTGGTATATCAAAATATCTGTAAAATATTCTTGTAAGCACCTTTCTGGGGCAGAAGCTGGAAGAGATAGAAGGATGTTGTGCTGTGTCCTGATGAAGATGAAGGCTTAACCCAACAATCACATATTCATGCATTGCCCGTTCTTGTCAGTCTTGGATCTATCTTGATCTCAATCCAGTTCACAGTGAGCTGACATCTGTGAAAGCAAAATAACTATGCAAAAGTATACTGGCATGGGGGTAGGAAGAAACTTTTGGCCATCTCCATGGTAACTAGGACAAGATGTAATGGGCTCAACTTGCCCCACAAGAGTTTTACATTGAACCATAGGGAAGAACCTTCTGTCAGTGAGAATAAAGAAGCATTGAAATAGTTTGCCAGAAAGGCTGCAGAATCTTAACAATTCAGATATATTTAGAGAAGATGGAAGAACATCAGCTACAAGCAACAGCAGTAGCATCATTACTTTTAAATAAGCATTGTTTCTAGGAATTAAATTCTGCACTCTCAGAATCTGTAGCTATTTTAATCACAGGGATGGTCACTGGAAGATCATGTAATTAACATTCATCACCACAATATTAGAGATAGTAATATTCTTGCAGTTGGTTTAAGTCAGGTCATCAACACATCACTGCCAGCTTGATCACTGATTTAGTTCAGATTCTGTGCTGGTTGTTAAACGTTTTGGGAGGAAGCTTTCATTTTTAATCTGCATCAGTCTCCAGGTGTAATTAACTTCATGTAAGTCTTTGTAAATATGCCTATTAGCTGAGGGAATCAGAGTGCAGAGCAAAAGAATGAGAATGAAAAAAAAGGGATTTTGTTTGTTTGTTCCTTGGGTTGAACTGGATTGGAAGTAGGCTCCAGGACACCTTGTGATTTGTTTTTTTTCTGGTTTTGGTTTGAGTTTTCTTGAGGCCACATGTTAAGGCATAAACTGGTCAGCACTAATCAACTTTTAAATCACATTTTTCAACTTCATTCTGTGCTTCAATTGATGGTTGTTCTAGGATCCTTACTTTAGAATGACCCGGGATGTAGCACCTAGAATTGGACAGCCTAAACCAGCCTTACTGCACTCAGTCTTCTTCCCAGCCCTGCAAGGAGCACAGACAAAAATGAGTGCTAGTGACCCAAACTCCTCCATCTTCCTCACTGACACACCCAAACAAATCAAGACAAAGGTAAGGACCTGCAAAACCTGAGAGTGCAAAGCTTTCAACAAAAAGGAGTGGTGGTCCTCATGGTTTCAATAATGATTCTTCAGTGTTTTCTTTGAACACATCTGAATCCTTTTTCCCATAGGTTTCATGGTAAAGCATCTTCAGAAATTGACCGAGTTATGCAAATGTAACTAGACTATCAAATACAGTCTTTTGCCTTGCCAGCTAGTTAAACAGTACAAATATTACCTAGAATAACATACAAAACATGGTGTTTGTTTATCTGATACCTGCAGAGCAGTGGTGTAAAAATAAGCACTGTGGAGACTCATGCTCTAAAAACAAATACTATGTTTCCATAGTTTTGAAATCTGACAGCCCTTGGTGTAAATCAAATAAACAGCTCTTTCTTTTGACTGCCTTTCCATGCTGAGAGAACCAAGCACTGCAGGGTGACAGTTACAACACAGGTCAGGCTTTTCCTGCTACTTGGATATCTACTGCTACCATTCATTCCTCCCTCCAGTTCACAAATAAATATTATGTTGAATTTCATCTGAGTTTTAGAAAGGGTATTTTCTCCCATCTGAATATTTCTAGTGCCATTTCAAGCTCAAAGGAAAATCCCTCTTACCCAGTGTCAGAGGATTTGATTTGACAGAAGTTCATCTGTGTTGTGTTATTTAAAAAAAAAAAAAAAAATCAGTCTTGGGAAAATGATTTATAGACATGATAACCAGACATGAAATAACTATCTGTCAGAACAAGAAAAAAGATGTATGTGTTTTTTCTGCTGGATGGGCTTGGATTAATTCATTAATGGTTGACAAACCTACATATAGGTCAGATTCTTCTACAGCCATCTCATAATGATTCATTATCTTATGTAGAAACTGATTAAACAGGTCTGTTTTGAAGAACTGAAATTTTTCAGGTGTTTGGATTATTATAATTCCAGTTTATTTACGCAATTACAGAGCTGTGTGTTTTTGTAAAAAGCTGTAATTTCAAAATAGAGGATACATAGTGGCTGTATTAGTAACTTTCTTCCATTTTTTTCCTGGCAAGTAACTAGTAATCTGCAGGGAGATCCAAGATGCCTTATGGCTAGTTAGTAAGTCCTGTTTATGCTATCTGCTAAGTAAAAATAACAAAATAATTTTAGCTACTTGGAATGTAAAAGCTATAAAGAAAAATTTCTGAACATAATGTAAAGTATTAAGTAAGGGAGGACAAATGGAGATTTATTTCAGCTTCTGAAACCCATCAGAAATAATTATGGAAATAGAGCTTGAGTAAAAGACCAAATACTGTTATGGCCAATAAATTAAAAAATAGAGAAGGAAAGGTCTCTTCCAGTGATGGATGAAGGTTAAAAAGAGAGTCCCACTGCTGCACACAAAAAATTACTGCTTACAGCATTTTCCAGATTGTTAGGACGTTGCTAAGTAATGGGGTTCAAAACTTACAGGTAATAGAAAATGAAAAATTACTACATATTGGGAAAGGCTGAGAAGCTTCTGAGAAGTCCAAGATGAATGGCAACATTATAATAAACTATTTTTGTTTCACCTATCAGCACCAAATTACGGCTCAATTATTTATTTGGTTTCCTAGAAAGTGTTCTTTAAATTCTAAGCCTGTACTAATTCAGGGAAAAGATCAATGCATCACTGTAGATAAATCATTGAAACCCTCAGTCAATGAGTAGATGCCAGAATATGTAAAAAATTAACTTGAGATTAATATAGGAAACATTTTATATAAAGCAATAATGTGCCTTCACCTGGCATATTGTATTTAATCCCTCTAACCTTAGTAAAAAGACAAAACTGTAGAGATGAGGGACATAGCAAAAAATTCATACAAAGAATTTCAGATTCTGGTAAGGAGAGAGGTAAGTGCAAAACAATAAGTAAAAACTTGGTTTTACAGATATGGAGGCAGCTATTCAGACTGTCCTACAATATAATAGATGTAATGTGACAGATGGTGGTTCGTTTTCTGAAGATATAAGTCAGTGCAAATTTTTGTATGTAATTCATTGCCACAAGACGTTATTTGTAAACTGGTAGTTAGAAAGATGAAAAAAAGCACTAGACAGTCATACAGATAATAAGAATCTTCAGAAATTTTAAATATATAACAGCTTCTACATACCAGAATTAATAATAATAAAAAAAAAATCTACTTCATACACATGTGCATCTCTGGGCTGGTTGATGGTGATACCTGAAAAGATATAAGAGCCAAATGACAGCTCAGCTTATGGTTGAGAAATACTTTCTCCCTGGCAATTTATTTTCTTAAAATTTGCAGGAAGATTAGCATCTTCTGAGAATTCTTCACATGTATAAATTTTTAAAACAGGCCAGTGACTTCTGAATTTACTGGGAATGGGATTAGCAGGTAGATCTATTCACCAGTACAGTTTATGTGCCCATAGGAAGATATGCTTAAAAAGAGGGGTGAGAGTCAGCAAGTATTCCACTTTTAGATGGAACAATTGGGCATTTGTTTAATTTTAGCCTTTCTAACCAGAGTTTTGTAATCTTTAACTTTGCTTTCTCTTCTTTTCCTTTTCCCTGAAAAGACGAGGCAGCTAAATTCTCTCTAGGATTTCTTCAAAATTCTCCATGCCTTCTTCATCTCTTTCAAAATTAATTTATTGATGAAGTAAATACTTTACCTTATTTTTTTCTTAAATGAAAGACACTTCCTGTAAGCACAAATTCTATCCAACAGAAAACAGCTTCAGCAAAAGGAACTTAAAACTTTTAACTGACTCTTGGGTGGATTATTTTTAATTTTTGCTCATTTTCATTCTGATTATGTGGCCTGAAGAGGATGTGTATAGCCATTTTTCCCTGCTAAATTCTAGTGACCTCCTCTTGCCTCCCTGGTTTGGTCCTGAGGCTCTGCGTTAACTTGGCCCATTCACACTTCAGCTAGTCCTTAATACAGAATTTGGAGGATCATGATACACCTCCATTTACAATATAGTAATCCAGAATTTAGTAGAGATTATACAATAACACTATTACGTTGTTTCAGATTAACAAGCATGCCTTCTCAGGAGGCAGAGATACTATTGAAGAGCACAGAAAGTACGGAGGTAACTGTGATGTCGATGTGTCTTTTATGTACCTGACTTTCTTCCTAGAGGATGATGACAGGCTTGAACAACTGAAGCAGGTACGTAGCCAAGTTGAAGATAATATTATCCATTCCTGATTGTGAGGACAAAGCTGTAACTAAGTCCTCAACAATACTGTAACTTAAGTCCTATGAACCTTCTCCAGGAAGGTAACTGTGTTGTCATCCTTACGCTCCTCAACCTTTGCAATTTAGTATTAAGATCTTTGTATTTGTTTGTTTGCAATGTGCTTCTTTCTCACAGACCAATCTATCTTTTCTTTAAAAAAAAATAATTAAAAAAAGAATCCATAGTATTTTAATAGGGATCTCTGACATTGTGTAGGACAGTATCTCCCCTACCTTTCTAATGTGGCCGCAGTAGGATTGGTGTTGTTTGAATTGTATAATACATTCTGCCTGTTCCTTATCTGCAGGGTACCTAAATACTCTGCAAAACTAAAAAAAGCTTATGTCTAAACCTTGCTGGGTTTTTGTTTTTTCTTATTATCACAAGAACTGTGATGACTATGAGGAACTGATTCACTGAGACCAAGCAAAAATTGTTTCATACAGGTTTGAGGAAAATGCAACTTATCTTACAGACTTTTGCCCCCGGGGTGGTAGCAAGCCATTTCACTTCATTCAGCTACACCATCACCATCAATACTAGGCAGCATGCATTCTCTGTGAGGCAGTATCAGCAGTTGATAGTACCCGTGTCACATTGGTTTATTAGCTTTCTCATGCTGGGAACAGCTGCAAGAAAGTCAAAAGCTGCAGATTCTTCTCCAACCCTCTCTTGCCCACACAGGAGCAGAGCCGGATAGCTACTAATCCCCATGCAGACTGTTGCAAATTTCACATGGAAATCTGGAGCACCTTTGACACAATGAGCTGTTTTCCATTAGTCTCCAACCACTGCAACAGTATCAGTCTAATTCTGCTGCAGAGACAAAGCCTAGACCACAGCTAGAAGCTTGCTGCAATGCTGCCTTAGAACCAGATTAGAAAACATGAAGTCACGGCTTACAGCGGCATTAATGGAACTGTTTCAGTTGATGGTACCAGAGGAATAAGCTTTCAGAGAAAGCAATGTTGGTGTTTTTCTAACAAACAGAACAGAAAAACTCACCACCCCCAAAAACCACCACTGAAATTACAGTTCAGTTCACTGTTACCGTATTTTACTGTTGCTAAGTAGGCATCAGCAAGTTACACCTTGACTTGATTCTACAAATGGCTTGATGACAAGGGGAAGTAAGATTATCATGGGTTTTGTTATTTCAGATCATAGCTGGACTGCCCCAGCCATGGGCTGAACCAGTCAGCTGGTAGCCTGTGCTTCTAGCTAAAGCATTTTCAGCGTCAGAGCAACTGAATGCATTGCCAACTGTGAATATGACTACTAGTAAGAACATAGATTCTGAGTCTTTGCTATAAAAAGGTATTTTAATCTCATGTAATCTCTTACCCAAATGCAGTGAGAGAAAAATATGAGAATTGGTAGCTCTTATTACAAAAAACAGTTTAGGGTGTCTGTTTAATTGAACTGGGATTCCAGGGAGAAAAACATGCAGTTTTCTGCAAATAATTACAGGATTTCCCAGTTATATTTTTGTGAATGTAGCTTATTCAGTCCATATAAATTGTCACATATTAAATTGCCCAGCTGCCTTAATCTTTTAAAAGGCAACAGGCGATTTTGCAAGTTACATCTTCAGAGTGAAACTGCATGTGCTTATTTTTAAGGCATCCAAATCTGTATTTGCTAGGGCCAGGCATTTAAAGAAATACTTGTCACTGAGTCTTTTTCCATATAGCACCACATTTAGTAATCAGCACTTTCTTGACAGGCATACACAAGTGGGGAACTGCTCACGGGGGAGCTGAAGAAGGTACTTATTGAAACATTGCAGCCCTTGGTAGCAGCTCATCAAGAGAGACGGAAGCAGGTCACAGATGAGATGGTGAAGCAATTCATGACTCCACGGAAGCTCGCTTTTGAATTTTGAAGAAATGTGTATGTAACTTACCACTTGATTAAACCAAAACCGAGTAATTGTTGTCTTCTGTTGTATGTCATCACTCCCTAGTTATATACAGCCTGCAATCAGTGCTTTATAAATATTGCTTTTAATGAGTTAATTACCATGAACATCAGAGTACAGGCAAAATTAAAAATAGGGCTCTTTATCTATTTAAAATCAGAGTATATGAGACAATTGCCCAATCTTGCAGAAAAGCATGTCTGTCAGCACAGCATTGTATTTTACTGTATTTCATGTTGAAAATATAAATTAAAATTCCATTTTGATGATAAAGCCGAACTTGTAAATTGTTTCAGATATATTGGTAAGAGGTCATATCTCAAACTAATAACTGAGAGATCCTACTAACCAGTAACTGTGTACCTTGGTTTACTAGACTGCATGTCCTTTTGCGCTACTGGGAACATGCTGCACGCAAAAAGGTAGTGAATGTTACAAAGTAGATTACACAGTGACATGGGCCTGGGACCAATACAGAAATAGTGAAGATCAGTGAGTTGAACATGGGAGAAAGGATATCGGGGTGTTCTTTTGCTATCATCTTCTTCATCTTTGACCTGGGGCAAGTCGCAGAAATCTCACTGTACTTTTGTTTCTGCAGCTATTTAACTGGTCTGACTGCCTGGGGAGGGGGGAGGTTATCACAAGGTTATAAAGTTCCTTAATAGTCTCAGATGGAAGATAGTATAGAGATGCAAATCTTAGTTCCTAGTTATAAAAATTACTGAGCATTAAATCATGCTGTGAAAATGAAGTTGCTGCTGGACACAGGGATACTTCTAGTACTGTCCTGCTTTAGTGCACCAGGTCATTTGAACTAGGATTACTTATTTTAAGATGTATTCCAGTAAGAAAATACACTTTCTTTAAGTACCTCATGTAATATTTAATTATCTCCTTTCTTTAAAAGAACTTCAATGTCTCTGCTATGATTTATGGAAGAAAAATTCAAATTATTAGCTAATTAGTTTTGATACAAACAGCGCTGAATGCAAACTGATAGATTTGTCTTGTATTTATATAGAATAGAAAGTTGCTAGCCCGTAGTCTTATCTGCATCAAATAAATACCTTTGATAACACAGGTGGGTATTGATGTGTGGTATTTGCAAATCATTTAAAAATATAAGGAAGGCACTTGAATGAAATGTGAAAGATACAAGCTTTAACAGGTTCTGTACTGTGGGGCCTAGTAGACATGTATCAACTGTAGCATTCTTAAAAAAAAAAAAAAAACAAAACAAAACCAATAAAAAGCAATACTTTTAATTTCACTGTAAACCTTTGAAGTCAGCTGATTGCACTTGAGTTGAAGGAGAAGTTTCAAGGATGAGACTTCTCGCTGACTTCAGCAGACCTTGGATCAGCCTGTTAGTACATGAGAGTGTGCTGGGCTGTTTGTGCTGCCTGGAGTGGGTGCTGCTGCCTTCGCAGCAGCGGCAGTTCTGTAACACGGTGTGCTAGTCCTCTCCAGCAGTGACCTTGCGTTTCGGAGATGGAAATGCCTGTGTGCTAAGTTGTTTATGAGTTAAACCTGTTTGTGTGAGGAACCAAGGAAAGACTAAAATGCAAGGCAAATTTCGTTCTATTGCATCCATTTCAAACTTGTGCTGAAAATAGCAATGCTTAGGTTTTGTCTTTTTCTTTACAGTTTACATGAGCTGGCATTGTTAATACAATGCCATTGACTTTAATGTATTAAAGTATGTAAATAAATGTAAAAACTGGCAACTGTGTCTATAGCCCACAGACATGGCATCTTAGTGCCAACAACTTTAATGATCAGTAGAAAAGGTTGGTGGTTTTTTTATTTGCAAAGTGGTGGAACGATTCTTAGGGGAAACAAATGGCTTCTTAAATCCAGTAGTAAAAAACTAATTCTTGGTTACTTTAGACTTTAATTATGACCTTCCTGTTCTTGCAGTCTACTCTGTTGTCTTTAAGCTATATATAAAAGTTAGTTTAAGTCTTATCTTTTAAAGGGCTTTTACAAACTCATAATGCAGATTTCATCTGTAAAATACTGTATGCAGATTTGTCCGGCAGGATATTAGCTAAGAATTAATTGAGTTATTCAGGAAAGGGAAATGTACTGTAGGAGAAACAGTAGTATGTTCTATTCTAGTTAAGCATAGGGATTAATTTTATAATACAACAATTAAAATCAATTTTTAAAGTTCTAGAAAGTGATAGCAAAATTATTTAGTATTAGTTTATTGAGCAAGCACCTTATTCAAATACTCTTGGCAAATTCTTACAAACATGCTTCTGAAAGGATACAGTTTCTCAGAGAAGTCTTGGCAAACTCCTAAATCTGTTGTAGTTACAATTCGTGTCCCAGAGGTATTTAAAAATCAAGACAGGGCAGACTTCAAAAGCATGTGTGAAATGTTCGTTACATTTTCCTCAGTTTGCTCATATTTTGTTCATCTCACTGTAATGAGTGTAGATAAAAGTGTGTATCAAACTCTGATTTTACTTTTTTAAAAAAATAAATTTAAAGACTTAGTTTACACTTACTCTATTTTTTACCTCTCTTCATACCCTTTCAGGTGTTGATTTAGTCATCTGATGGAGCTGGCACTTGTTCTGATGTCCAGTGCCTTTCAGGTCGTGAAATAGGGTGCCTTATAACCCACCTCTATCCAGTCCTACCAGGTAAATTTCAGATTGTTCCCAGAGCAAGCCAGTGAGGAAGAGTCAGTTGTCCAAGGATTTCCCTGGTCACAAGCAAGACTGGATGCTGAATTTTCCTGTGTACAGCAGCCAGCTAAGAAGTAAGGGAAGGTCAATGTGACCCGTTCAGAGTGACGCTTCAGTAGGTTTGGCATAAAAGACTGGTACTTAAGTGGAAACATGATACTCTGCAATTGCTGTTGTCCAAAAAGCACAGAATCTGAATAGCTTTATGTGGCTCTTCCACAGAGGCATGCTGAAACCTACTTGGATGTTCATAAACATTGTCAGAGAAAACGGGAACTATCAGCAACATGAAAACAGGAAGCAGAGTGTGCCTTCCAAAGAAAATTTTCTTTTTTTCTGAGGCCACCAATTCTGTTACCGAAAGAAATCCTCTGTACAACAAGCTGCAGTCCCTATACCTAAGTATAGGGACTTAGTAAACCCAGTATCAGCACAGCAAATGTGGTGTCTTCGTTCTGTTAGCTGGCCTTAAGATAGCTAATTTATCAGAATAAATAGTTCTGTGATTATCAGAGTAGCTGAAGGTCAAGGTAATACAAAGAAATCAGAAAGCAGTCAAGTTCTGAAATCCAGAAGCCAAACACCCAGCCTGGGGGTGGTGTGTGGGTATGTGTGTTGTGAAGTGCATAATATGTACAAAGTGTCATGTCAGCAAAAAGAATTGGTTCATATTTATGTGCAGCTATTTACAGTACTTGTACAGTCAATTCCTGTACCTGTCAGTAGTGTGTATCAGTGTGAGTTAGCTGTGAGCTCTTGCTCTAGGGCAGGTAGTCAACTGTACACCATGTGTATATATTTTTCCTTTAAAGGGTTGTGAACAGGATGGATTGCAAAGCAGATGCCTTCCTGAGATAAGCTGGCCAGAGATACAACTTGCCTCTCGTGTACCATTTGTTCAGGCTATGTGAGAACCTGCTTTTATATGGTGCTGGATACCCTGAGACTTAGAATTCTCAGCCCTTCGCATTGGATTCCACAGTTGTCATCCCGCTCATTTACAATTCATCTGTAATTCCTGTTTCTTGAAACCGGCTGTATCTCAGCTACACCCACAGGAAGAGGTATTTTTAGTCATCTGAATACATGAGCCTATTAAGAAAGCTGAGCCACTTCATTTTCAAACCTTAGCTAACCATAGACAGCGTCAACACTGCCTTAACGATAAATGGTTGTTTACTCTGATTTGCAGGCATTTTTTACCATCTCGGTTCAGAGGATGCAGTGCCTGTGAACAAGGTCAGCTGAGAATAATACAGCATAAAGGAGTTTGATTCCAGAAAACATCCAGGCAGAGCTGGGATAAATCACTACCCAGCTGCGACAGCATTCAGTTAAAAGCATCCCTTGTAGAATGAGGTGAGGGTAGTAGACTCTTAAGAACCATCTTAAGAGGAATTTCAAATCTTGAGGACTTAACTAATCTGTTGTAAGAACTTTCTGAGTAAAGAAAGTTTGGTGCTGGTGCTCCAAGTTGTAACTGAGGGCGATAGGTTGCTGAGGCCATAAGTGCTTTGAGAGAGAATCCAGTTCAGTGTTGGGTCTGTCATTTCATGCCCCTTTCAGGTGACATTCTGCTGCCTTGTCTTTGAACCCTGCTCTTGGATCAGCCACACATGCTGGGTAGACTCTTAAGAGAAGAATGATGATGATTGTTTGACAGCATGGCTGTGAACATGTTTTAAAAGCCAGTTGAAGGCTTAGGCTTCAGGAAGACAGTTCCAGAGCTTTTCACTGGTCTCTGGAGTGGAAGAGGTCCCCTTTATTCTTTTCTAGCAGTGCCTGAAATTTTTAAATTTGTCATTCGAGTACAAGATACTTTTTGATACGTCCAGGGTAGCTGACAAGTCCTGTCTGCTGCAAAGTTACTGTCAGTGTAGTCAAAGCCATGCTATCAACTAGTAAAAGTGGCTGTGGACCAGAACGGCCTCAACCCTGAAAATATGAGAACTCCTTCAAAAATATAGTCTTCCCCTTTCCTCCAGAAAATGCACTTTCAGCAGAATCTGACAGGGGCTGGATCCAGTCCACTCCAGATGTCATCACCCAGGGATTAAAACACAGACAGAGAACATACATGCTGCTTCTGAGGCAGGATGAGCAAATCAAAGTATTTCTGGGTTTAGGGGGATTCCTTCTGAAGCTACAGGGTGGGTGTTATTTTTTTCAACAGACGTGATGAAACTTTGTACCTTCATGAAAAATAATCGTTAGGAAAGTCAGAAATTCTGTTTCAAAATGTACACTTGACAAAAAGAATTCGGCTGCTCCTAACGGTGTGGTTTAAAAGGAGAATATATACTTTTTTTGAAGTTTTAAATCTTAATTATACTCTACAACTTTGCAATTCTTTAACTTGACTAACCCTGCTAGTGCACAGATTTTGTGGCAGCCTTTCCTTTGAGAAGCAAAGAGGGTTTTGTATCTATTCCTGTCTTCCTTCCAGGATGAGAACAGATTGCCTCCAAAGCTGTGCCAAGCTCCGGAGAGCTGCGGTGCGTCAGCCGCGGGGAGGGGACTGATGCTGTTGGCGCTGGGAGGGAGAAGTCACATGGTGTAATGGAAACCCTTGCCTGGCTTCACTTTCAATGAAGCCATTAGCTTGATTATGTAAACAAGACCATGCCTGCCACTCATTAACCAATGGCAGGAAAAAGGAAGGCGAATCGGATTTCAGCTGCTAGCGGAGGGATAGAATTGTGGAGTACTTCTCCGGGAAAATTACTGCTGGGAAGGAAAAGTTGCAGCCTGAAGCACGCACGTGTGGGTTACCTGGTGAATGCAACAGAGGCTCTGCGTGTACAGAGCTCACAGTGGATAATGTTAAATATGACACAAACTGTGCCCAGCTCTTGCCTTCATTGTGAAGATCATTTTCTGTGCCAGTAGAGAACAAAATGAATCCTTTACCGAAAGCCCTGATCAGACTAGCGGCCTTTTAGAACATAAATATTTGCAAAGGTTTCGAGGGCCTAAGTGGTGGCGACAGTCTAAATACATTAACGAGATAAAAGGGAGGTTGTATATAAATCCAAGACTCCCTGATGAGTGTGTAATCCTGTAAGAAGAAAACAAAGCCGTCAGTCATCCAGCTTTTCGCTGAAATGTTCATGCTTCTTACACTGGCCATCGAAGGAGACAGCATTCAGCAGCTGCTTGTGGATGTTGTGTTACAAAAAACCAGACTTAACAAAATACACCTCTAAACAGAGCGGGACAAACTATTTTTTGTTTGCATAATGATCTGTAAATCTCAGTACAGCTTCATACGTTACAAACACCACCATGTTCACAGGAAAGGCACGAATGCAGTTTAAACCCAGTCCTTTGAAAAGCACTTTTGCCCCCTCCTGTCTCACGCTTTCCCTGGCACAGTGGATGAGGCCTTTGTACTTGTGCTGGTCCAATTCATCTGTTTGCAGCCGTGATTTGATGACATCCATGGGAGTAGCTAATCCCCAGGCCAGGACTCCAGCAAAACCACCAGACAGCAGCACAACGAGGAAACCTGCAGGAGAGAGTGAAGGGAGGAGCGCTCAGCTCGAGCCTCATGCTCATGCAGCTACAACATCTTGGAGTAAAAAAGACGATTTGTTAACTCCCGTGTTTTCCAGCAGTTATTTTGTACAGCTCTTGCAGTTGTTGACTCTCTCGATCTCACAGCATGCTCGTTTTTGCATACGTGATACCTCTGAAGCCACATGTACTGGATGTGATGCAGCCTGAGAGCACTCGCACCCTCTTCAGCTGCATCTACTTATTTTTATAGTTCTCAGGGAGATGCTGGTTGCTGAATGTCACCTATCCAATCTTTTTTCAGTGTGAACAGTTGTCTTTTGGAGCTACATCACAAGCTGGAAAGTTAAGTGTCTTTATGTTCTGCACCTGGATGTTATTTTCCAGGTTTGGACTGACCCAATCTGTGCTCCATGATGGCTCCTGGGAAAGTCGTCCATGTTTTATTTCTAGTTACATATCCTACTTCTGCATTAAGAGGATTTCATAGTGACATAAGAGGCACCAGAGCATGCTGTAAACAGCCCTCCTGCAGGGAGAGGAGTAGCTGTTGAGGGACAAGGTCGTGCAGGCTGCTGGCACCCGCTCCTGGATGGCACAAGTGGCCCATGGCACCGGGAAGCACACACACAGCAATGCCGTGTGAGGATCAGATCTGGGGCAGGTTTTATAGGTAGTGGGTGATGTTTGCTGAGAGCCTGTTTTCCCTTTTACTGTCATACTAAATAAGCTGGTTTTGCAAATAATGCCCGATGCTTTCCAATACCTACCTGGTTTATTTTTGCCAGCTGGTGTGAGCCAGTCACACAGAGCAGAATATGTAAGGAAATATATTGCAGAAGAAGTGCAATCCCTGCAGAGTAATGCAGAGCAGCCCTTGTAGAGACCCCCAAAACCTTCCTCCTTGGCGATCACCTTCAGACAGTGCAGAGATCCTCGGTACTTTGGCTTGGAAACAGGCTGGGGAGATGCGATGGAGGGATGTGGGTTCCTCTGAGTCTGCATGCGAACTTTAGCCACTTCACTAGGGGTCATCAGCACAACCTGTAACATCAGAGGATGAAAATTTAACTCTTCATATTTAAACACTGTTTTGATCCCCCTCCTGCAAGTTCCTTGTCTCCCACCTTTTCAGGCAATAATATTGCTGGAAGCCAGCAAGTCTCAGCCTTCTCCCCTCTGTCTGTCCTAAATCCCACCCAGAAGTGGCAGGACATGTATGCGAGCTGCACTGTGCAGAGTGGAAGGCAAGGCAGAAGTCAACAGAGGATATGAAATACCTATAAGAACTTATTAAACCAGATAGGCATGAAAAGGGGATGTTCTCAGCTATAGGGTACCATAGATCAGGGCTCTTGTTTGTACGTGTATTTCGAACCAAGGCTATAAAGACTAAAAAAACTCAGCCTGTGTTAAGCAGAGTCATCGACTGCTAGGGAACACCTAGAAACCTGACCATCTGGACTGCTCTGTAAGAGGATTGTCTGTGACTGGGCTCACATTTCTGCCCAGCGCGCCATCAGGATGCTGGGGTGAGCTCCGCCATGTTTGAGCGCCTGCAGATGTTCACAGAGATCCATCTGCTTATGGGAAACTGCTCCTGGATTCAGCCTCACCAACCTGTCCTGGCATCATGCCTGTCTGCCAGGCAGCATCACTCTCAGCGATGCCCTGTGGAGTTGTGAGTCCTTACAAGGCAGCGCTGTGCCTTTCTGCAGCCACTGTCAGAACACTGGCCTGTAACACACGGAGTTGCGTCTTCCTTACATAAACGTGCCGTCAGAGCCACTTGGAAAGTTGGCTGCCCGCGTTGTTTTTCCTTCCTTTTTCTATGTTTGCTGCCAAGGTCTATGTCATCTTTAATAGTCTGTTCTTAAGTGTTTCGGCACTCTAAACCAAACCCAGCATGAGCTGCCCAGCAGGACTCGGCCACGCCGCAGAGCCGACCAGCGAGGGGGCAGCACAGGCAGAGCGTGACCCCCCCTATGAAAACAAACCGGGCTTGGTGCAAGCTCCCCTGTGGCCTCCCAGACAGAAAGCATTAACTGCTTTTCCAGCCTGCTATGTTTGTGAACAAGAGCTCTTGTTGTGCTTTCCCTTCCAGCTGTTCACATACCCGGGCAGCACCAGCAGCACCTCCCGCAAGAGAAACGTCCAGCTTGGATGGCTTTGCATCTGCTGCCCCGTATCGCAGCTTGCAGATGGTCCAAAGGAAGTTTTTGTATGTGCCAAATGAAACAGAAGAAATCAGTGATACCATGAGGACTGATGCAGACATGCCTTTGTAAAATCCCCAAACCTAGTGGGCAACAGAGGAAAAGGAACATTTTTAAGAGGGAATGTCATGGGAAAGCATGTGCTTGAAAACACCGGCCATACATTAGTGAGTCGGTACTTACTCCTTACAGTAAGTCTTACAGCTCATCAACAAAACTAAATTTCATCCTCATCCTTCTCCCAACAAATGGTTGTATGTAACTGCTGCCCGTCCTCCCCAAACCAACAGAGGCAGCTCTGCTTCTCCGAAACAAGGCATCCGTAACTGGTATCAGCAATTCTGCTGAGAAGTACCTACTTTTTCTGTCCTGTATGTTTCCTGAATGCAGTGCCAAATCCCATTGTAATGCCTTTCAGTCTGAATTCTCACCTAGGAATACAGGGGCAATTTTAAAATGCAGATAGCAGATTGGAAAAAAAAAATACATAAAACAACAAATGCCATAAGGGCAAAATAGATAATTAGCCATAAAATAACATCACCAATTTACTTTTTTTTTAAAAAAAAAAAAAGAGAAAAACTACACAATCAATTGAAGTGAAACATGTTGATGTAACAAAGATTAAAGTACTGTCACGGGGCTAGTGTTCTAAAACAGGGAAAGCAAAAGGGCCTGTTTGTTTTCAGTCTGTAGTCAAGAAATAAAGCTCCAACAGGTACCTTCACTGTGTCCAGCGGATAACCCACCGCTGTGCTTAGACCACCTGAAACAGAGCATATTGGAGATGGTTAACAGCACGTCACAACAGACCATTTCCCCCCATCACAGGAAGGCATTAGGGGAATGGCAGAAAAATGTAACTTTGGAGCTGTGCTGTGCTTGGCATCAGACCTCTCTCGAGCTCCAGCAGTGACATTTGAGCCAAGCATGGCAGAGTAAAATGTGCAGATTTCTCTGCGTGACCAAGGTGTGCTCAGAGGATGAATCCAAGTACTATGGGAAACTTCTCAGGAGGAATAACACCACAGTGCAAGCCAGGACTGGGAGAAACACCGAGAGCACTGCTGCAGGAAGTTTGGAGGAATTACTTGTACACTACCAGACTTTTTGTTCCCCCTCTCAGCTTAGGCAGTAAAGCATCTTTGGACTATGACCAAAGCATCTTTGGACTATGCAGAGCATCCCCACTCACACAAGAGGGTCTCTGGAGCAATTCTGGTTCTGCACGTTTGACTTGGAATTAATTAAGGAATAAAACAGCAGTCACAAGGACATCTATAACAGAGGGATAGTCCTCGTGTATTAGAGCAATCTCTCTTGAAGACAGGAGAGGTAGTCCTGCTGCCTCCTGCACGCCATGGACTGGACGTGCCCTGGCTGCAGCTTACAAAGCACATCTGTAGCCATAGGCAAGGAATTCGTTGGGGTCCACAGCACCATGCTGGACTAAGCCTCTGCAGTGCATCTCCTACCTACTGCTGCAAAAGCTGAGTGAGGAGCTTGGTGCCCTGGCAGGCTGGCATGATGCTGGGGTGCAGCAGAGGCCATGGCACTGCTCAGCAATGAGACCACCTGCCCTGTGCTGTGAGGGGCTCAGCGGGTGCAGGGGTGGTGAGGGATCAGTGCTGGGTGTACGTACACACAGCCAGCGTGCCCTGTGCACCGGCCAGCCACAACACCCTGCCACAGCAGTGACAGCAGCTCCAGTGCACTGGGGGGCTTTCTCAAGCCTCTGTTGACACTCAGGCTCATTTTGAAACCTTCAAGTAGCCACTGGAGTTAAGTAGCCACTGGCAGATAAGGAGAGCAAAAGAGTTCCAGCACCGACTTCTCGTGGTCACAGTAACAAACAGATCACGCGCCGTCCCTGCCTTTACCTCACCTCATCTCTCAGCTTTGATCTAAACACATCTGTTGGCAGATACAACAGATGACAGAGGGGCTGGCCAGCTGACCTCCTCCCAGTGCATCAGCTGCCGTGTCATCTGAGAGGAAATCAGCCTGGGGATGATGGAGCTGTATCCAGCTGAGTTATGTAGACAGAGATCAAGTTCATAAAAGCCCTGGATGAGCCTTTCAGGGATCCAGGTAGTCATAGATACAGTTCATGTCTGGTGGCTCACAGGTTGCAAACTGCTTCTCATTGAGTCCTTCTTTAAAAAAAAATGAAACCCACGATGCTTAAAATTGTATTAGTTGATGTGGCCATTTCACTAGGCATGTTCACCTGTGATTACATGGCTGCTTGGGAGCTCTGGAAAGCTCTACTACATTTTGGAAAACAGCAGCAGCTGGTGGTGCAAGCCACTGGGAGACAATCCCGAAGTGCATTACTCAGAAGAAAACAGCCAACAGCAACTTGCTTGCAGAAAAATGAGGTTTGTCCTTCAAAAATTTCTATTAAATCTGCCACCAGATAAATAGCAATGGAGGTGAAAATGAAGGGCCAAGAAGCCACCTTCTCTATTTCAAAACCAAAATGAGATAAGACTTCTGGAAGAGACATGGTGAGTGAGAATACACAGGCAGACTAATACGGCTTGAAGGAGCAATGCCTCTGGCCCAAGCAGAGACTGACAACAGAAAAAGTCACCCGGGGCCAGCCACGCTGCCCCAGATTCCCAGCCATCAGCCAGAGGCAGACTGCAAACACGGACCCTGCCAGCCAGGGAAGAGCAGCGCATGAGTCAATGTCAGCATGACAGTGCTGAGTTCAGAGGGCCTCCCCAGCCCAAGCCCGGGGAAGATCTGGCATCACATTGGTCTCAGACTCCCCAAACCTTAGAGGCAGTGGCCACGGGCTGAGCCAGGTGCCAGTGATGCCGGGGCACTGCGTGCCTTGCACAGCTGAGCTCTGGCTTGCTCCACCAGCTCAGGACAGTAGGAGCCTTGGCTCGTGCACATCAGGTATCAAGGCTGGTTTGTGTCAGTGTTTGACAAGAAGTGTCCTCCCTTCTGGAGAAATTGCCCTTTTCACACATCAAGATGCAGAGACAACAGCATCACAGACAAAATAAAGCAGGTTTCTCCCACACCAACCTATTTCCCATTGCTTCTCAGTCCTAAGGGCTCCCAGTCAACTTGGTGATTCCAGCAAGGATCAAACACCTCCACTTGGGAGACTATAAATTTATCACTTTTTCCACCAAAGGGAAGATGTGAGCCCCCCGAGCCTCCAAACAATCACAGCCTGCCATGAACTGTGCTCCTTAAGAGCCAAAGGACTCCAAGCAGTTGTCAGAGTTGAGGAGCTCAGCCAAGTCTATCAAAGGCCGAGGAAGAAGGGCTCTGCACAATGTCACGCAATATAAATAGCCTGGGACAAAGATAGCATGACCCACACATGCCCTATTTGCACAGCAGAATCAAACAAGGCCAGCAATGTATAGCATGCATACAGGAGAGGGTTCCTGTGGGACTGCCACTGAGTAACACGCACCAGCTGCAACAAAAAGAAATAGCCAAGTCAGGTGAATTATCTTGTTTAGGTTTAGCAAGCCATTTTTTATGCCTACTTCATCTGAGATGTTCTCAGGTGTTGTGCAGAGGTTGTGGCATCCCCTACACACACAGAGTGCAGGTCCAGAACGGGATCACTCCGTCTCTTCACGAGCCAGGCCACTGACCACAGCTCCAAGCTGTTGGCAGACGCCTGTCTGAGAGCCCCAAGGAGAAGCAGGGGTCATGGTCCATACACTGGGTGGGTAGACAGCAACTTCCAAAGACCTTAGCTTTGTGAAGAGTTGGGAACATAAGTGCCCCATACCCAGAACAAGCTGAGCTCCATCCAGCAGCGTGACCCTGGCAGAGGCCAGCAGGAGCTGCTTTAACTCTAAGAATCAGGAGACAGCATGTTCCCTCCCTAGGTGGACTATTTTATCTACTCTTGGGCTGCATGTGACTGTGTGTAACCTTCCAGCAGGACGTGGAGAAGCCCAGGCGTGCTGCAGACCCTGCTGCTCTACCACTGCTGGGTGAACCTCAGCTTCCCCTCCCCAAATCTTTATGACTGGCATAGGAATCCAGTCATCCCCTAGTCGTCAACAGCCCTAATCGTCACTGCCTGACCCCTGCCGTGGCCCAGGCTGCTGCCATAGCAGGGCTAGAAAACACACGTGGGATCAGAGGAACGTTCAAGTTGGAAGGGCCCTCAGGAGGTCTCTAATCCAACCTTCTGCTTAGTTTTATTGGCCGGGAAGGACATCCTTACAGATGAGCTGCTTTCCACGACATCGAGCCCCGTTTGGTAGTTACTGAAAGTCTCCCCAGTCACTGTGCGTGTTTCTCTCGTACTTTTTCTATCTGGAGTGAGTCAGCAGGTCACAGTTTCCCAGGCTGAAGGTGCTGAGCTTGTCCCATGGCCACAGAAGGGACAGAAACTGAGGAAATGCACCATGTTTGTGCAGGCACCTGAGCCAGTTTGGATCATTACATGGGATTCAAAAGGGCAGTATCTCTGCGGTTTTTCAGAGGTGCTTGAGCCATGCTTTCTCCAAAGCATTCTGAAAACAGATGAAAGTGACAAAAATGTAATTTACTAAACAGAAACTCTGGTATTATCTGTGTTGCCTCTTGAGTTGTTTGATGCATTTCCAGCTGGGTTTGTAGCCCCCTTAGGAACACAAAAACTGCTTCAGCTCTAACAAACATAAGCCATGAAAGAAGCTCAGCACCAAAACCATCCCAGTTCTTGCAGGAAAGCTGTCCCACCCCTGGAAGCTCTCCCATGTCAGGTAGGGACCATGGCCCTGAAGCCCTGCCCAGGTACCTCACACTTGTCTGTGTGCAAGCTCCCAGCAGGGAACAGCATGCCAGAAAACACCTCTGCCTGCCAGTGAAAAGTTGCATTACCCCTCTGAGAAAACCCTGAGCTGGACATGGATAACAGGATGGAAAATCTTGCTCTCTGACACCCTGAGGTCAGTAGAGCATCATAGAGAATCACAGAATCATAGAATCATTTAAGTTGGAAAAGACCTTTGAGATCAAGTCCAAGACTGCCAAGTTCATCACTAAACCATCTCCCTAAAGCACCATATCTATGTGTTTCTTAAACACCTCCAGGGATGGTGATTCTACCACCTCCCTGGGCAGCCTGTGCAATGTTTGACAACTCTTTCAGCAAAGAATTTTTTCCTAATATCCGATCTAAACCTGCCCTGGCGCAGCTTGAGGCCATTTCATCTTGCCCTATTGCTGTCTAGGAGAAGAGACTGAACCCACCTCACTATAACCCCCTTTCAGGCAGTTGTAGAGAGCAATAAGGTCCCCCCTGAGCCTCCTCCTCTCCAGGCTAAACAACCCCAGTTCCCTCAGCTGCTCCTCACAGGACTTGCACTCCAGATGCTTCACCAGCTCTGTTGTCCTTCCCTGGACACACTGCAGCCCCTCAGTGTCCCTCTTGTAGTGAGGGACCAAAACCTGGACACAGAATTTGAGGTGCAGCATCACCAGTGCCCAGTGCAGGGGGATGGTCACTGCCCTGGTCCTGCTGGCCACACTCTTTGGATACAAGCCAGGATGCTGTTGGCCTTCTTGGCCACCTGGGCACACTGCTG
>JAVJGJ010000060.1:38048435-38061058 GCA_035590215.1 Microhierax caerulescens
TCCTGCTGGCCACACTCTTTGGATACAAGCCAGGATGCTGTTGGCCTTCTTGGCCACCTGGGCACACTGCTGGCTCACGTTTGGCTGTCGATCAACACCCCAGGTCCTTTTCTTCCAGGCAGCTTTTTCAGCCACGCTGCCCCAAGCCCATAGTGTTGCGTGGGGCTGTTGTGACCCAAGTGCAGTGTCTTAAACTAAGCAAAGACATTTCTGGTCCCAGCTGGAGCTCCCTAGCCTGCATCCTCCCAGGCTGAGCCTGTTTCCAGAGAGATGCTTGCTGAATGGCCAGGTAGGGCAGGATGCTGGTGCCCACACAGGGGGGCACTGCACAAACCACAGCTTTGCATGGGAGCAGGGCAGAACGCCGAGGTGAATGACCACTCTGAAAGTGTGTTTTCAACTCTCCGTGTTCCCTTGCTAAAGAAGTTTGTCCTTAAGTGGCCCAGCTCTAACTGTGCCAACACAAGCAAAGGAGTCCAAGGAGTGAATGCAGTCATTACTGTCTCACCATTAACATGAAATCTCAGAGCTCTGGCAAATCCCTCTGGGATGGACATCCCGTTCCAAGCCCCAACAAAAGGCTTCCATCTCCACTGGGTCCTCTGAAGCCAGCAAGGGAAGAGGAGGAGAAAGGCAAACTTTCGTGGAGGGGCTGGTCATATCCCACCTGTTTCATGAAAGGTCCTTCCTGAGCAGGGTCCCCCAGCACCCCAGGAAGGCCAACACCCCGAGGAACAGGCACCTCCAGGGCTAGATGCCACTGAGATGCCAAGCATCGCCCCACTTGCACATTTTGGGTGATGAGCAATAAGGGGGTGCAGGGTAAAACTTATCGTGGTCCTTCCCAGGAAATGCACACCTGCACCAGGACCACAGGCTGCTCCTGGTGAGGGAAACTGCCAAGTTTCAGCAGATCTCAGATTGAGAACTGACATGCAGGCTTGGGATGGGTGCCTTAGCCATCTGGCAGGTTTACCTGGCTTTTCTGTCAGCGGTGACCCCAGGGCTCTTCTCTTGATATTTAATACTCTGTTAAATCCAACAAGATTTCAAAAAATAAATGAGACCAGTGGCTACATTTTGTTGATTAAAACAAATCTGAGTTTAAGTAGTACATGCTCTAAAAATATTTAGAATTAAATCACGCTTTTCTCCTTTCACTTTTTTTATATATGGCTAACCTACTTTCTCCCAGATCAAAGCCTGCTACACAGCGTGCCTGCACTGAAATTACTGTCACAACTGCAAATGCATCTTAACCTAAGATAACACAAAGGTCCTTCATACAGATCTTCTTCACTGCAACAAAGCTGTGCTTCCACCCCCCTTGTCTCACAAATGACACCCCCAGCCCTCCAGAACCACCATCCGACAGGCTGCCAGGACCCCCAGGCACCCGACACACGAGTTTCTGCTGTCCAGGCAATACTTGCCCGCTTATATCTGCACACAACGTAGCCCACTTGGTCTCTTCCTATCAGAGTCTCACCCTGTCCCGCTGCAACTAGACCGGAGGAGATTGCAAGGCAATGACCTCAGCAGTGCCTCTCCAGGAGCTCTGTGAACCTGCCCTGGTGATATTTTCCATTTAATAAAGAAGAATGCACTTTTAACAAGCAGCCCCCACCAAAAGACTCAGCTGTGCCACTGAGAGCTGCCCGTTAGCTGAACAAGAAGGAAACACAGCAACCTGCTTTGATCAACAAGCACTACTTCATGCATTTACCTCCAATGGCCCCGGCAATGAAATCCATCCAGACTGAGTCTGCTGCCTTAATTACCCTGATTAAGTGTTGGGGAGGTAGAAGAAAGGAGGATACCGGTTTGGTCGTTCCAGACCCTGCAGGTCCTTCAGGGGCTGTGATTTGCAATATGAATCCCCTTCCCACTGTCCTCTCTTGTCTCGGGGCTGTGAGTCTTGTGGATACTTGACGAATTGTACGCTAGAGGCAGAGGCTGGAAGCCTGGAACTGATCCAGGAGCACAGTGAATAAGTAATCCCATGAAGCCCTGCAACGCTGCACTAAAGCCGCTGTGCCCGGTGCCCTTCTGCTCGGAAAATCACGAGCGGGGGGAGTGCTTTGCAGGGTAACGCTGGCTGTGAAGGGGCCATTCCCCCCCGTTGTACTTGTTAAGCCCCGAAGCCAGCCTTGCACACCCGTCTGCAGAGGACATTCCTGCCCTGCGCCACAGTGAAACAGCATGGGTGGCGGGGCGTGAGATGCCTCCTCCTCCTCCCCCCAGCCCAGCCCACCCTTCCTCCTTCTGATGGAGGAGACCCCCTTCCCATCAAGAAAAATTCCTTGTGCCCTTCCCAAGGAATTTTCCTTGGCTTTTCTAACCCACACGCCTGACTCTCAACCTCTACCCAGCTGCCCACAGATTATCACCTGTTCATTGTTTATACAGCTGGCGAAGCCCAGAACTGAGTCCAACCACATAGAGAGCATTTGCTTCCCTTTCAGACCACAGCATTGTTTTCCCAGGCCCTGGAGGAGCTCTGCTCCTTCACTTCTTGCTTGGTCTCCCAACCTCTTTCCCAGTGTCAGCTCCTTGCTGAGTTAGGCAGTGGAGCAGGAATCATGACTGGTGCTGCCCATACTCCAACGTTTTGCCCTGCCGGGGAGATGGGAGATAAATTTTGCCAGGAGGCTGGTCCAGCACCTATTTTTTTTTCCTAATTTACACCCAGTGCAGGGTGGTGACTGGTTCCTCAGCAGGGGAAACAGCAAAGCACAGAGAGAGACCTGCTGGTCAAGGGGAACCAAGTGCTCAAGAAAATGCCATGTTACCTATTTTTGCCCAACAGGGCTGCCACATCTACGCAGGAGAGGTCAGGTTTTGCCCAGAGTGAACCTGGAAACCAAAGTCCTGATGCAATGAAGGGCTTGCCAAGTCGTGACCTGAATTGTACTCCTCTTGAAGAGGTTTCCCCAGGTCAGAGCCAAGGCACATTGGCAGCAAATAGAAAAGAAAAATTCACGGCTGCTTGCCCCCTAGGTCAGCTTCACGGGAAAGCTGAGGACTTTAATCCCCAGTGCTGTCTCCTGCGCATTTCAAAAGAACCTGTTTCTCACTGAAGTGCACATTTTGGGTGGGCTGATGGGTCGCTGACATATAGCACAGCTCAGTGTGAGGGCTTAGAGTTTCTGGGAACTGAAAATTAAAGGATTTTTGGTTATCTGCTTCCCAAATTTCTTACATGTCCTTCCCTGAACACTTTCTGTGCTGGAGAGAACAGTTTAATCTAGTGTAACATCCTGCAAGGACAGCAAAAACTTAAAACCAGAAGTAAAATATTATCCAGACCAGGGGTCCTCAAACTTTTTAACCAGGGGGCCGGCACGCGGATTAAGTGGCAGGCAGTCATCTGTGGCTGCTTGGTTTCCCGCCCCAACCCCCAGCGGGGGGGGAAGGGGGGGATCTGTAAATACGCCGGGGGCCGGACTGAGGACCCTGGGGGGCTGTATCCCGCCCGTGGCAGTAGTTTGAGGACCCCTGGTCTAGAGAGTTAACAATGTAGCTGCTAAACCACACTGGGTTATTCAGTAGCCCTTCCTTGCTATGACCATACCGGAGTCATTAAGGGTTCGGCAGCAGCCTGTTGGTGCCAAGTGCAGGGAAAGGTGCTGCTCCCACTTCTCCCACCAGCCATTCCCAGCTGCTGCCCTTGCAGGCCCCCTCCAGCAGCAGGACCAGGTGTGGGACCTGCGGAGTCGGTGACACACGGGGAAAAGGACACAGTCCCCTGCGGAGGGGCAGCCCAGGAACCTGCAGCCTCCTGGTTCCTGCGGGAATCGGGCAACCTGCCAGCCTGCCCCAGCCCCTGCTGCAGCAGATGCTGCTGCCTTCGGGACCTCTGTTTAGGCACCACTGTTTAATATTGATTTCCTGGGACCTGCTTCCAGGCAAAGTGAAGAAATTCATTATATTCCCAATAGGGAAGTGTCACCGTGCCTCCCCTCCCATCACATGGCTGGGAGTGTCATGTCAGGGGGGATTTTTTCTGTGTATTGCAGTGACTGGTGTGCTATCAGCAAGAAAATAAGAGACTAGCTGGCATGTCACATTTGCTGACTGAAGTGTCAGGGTTGCTAAGTATTTCCCATGAAATGTCACAAGACCAAGGAAAATTTCTACCTTCTTTAGCAGAGCTGAACAGCTTAAAAGGAATCTTCCTCATGAAACTTTCTAAGATTGTGAAAAATAAAACCAAAAAATCTAAATCCCTTCCTTTGCAACAGAAACCAAACCCTTTTCTATTATTTTAACCTTCATTGACACCGAAGCTTCTATCAAAATGTTAGTTTGCTTTATATAGCACATAACTGACTCCAGATTCAAGCATTCCGATAACCTTCTGATAATGGTTTCGGTCACTTTCATGAGGTATACTGGGAGAAGTCACATTTTCCACTTCACTGGCATTGCTACGCAAACAGAGGCCATTCAGAAGGCGCCCATCTGAAGGAAGAATATTTGGGGGCTTGACATGTTTCTCCTTGTCCCGTGGAGGTGCTGCTAGGGGCAGCCAGCTGTGCAGGAATGCATGCACACAGCTCCTTCAGGGAGGTTTGCCTCCACGGGGGCTTAGCAGAGTAACACAAGCCCCAGGCAAACACCGTTGCCACAGCTGTAGTCTCCACTCCTTTGCTCCCAGTCTCTGGCCAGGACTTAGAGGCAAATAGCATCCACTGTCGTGCTCATCAGCTGGCTGTGACCCCCTCAGCCCAGCCGGCACACGATGGCAGGGAGGGCAGAGTCTTCTGGAAGAGGAGCCCCATGCAAGTGTTGAAGTGTTCACACATGAGCAAGTACGGAGGAAGGTGTCATTTGGCGCAGAGGAAACCCCAGCTGTGAAGTGAAACCTGTGATACTGTGTGTACTGTTACTTGCTGGAGCACCCCTAACAGTACAGACCAACTCCCCAGTAAAGAGAGTGACCCTCAGGGCAGCAATTCAGCCTCCCTTACCGGCAGTCCTCCTAGAGACGCAGAGCACTGGAGGTCTCACTGTTCTTCACAGCTTGCTGAAGGAGCTTCCTCCTTCAACCCCTCGTGCCCAGGTTTTAGAGACATACCATGTGTCAGATGCCAGCCTCATTACAAACACTCACCCCCAATTAGAAACATCCAGCCCCCCCACAATGCCACAGGTCAACAGAGACAGCCCAAAAAAGCCAGCCCAAAGAAATCTTGAGCAGTCAGGAAGATCTTCGAGATCAAATATGAGTCATTCCTGTTACCCTCTGGCACGATGTCCAAGGACTGACAGAGGTGTCTGCTAGTCCAGCTTGCAAAGACCCGCCATGGTCCACGCCTCTGGTCTCATCCCAGGGCATCTTCTCAAGGGCTGCCCTTGGAAATGGCACACAAAACGCACGCCTTGAGCCTCCACAAGGGATAGTTCCCCACTAGAAATAACTCAAAAGTCCTTTCCTCCAGAAGCAACCTGTTTAAGAGTGTGATTTATTCAAAACGGATGAATTTCACAGGGAATTTTGAGGGAGCAGAGCATGAAAGGTGCTGTCAGATTAAGAGAGCTCTAACGGTATGAAGCAATCTGCAGGAAGTTACGAAACTAACTGACAGAAAAAAAAGAGGAAGGCCTTAATTTTGCACAGCGCGTGATGGATGAAACACTCCATTTGCTTCACCGGAGGAGGCAGCTGTCTGCCCACCCAGGCAGAGAGAATTGCTCCACAGCCAAAGCAGCAGCAGGGTTAGCAGACTGGTCCAAGCGTATGGAGCAAAAGGGAAGGTGGGGAAGGAGACTTTAGGTAGGTAATCAATGTTAAATAAGGTGAGACAAAAAAGCAGGGGTGTCCCTTTACCCCTCTCCTTTCACAGCTTACTCCCAGGACATTACCAACCCCATCTGTCCTGCAAAGCGTAACAGAAGCCCAACCTCTTGACTCTGCAACCACCTGCTAGCTCATCAAGCCAGACTTGCTGAGAACATGCTCCTGCTTCATTTCCTACCATGATATGCTGCATTTTCTATTCCCTTTGTGATGTCACATTTGCATGCATATCCATTAATTCCTGTTGGATATATTTTGGAAAAATCCTTGACTGAAGAGGCTGTTCAAACAGTTACCCTGCTACGTCACCGGGCTGTTTGCACATTGCAGAACAGGGAAGAGTGACACCAGCAATGCTGAGCTGGCAGAGCCTGGCGCTTGGCTCGCCTGGTGGTGGGTGGAAAGGGGGGTGGAACCTCCTGGCTCCAGCTGTGTTACCGATTTTCAAATCAAAGTGTCTCACTGTCCTTTATCTCAGGTACTAATGAAAAAACAGTAATTCCAAGGACTCAAACGTTTGCCGCAGGAATTTCATAGCAAAACAAACAAAACCAGTAAGGAAACCACTCTAAGCATTAGCAGCTGCATAACTTTTAGCCAGGTATAAGCGATCAGTGATTTCACCTCTGGAAAGCTGATAAAAGGTTGCAATGTTTCTACACACGTTTCCAAGGGAAAGGGAAATAGTACATTCCCAAGTGGACTGAAGATGATTACGGTTGTTTAAGAAATAACACAGATCATCTGACTTCGGGCAAGTCGCTCTATCTCCCTGTACCTAATCTCATCAGCACAACCGGTGTGCTGCGTGTCCACTGCCGTGGAGTCACTGCGAGGATTCAGGCACTTCCCAGAGAGCCACAAGTCTCTCTGTTCAGGAGTAAATCATGGGAAAAGGTGGAAGTAGCAACATTAGCACCCACTCTACACAAACACCCATGTGAAAAAAAACACATATTAAAAATGGCATTGCTCTCCTGGTTCTTTTAAAGCGCTACATAAATCTTCCCCCCAAATCCTGCTCATTGCAATAAGAAAGGGGAAATGTGATAGTGCACCACCACAGTCGGCTCTGGGAAAGGATTTTATGCCCTTTGGAAGGGCTCCTGGCTGTGATGGAGGGAGGGGATGTCAGGTCTGTTACTGACTTCCCAACTGCACTTGGAGCCTCTTTCCAACCTCTTGCATGTTTTCTGCGTTGTAATGAACAGAAGATGTGGTCAGTGACCTGGCAACAGGCTCAAAGAGCCAGGGGCGGAGGCAGGCACTCACCTTCCCAGCCTCTTCTTCCCACCAAGCAATAACGTACTCTTCATTTGTCATGATGATACTAATGTACAACTCTCAACCTTTTCAGCAGGGGTAGTACAGGTGTTAGGCAGTAAAACATCGCTGTTGTGGTAGGAACAGTGACAAGCCCCAGATCCATTGATGATGCTGTTGCAGTATCGGTGCTCTCTCTGGTCTATGCCTCTGCATCCTATTCTCCAATATTCTCAAACTGTCTCCCCCAGATCTCTGCTGTACACTAATAAAAAATGTATGAGATGCTACATCATTTTGACTAATCGACAGTCTTTCTTCCCTTGGAAACTAGCTGATTTGATGTGATTTAACAACCAACCCCAGAGATACTTGAAAATTTGGAATAAAATGCCGCTGTAGGAATATAAAGCATTATTATTTAGGACTTTGATATCAGCTGCTAAAATCATGTGGGGAAGATTGTTATACTTGACTGGCAAAGCTGGCACCAATGAGTTCAGAAAAGAGAACTTTTTCTAAATACCAGCATTATTAGGAGCTTATGCTAAGAGGGGATATATACAAAAGAATTTAAGACTTTTTGTCCTGCAGAATGGCAAACCAAGTGAAATTACACTGAATTAATTAATGCATTCAAGCAAAACCAAAGCATCTCCCTTATAAATTCTGCTACAAAGCAAGTTTAATGCCAGAGAAGATCCCGATATTGTTGGGGGGCAAAGAGCTGCAGATACCCAGTTCCAGTTGGACAGTACTAATTCAGGGATCTCTGCCATAGAACTGTAAGCAGCGTGCACTATCCTAGTGGAAAGACAACCCATTTCATCAGCAAGTGTTCAACCCTGTGCCACCAGCATTAACTTGACTTTTCCCACTGGCTCGAGCTGGAGAAAAATTGAGGTTTAAACTAGAAGCTTCCATAGCTTTTCCAGGAGCACCCCCAGCATTAGCGAGGAATACCCAGACACCAGTACTAACAGTACCTGTCTCTGAATATCATATGAAGTTCACAGCCTCACTTACCACTCTTGTCTTTCCCCTGGCAGTAGTTCAGGAGCCATATGAGCACCCATCTCGCAGAGTTCTTGGGAAGTTTCTGCAAAGACATTAATCATACTGCCATGCCTGTTCTTTCAGTTTCTAAGAAATCAGTGCCTTTTCTGTGGAACTAATACAACAGCAAACATGTTTCATGTGACAGCTGGAAGCCCGCATATGACCCAGAAGGAAGCTGCCTTGAAGACAGGCCAAGATATTAAAAATATGTCTGTATGTAAACCTTAGTGGCATTGCCTCAGAACATATTCCTGCTTTTTTTTGGTGCTCTCTCCTCATTCATTGCTGACTGGTGCATCATACTGTGTGCCTTCACTGTTGAATAACTTAGCATTTAGATTCAGCTGGAGACCTGGTCTCCCAGTCGTTGACTTTGCATGTGGATACAAACTGTGCCAGCAGATTTCAAGCACAAGTGTTGAAAGTGTATTTGTATAGCTGTTGGCAGTGAAAAACCATTTGCTTCACAGAAATGTTCCTGTAAGAACAAAGTGGCTTAAAAACAAAGACAGGAGGTAGGCAGAGGAGGCTGTTCTCCTAGCTCTGCCTCCTGTTCCCCCAGGACAAATCAGTTTTACTGGTTTCCTTATCTATGAAATGGGCATAACTGCACGTTTTCACTTCACAGAAACAGCCTGAGGCTTAGCTTATATTGTCTGCAAATCCAGCCTGGAAAAATGCTATAAAGATGCTGGCCACTGAGTTTTTATCTTCCTTTTCTGAATGATTTCCCAACAGTTTTTGCTCACTCCCACCAGTCACAAGTGTATTTGTTGAGTGGACTGAGTAACGTGCTTAGGGAGAGATGGGCAAAGCTGCTGGACTGGTAGACAGTTGCTAATTCAGGTAACTGGACTCAGTGCCTACCCTCTTATCTCAGCGTGCCTCTTCATGGTCTCTGACATCTTAAAACTGCACTGCCAAATAGCTTAGCATTTGGGTTCTGCTGGAGACCTGCTCTCCATATCGCCGACTGCCTGCACGTGCAAAGTCTTCTGGTCTTCCCCGAGCAAGGCTAGCAGCAAAGAAACTCGCTCCACCTGCACCAAACATAAGAGGACATAGGCTGACATAGTCCTCATAATATTTCATATTTTATATTTTTATATATATATATATAATTATATATATATATATGTATTACTTTGGACTCAGCTCCTTCCCCAAATATACATAAAAAAATAATTACCATGTCTTACATGCCATCATAGTACTAGCACAGGTCAGAGAATAAAGATGGGACCTATTAAGAGAGAAGAAAAGACCCACCATGGTGAGGGGGAGGGTGTAGGTCTGCCCTTGCCAGCCTACTTGCTGACTGCTTAGAAGAAATATGACAGGAAGGGAAAGGATTCATCAGTTTAGTTAACAGAACTCAAAGTATATATGGTCTTGGAAATTAAAGGTAATGCTGAGGAAAGGACTTCAGACTAATGCCTGCAGGCAGCTTTTTCTGATTTTTTGGTCTGTTTGTTTCTCATCTACTTCCAGGGAAGCACCCAGGGGGTCAGCTATGGATTTGTATTTCAAACAAAGCACAAGACAACTGTCTATGAACAGGGATGGATTCTTCCTCACAGTGATCATAAATGTTGTTGACTGTTTTAAGTGCAGGTTATGCTTCTTCCTCTTGCCTTCTCCAAGAGACCAGTGTATTTAAAACCAGCAAATGAAACTAAAATGCCCCTCCACATACACAGTCCCACATGGAGCAGAAGCTGAGACAAACAACAGAAGGAGCGCATCAGAACTTGGGCACTTCTGCTTAAAATCCTGCACAGGTCAGGATTTCCAGGAGATATGTGTTCCCGATAATAAAAATGCTTCCACTTTATCAAGATAAAGCATGGGAAGTTGGAGCTACCCCAGAATTTTCAGGGCACTTCACAACTGATAGCACACTAAGCCACTCGCTTCCTGCAGCACCTCTCAGTCTGCTTCTCACAAGCTCAGCATCTCAGACATTAGCTTAGGCATTGTTTGCCTGCCATGATTTCCCTTGGAACAGAAGGGGTCTTCCATCCTGGGACCCTGACCAGGACGTTTTGGGGGCTCACAAAGCCCCTACCCATAAGCAAGGCAGCTGTCTCAGCACTGCTTAACTCTTGTACAAATGCATCCGTTACATTTCATGCTTAAACACCAGCCTTATCAAGGGATTTTATCAGGCTGGGAAGTTTCAACATTTGATATACAGTACCTTTGAAGCCAGTGGGATAATAACGTCAGAGAATACCCTACAGCCACCCAAGGTCATAAAGTTAATGGATAATAAAGGCATCTAGTCCCCTATGAATAATGCTTTAGCTGCTCTTGTCTTCAAACACAGCTGCATCCTGAGGAGCTGGAGTTTCCTCATGACCTGGCTCAATAACAGAGCATTGAGTTGGGGCAATGAGTACAAGTGGGGCAATGAATACAACAGTGTTTAAGAAAGCAAATTACTCGAATCCACACAAAGGTACTCAGTGAATTCACCTGGAGAAGATTCTTTTTCAGACATTGTGTGCTTGCACAGAGCAATTCAGCTTCTAAGTTTTTCTTATGTACTTAACATTGCATCCCAATACTTACCTACTTGCACTATTTGGATTTATTTGTTGCTGGTTTAGGTGGTCAGCCATTCAGTAAAGCACTAGCTGATCTTCAAGCCTAGTTGTGCTGGATTACAGTCTCCAAAAAATGCAAAGTTTTCCATGTGGAGTTTGTTAGTGTCAATGCCAGGTTCACACAGCTGCATGCAAGTGGTCTAAATGCCACCTGAGATCACATCATAAACAGGACACAGAGCTGCTGCCCCAAAGAGTCTTTGAAGAGTGTTTCAGGGAGCCCAAGTAGGTGCTAGAAAGCTCAAAAAATCCCATCCCAGCTCAAAATAAAAAGAGAAACTGGCACATTTTTCTAGGGAATGTGACAAGTATTGAAGTTGTGATGATGCAGCAGTGCATTACTTTAGAAGGTAAGGAAAGGGCTAAGGGCAGAAGGTTATATGAAAGGAAATTCTCCTGCCAGGTACCCACAGAGCTGGCCAAGCCACAGTGAAGCTCTGGGGAGCAAAGGGGAACCACCACCACCACCCCGTTCCACCACCCTCCACGTTCTAGGGGGACACGTCCAGTGGGACATGGCCAATTGTTGATGCCAAGTTCACAAGCAAACAGAAAGATTTTGAAACACCTGAGTCAACAATGTGTATTTTATTGCATGTCATTGCCACCAGAATTCCTATGAGTTTATCACAACTCCACATTTCTGGTCCTTTCCTACTTCACTCTGCTTTTGCCCTCTCTTCATGTTTCGTTTACCTGCAGTGTTAATTCTGTTCTCCTGTTTCTTTACTCTCTGCCTTATTTTGTTCCCCTCCCTACTCTCCCATTTCCATTTCCTAGGTTTCCATTCAGGCTCACCTTCTCCAGATCTTCCCTGGGTACCATCAAGGGCAGCAGACAGCCAACAGACTCACTTCTTGCCACAAGAATGAAGGGAAACCTTCTCTGCTCTCTCACCCATCCAGCGTTGTCTGCAAAGCCTCTTCCACCTGAATTGCCACCATTCAGACAAAGACCTAAAAGACAGCAGGACAAAGGGAAGAGGGTCTTTGAAGGACAACATTAAATTATAAACTTAACCTTTTCTCTCAGACATGAGGCAGTGCAGCTGTTCTACATTCTGGTAGACTCTGTGTGCTTCTCAAGCTGCTGTTAGCTCTTTCTTTTCTGCTTTCTGTTTGATGAGGCCACATTTCACCATCCAGCAGGGAAGCTAAATACTCCCACAGAAGAAGAAAGCAGGGAAAGCACAACCCCTCGCTCCAGCTCTCCAGGGGATGCATCCCAGCCAGTTCTAAGTTATGGTTGGATCTGCCTTAGCAGAATAAAAAGAAAAACAGTCACAGCTGAGCTGAATCTATGGAGCCTGAAGGGCACAAGAGCTCCCAACAGAGGTCTGAGTCATGCTCTGAGCTGGAGGCATCACACATCAACAAAGCAGACACAAGATCAGACACAGCTTTTGAACTATCTAGCAAAACAGCTTGAGTGAAGAGGATAACCATTAAATCAGGGTTTCCTTGAGTGTCAGGTTAGCTCTCCTCTCCAAAACTGTGTCTGTGCTGCACACGCAAGGCCCTGGGCCAATAGGCAAAACATCTGGCTTAAGTAATGCCACCAAATTGTAAGAGCTGTTTGACTTCCCTCCCTTTGTCACAAAGCTCCTGTGGAAGCCATACACAAATATAAGCACCCATATTGACTCACAGCCCCCCCTGACCCACACACACAACCATAATAAACTCCTCTGCGTTCATACAACTTTGCCTTACAAGTGTAACCGGAACCGGAACCAAAACCAAAACAAAACCCCAAGCAAGAAAAAATGAACAAAAGGGAAAACTCCCCAGCGGGACTAAAGCCATGTTCATTCCTCAGTGAAGCAGCCCTCGACATCTCAAACTTCTCTGCCCTCATACAGAAAGTGGCCCCCCCCCCCCACGCGCCCC
>JAVJGJ010000060.1:38065084-38105946 GCA_035590215.1 Microhierax caerulescens
AGAAGGGATGAAAATGTGGGCATGCAGAAATCTACTTCTGCTTACACACAGAAAGGGGAAAAGGAAAGGAGGGGGAAGGAGGAGGAAGAAGAAAAGGGGGAGAAGATAAAAAAAAATTAAAGAGAGGTGGCTGGGCGCGGCGCTTTTATTTTGGGAGTGGGCAATTGTGTCGGGCACGGGGGCGAGGAGAGCGGCCACCCCGCCGCGGCTGGGGGGGGGGCGACCCTCGGGGACCTCCCGGGGCTGCGCGGCCTCCCCGGTGTCGTTGCGGTGGCGGCGGGGTTTGCCCGGAGGGGCTGGAGGCGGCGGGGGGGGGGGACGGGGAACGGGGGAGCCCGGGGCGGGGGCGGGAGCCCCTCGGCCGGGAGCGTGTAGCCGGTGGGGGGCGAGGCGATACCTGCGTGGGGCTGTCTGCGCCTTCCCGCTGCTCCGCTTGCGGCCTGCCCGCTATTTTTAGCAGCCGTTAAAATCGCGTTCAGATTTATTCTCGCACCTTCGGTTGTTTGCACTTACCGTTCTCCTTACCAGCCTGGCGAAGAGATTTGTTTGGTTTTTTTTTGCTGTGGGTTTTTGGGTTGTTTCCCCCATCCCCCAGCATCTCTCTGGCTCCCCCAGAGCGGTCCTGGCCTCACCAGGATCCCACATGGGCACTCGTGCCACTGGTTTTTCACGCCGAACCCAGTGCTGGCCTTGAACAGCCCGGAGTGGGCACGGGGCTTGTGCCGCATCCCCTGCAGGTGAGGGAGGGGGGTTATAGCCTCCTGCAAACTGGGAGAAGGTGGACCGAAGCATTCTGGAATTCTTGCTGCTGTCGACAGTCATAAACGGATTGCTGGCTGGCAGAAATACGGAGCCAGAGAATTCCTTGCTTCAGGCAGCGCTGAAGCTGGATTTGCGTGTGTTTGGATTGGTGTAGCCAACAGGCCCGCACGTACCTTCTGAAAAGCCCTTTGATGCTACAATAAAGCAAAGGGTTTGGGTAATGCCTGGTCCTTCTGCAGGCGCTACAGTCATGTCTGGAAGGGCTGTGGGCACAGCAGGGATTTTCTTCTGCTTTTAGAGAAGCTTCCAGGTTTTCTATGCCTCCACAGAGTGGCAGATACGTGAAATATTTTGCTTTGGAGAAAACCCGCGATTTCTGCCCACTGGACTTGCGTTGGGATGAGGCCAGGAATCACTGCTGAGCACTCTGTGCGGACCCATGTGGTGAGGCACGCTCTGCATTCACACCGCCCAGCCCCTGCTTGCAGCTGAGAAGCTTTTGATGGGAGTGTAAAGGCACCTAGTACTGGCCTGAAGGACTGAACTGTTGATCTCTTTATCTCCTGGCTTGATAGGATGCTCTTGACCTGGCCTACCAACGACACTGTGCACTTACACCTCGGGCTGGTGGTCATGCTGGGGCTACTGCTAGCCCCACACCCGGAGGAAAACTGTGAGTCGTAACGGTGGAATTTGTTTTGTTTCAGGTGCTGCTGGAGTGCTGGTAGGACACCCATTTGATACTGTTAAGGTGGGTTGATTATGAAATACTCTTGTCTCCACGCAGAAGACTTAGTTTTTTCCAAGGAGTGGGGGAGGAAAAAAGATCCCCAGACCCTGTAGAAGGATAAATCTGTCCTGGAAAACTTGGAGCGAGTCTCCTCAACCACTGCTCATAGCTTTGCAGTCTCCAACTCTTCAGAAACAAAACAATTCTTTGTGTGTATGATTCAATCCAGTACCATGGCAAATGTTGCCCTGAACTACAGGTTTATCAGCGCAGTAACAAGGTTGTGTTTGAAAATCCCATCTTCCATTTAATTTTGTTCAAAGCTTGCTTCTCTGCAGCTGTTCATCAGCAGCTACCAAAACCGCCTCTCCCCATGTTTAAAACTCAAACCTACTTGTTACTAGGTTGAAAACTTGTTCTGTTTTCCCCTCAAGCTCTGCTGCTTACTGCTTGAGCGTTAATTTATCACACTAGCCAAAGGGTGTAAATGGATAAAAATCCATGGCATGAAGCTTGTCTGGGGGCCTTTTCCTCCCGTTAAGTATTATTTTATCTTTTTATAACTTTCAAAGTTAAAATTGATTTTTCTGATGGTATTATGCAAACTAAGGGTAGCTACTTCAAAGATAAGATTTGACATCTGCTGGAGGGCCCTTCAGCCAGGACTCCCAGGGCTCTAAACCCATTTTTCAGAATGGGATGACAATTTAAGTCACTTCTTGGCAGCCTTATCCAAAGTCTCGCACTGGAAGAATAGAAGAAGGGATGCCAATATATTCCCTGCTAAATTAATACACCAGATCGTTTGACTGCAGCAGACAGCATGCCACCCGCTAGATCTATATTTGGAATACCTCTACCTTTCTGAATTTAGATATGCAAAGGGCTGATAGTGTTACCGAGGTCATCACCATATTCTGTGTTCTAGCACATGGTTAACTCGGTACAGATTTTCCTGGCTAGTGGATATTAGTCTTTGCCAGTCAAGTGCAAGCTGCTCAAATAAGTCAAACTGTATGTGTGTTTCTCAGAGCATGCTAAATTTGACTCTTAAATAATTGGATTGAATTCTAGTATATATTTTCAGGAATGGTAGTATCCAGATTTGCATGTGTGGGGTTTTTTTACGGTGGTACAGGGCCAGCTGTCTTTCTCTCATCCCCACCCTGCCAAGTTTTACATGCTTAACTTAAGGTGATGGGTCATTTCACTGAAGCCAGCAAAACTGCTAAAATGCTGTGCTCAGACTAAAGTGAACCATGTGTGGCGTTTTTCTGGGTTTTAAACTGGCAGAGCTTCTAGTGCATGAAACTAAATGTTTCAGTGTCTGCAAAACTGGGGCTCCCATGCTAGTTCCAGCAGATGTATTAACACAAAATAGATGTGTTGACTTCAGAAAAAGCATCTTGCTTTGCAGTATAGCAAATTGTTTCTGGATGACTTTAAATGTTTTATGAAATCCAGTGTGGCACGATATATTTGCATAGCCATTAGAAGGTATTATAAGTACTTATCTT
The DNA here is from genome assembly GCA_035590215.1 of Microhierax caerulescens. NCBI lineage: Eukaryota > Metazoa > Chordata > Aves > Falconiformes > Falconidae > Microhierax > Microhierax caerulescens. Next base: position 38,068,094 of record JAVJGJ010000060.1, read on the forward strand.
TTTTTTTTGTTGTTGTTGTTAGAGAAAAAGCTAATGTTTGTGTTATTAGCTGGCATAGTCACCGTGGGGAAACAAACACTATAACCAGTCTTTAAAAAAAGAAAAGACATTGCATAACCTATGTATGTATATGTGTTAAGAATCAGTCCTTTTTATAGTTCTGCGGTGTTTAAAGGGCTAGCTGGTAGTCACCTTAGACTGTAAGTTTTTAACATAACTGAACAATGGGAAAGCTGCTTAGATAAGCCAGAATTTTACTTCTGTCATGGCTTTTAAGCTCTCTTTTTTGGCCAGTGATTGTGTTTCACAAAGTTGGGAGGGGGATGGTGGGACACACAGGGAGATTAAGCTGGTGAAGTCGCCCTGCGAAACCTACAACTGAGCTGATCTCAGAACTGGCAAACTCCTTATCCCTGGTTTGTTGATGTAATGTATAAAATTGCTTTTTTGCTTTTAACTGCCTTTACTTTCTGAGCTAGGGGCTGTCTTCATTAACAGCAAAAGTGTTACTTTGTTGTAGATGACAGATAAGCCTCATCACGGGAGAGTTACCTAGTAAGTATAGCCCAGGTGAACACTTCTGTTTCTCTCAGTCTTAATTTATTCCCGAATGTATTAGTTCAAATAAAGATCTAAAAGACTTATAAAGCTTTTTCCCTTTTTGGTTTTAAACTGATGTGTCCCTCTTCTACAGCTATGGCATGGAGGGAGTGGGGTTTAAATATCCCCTTTTTTTTAAAAAAAAAAATGTAAAGTCTTATTCTTGAACCTTCTTTCTGCTATGCGTTTCTGGCTGTATACACTTCCACACACAGTGGCTCTAAAAGTGAATCTCAGGCACACTGTTGAGATCTTTCCACTATGTTTCCTTAGAGGACGTTGTCTTTGCTCAAACACTTCTAAATCACTTATTTTGCACATTATTAAATATTTGGACCATTTTGGGGGTGTGGTTGTTCAGGTTTTTTTGTTTAGTCTTGAGTATATCTACGCAAGTCTTTAGTGATGTGAAATTACAGTGTTACCAGTGTGCCTAAGACCTTGGTAACAGTGGCTTCAAATAAGAAGCAAGCAAGAACAATGGGCAATAAACAGAATAGAGGGTTAAACTTTGCACAGTTCATCCTTCCTTTAGTTGTACACGCTAAAAAGCTTGTTGAATATGGCATGAAGACTCATGAAATGAGGCAGTGAGTGCATATGAAACTTCATCTGGCAGTCTGCTAATGTGGGGATCCCCATGAGATCAGCACTCAAATGCGTGTGTGGTTAAAAAAAAAAAAGTGCTCAAATGAAAGAGCTGGTTTTCATTCTTAGACCTGGAGTGTCAGTACTCTCTAAGTATTTCATCCTACAGCAAGGCTTAATTGGTCAGTATTTCACAAATTATTTAGACAAAAATAGCGTGAGCTCTGTGCCACTAGGAAGTGAATCTGTATACAGGATATGACTAACTCAAACTACTGAAGACAAGTGTATAAAGAAGCTGAAGATTCCTAAGCTGCAGTTCTCCCAAAGCTCATGCATGTGCAAGCCCCATGACTTCACAGATGGGGTTTGAAACTAAAATGAAGTAAAACCTTTGTTTTGTGCAACTGATAGCTTGGTAAGATTTATGATTTTGCTTGTGGGTCTGGTTCTTGAGCAGCCGAGGTCTGCCTACACCCCAAACATCGCTTTGAGTAACAAAGGATTTATTTCCTTTGAATCCTACTGTAAGCCTACTTTTAATGGGATGTTTTAAAGGCCTTGGAAGACCTGAGGTGGTCTCTGCCTCCCAGTACAGCTAGCTATATATATGCTAATGAGTATGCTAAAAAGATGCTGAAAACTTCAGTTCATTTACAAAACATAAAGTGACAGGTTGTAGAAACATTATAAAATATTAAAACTATAAATTTATTTATTGCCTCAAAGAAAGCTAACCTAAATATAGAATTTTGATAAACCACATTCCAAAATCCTTTTCTAGACCCACATAATCTTACCAGTCTTTCATTGTTGTGGTGGGGTTTATTATTAACTTTAGGCAAACAACGATAAAGATTTTTAAGTTAGAAATCTTGCATGTAGACCTGATAATATTTTATTAAGAATATATTGAAGTTTTGAAGTATTGAATATGCTTGAAGTTTTTTGCACTGGAGCTGCAGCAGCAGCATTAAATAGCTGATAAACATCATTTCTGAGCAACATTGCAGCCCTCCGTGCTGGAGATCAGAGACTTCAAACTTTACCATTCCATTCCAGTGAAACCAATTTGTTGACTGCAGTGTAGGGCTTTGCATGAACTAGGTAGCTTTGAGACATTACGTGGGTTTAAGACAAATTAGCAGGAAAAAAAACCAGGATTGGATATTCCCATTAGTTTAAAAAAAACATAGAAAAAGGCCTGGCTCATAGTATCAGCCAGTTACAGTAGCATCTCTCTGTGCAGCAGAACATTTCAGTTTTAGCTAATTGATTACTACCATTAAAGGTTTGAAACAGCCACACCCTCACAAATTGTGTTCAGCAGATTTTTTTAAAAAGACAACTAAAATGACCAAGTGGCTTTTTATTCCTTTCTTTATGCAAAGTAAGGCATCTTAAGAGTCACTTCCCAGCTACCCTCTGGGGGGAAAAAAAAAAAAAAATCTCAGTGAAGGGGCCCAAGTCTGGTAGCCAGAAACACTATAGGTGGTGTTGCTGGAAGTTTCCAGCCTTTTAAAATTATCCTTATTTCATGCTTGACTTACAATTCTATTAAAAAAAAGTTATTTTTATCAGGTTTGTACAGATAGTGTGGACAGAAGTATTCTTGGCAGCTAAAGAAAGTACTTATTGTAGCCAGTACTGGAAAACTTCTATCTGAAATTCTAGGTAACTGTGTGCCCTGTTGCACTTTGACATACTGTTTTTCTAATATTCACAAGAAGTTAGTTAATAATCCTCCTCCCTTCGTGTTTTCACCCCCAAAGTTAATTCAAAACACTTCCACGATATTATTGAATTATTTTGCCACATACGGCATTCCAGTGTCTAGCCTGTGCTCTCGCATTTACACTGCTATACCAAACCTGCATAGATGTACAAAACACTAGTTTACCAGTTAGGCTGCTCTGACATACAAATCAGTATCTCATACAACTTTTTATAGGTTCGTCTGCAAGTTCAAAATGTAGAGAAACCTCTCTACCGTGGGACCTTCCATTGCTTTCAGTCCATCATAAAGCAAGAATCTGTGAGTACAAACTCAGAGCTTTGTATATTAGTAATTGGTGTATTTGTAAATAGGAAGGGTGGGGTTTTTTAACAGCTTTCCCACAAACACTGAAGATGGAGAGATAAGCGTACTCTGAACCTCGCCTGGCCATAGGGCAGGTACTGTAGTCAGAAGTTTGCCAGAAACCTTGTGAAGATCACCAAGTTGGAAGTCGATACTTTGAAGTTAACTTTGAAAGTAAGGTCATAAGTTATTTGAATCTTTAATTTTCCCAGAATCCAAGCAATCTGAGCAATGACTGAAGAAGTCGGTGAGGTTTTTTTGCTGCTGAAGCTTTAAGACCATAGCTAAGAGGGTGGCTTTAGTCTTTTACCTACATGAAGTATAAAATTTACCAAAAAATTTCTCTGGATGGACCGAGATTATTTTCTGGATGTGTTCAGCTGTATATTTGTACTGCTAAAAATGTGTAGATGTTTGTGTCCTAGGCAGTAATGAAATCGTTATTACAAAGCAAGATGGTGCTGCTCTTCTGGCCACTGTTAGAAAGTTGGGGCACAGGGGAGAGCCAGAAGGGCCATGTTCTGCACAGCTTCAGGAGGTTATCGACACCACTGTTAAAAAGGGTCTTTCCTTCCTTCTTCCATTAGGCTTTTGGACTCTATAAAGGTATTGGGTCACCAATGATGGGACTCACCTTCATTAATGCACTTGTGTTCGGTGTACAAGGAAACACACTTCGTGCTCTTGGAAAAGATACTCCTCTAAACCAGTTCCTTGCAGGGTCAGCAGCAGGGGCTATCCAGTGCGTCATCTGCTGTCCCATGGAGTTGGCAAAGACAAGAATGCAGCTTCAAGGAACAGGAGAATACAAACTAAAAATGAAAAACTACAAAAATTCTCTGGATTGTTTGATCAAAATCTATCGAAAGGAAGGGCTGAGGGGCATCAACAGGGGTATGGTCTCTACACTCATAAGAGAGACTCCAAGCTTCGGCTTTTACTTCCTGACCTATGACTGCATGACCAGGTATTTAGGCTGTGAAGCTGAAGACAGTTACGTTATTCCCAAACTGCTGTTTTCTGGAGGGATGTCAGGAATTGTGTCCTGGCTCTCAACCTATCCCATGGATGTGATCAAATCCCGACTTCAGGCTGATGGAGTCGGCGGCGTTACACAGTACAACGGCATTTTAGACTGTGTCAGGAAGAGTTACCATGAAGAAGGCTGGAGGGTGTTCACAAGAGGTCTTACTTCCACACTTCTCCGTGCTTTCCCTGTCAACGCAGCTACCTTTGCTACTGTCACCGTGTTCCTAATGTATATGCGGTCAGAAGACAACCTTCGTGAATGTGAACCAGGTCCAGTAATCCAGCAGCCTTCCAGTTTGTGAACCTTCTCTGTTTGTTCTCCTGATCCAAAGCCTGGCTGGTTGGGGGTTTTTAAACTTAAAACACTTGACCCGCACAAGTGGCGTAAACATATGCTATCTATATAAAGAATTCCTAAATGTTTCAGACTAGGATTTCATCTCATTTTCATCTCATTACTTGTATAAACAGCATATTGCCTTATTAAGGACTTCATACCTAATAGTATCCAAGTTAAGATGGGGACCTGCCTTTAGAAAGTATTTTATAGTTACTGTTGCGGCTCCAGAAGAGGTTCTGGAGAATGTCCTAGTACCAGAAATCAGGTTTTCTTCCACTCGTGTTCTGAATGACTGAGTTGAGTTGAGTTGAATGCAGAAATGTTGTCAGAAAAGAGGTGCTCGTTTTGTATGTAACAGGAGTAAGTATAGTCCTCTAAGGTGAAGGGGGCGGAGAAAATTAGATGTTGGAGGCATTTTGCAGGTAACCCTGAACTGTTTAAGACAGGCTAGTCTTAACAGCTAGCCCTGTGTTTTGCTTTTCCTCTGCTTTTATACATCAGTGGGTTTAGTAGCAACTTTGTTCATACTGGTTTGCTAAAAAAAAAAATATATATATATTAAAAAAAAAATAGTATGATTTGTTCCTAAACTACTCCCTTACCTATCAGCTTTGAATAAGTATCTTAAGCACAAAGTTAGCATCTGCTCTCATACGTACTTGTTCCTTTAAAGGCTTGTAAGGATTTAGGGAGACTCAAATCTAGTAAGATTGATGTTGTTTGCCTTCACCTCTGTTTCTTGTTCGGTGGGTGCAAGGACTGTATTGACTAGATTCAGCCCAAGTGGACTTTGTTCTCTGAAGTTAACTCAACTTTGTACCACTTCTCCCAACGCGCCCCATAGCAGCCAGTGATGTACAGAAGTCAAAGTCCTACCTGTGGTATTGCACAAAATGTCTGTGGGTACAACGTCAGCTTAGCAGCTTGAAGTACTGTAGAAATACGTACATGTTTAGAACTGGAGGTTTCATACCTTTCCAGAAAATAGGGGTGTAAGTGTCTGAAATGGTTGGTGTTTAATACACCACGTGCATTGTGAATTTAAACAATACAGATTTTTATGTATTTAGTTACAGTGCTACTGGAAAGAAGACTGAAAAGGGTTCTGGAGAATTTTCTTGTTATGTTAGTCTGCTGTGATATTATTTTTTTTTTTTATTAGCAGCCTGTTCAAGAGGGATTGCATTAGTCAAAGAGTTATTTAAAGATCTGGAGGAAGAACTACACATATTTGGCACAAGTAGCCAGAAGGAAGGAGTGCATGTGTGTAAGGAATGTTCTAAAATGTATCAGACTAGTTCAGTAAGTACAGCTTGTTACACTTTCGGTTGGGACAAGTGCAATATGTGTTTAACTTATATGAATTTTCTAAAGAAACCTTACTTCATAGCATTTTGCACTGTAACGAAATATGCTGGAGAAACCTGTAAAACTGGTATGTCTTTTTATACCTTGGAGGTATGTTGGATGTTTTAGTGCCTACTTGCACTGAGATTCAAATTGAATGTTAAATCTGTCTACTAAGCTGCATATGCACAACTCCTCACAGCAAAGACCATTTACACCTTTGTACAGTACTCTGTAATTATTGTATATAAAATTGAGGGAATAAATTTTTAAAAAAATGGACTCTGGTTCTTTAAACTTTCTTATGTTTTACTCAGATGGTTCCTTGTGTTAAATCGAAACCCTTGCGAGAGGGTGGGGTTTCTGGCTTTTGCCAGGAGAAACTTGTTCTCCATCTGCCTTCCACGCACCACCAGGAAGGGCAGCGCTTTGCTCTGGCTTAGAGCGCATCAGTTCGTTGAAGCAAAGAAGGGAAGTTGCCCAAACTTGCTTCCTGAAGCTGATGTTTTCAGCGAGAACGTCTACTTGAAGATAGTATAGCTACTGTGAGAACAATCCCGCTTTTAAAGCAAAGAGCTGGCAGCCTGCTCGGACCCCTCGTGTCCTGCATTTATTTGGTTTAAGCAGTGCCGATCAGCACCAAGGCTGCACAACTGTGCGACATGAGTCAGGGTCCCTGCAGAGTCACACCGCAATCAAGTACCGGGGCTGCCAACAGCACTGTTCATACCTGAATCCGAATACTTGGCTCTAAGAGGTGCAAGTTCAGCAAAAATCTTTGTAGCTTGTAGTGTCTTTTGGGTTTAGACAGTGCAGCTAGCCCACAGCACAAAGAGCATCAATAATCCAAATAGAAAGCCCCACAGGAAAAGGAGGATGATGCATGTTATGACCAGCAAAAGGGAGCTCCTGGCTGATGAGGGGTTACTTCAGGTACTGGCTGCACTAGTTCATTTTCTTAAAGGGTAGATACACCTGACCGAAAGAAACCCTGTCAAGCATCCCTTTGCTAGATGAGAAAAGGGAAAGGCCACCCCTTCTCCAACTAACCGTGACCAGGGGCAGTTCCAGTCAACTGCCTTGTGTTCTCTCCGCAGGAGCAAGGCTGAACTGTGGCACAGAAACATACCTGGAATAAGCAAACAGCATCTCCCTAGAAAATAGTAACATCGTTAGGACAGAAAGGGCTACACAGTGTTTTTCTTGCACTATTTGCTAAAACATTCGCCAGAATATAATCCATCTGGAACTTAAATAATCTAGCAGATACTGGAGGTTAGTCGACGAGCCTGAGGAGGGTAAAACCCAGCTTTCAACCTGGTCTGATATGAGTTGCTTGAAATCTGTGACTCCTATTAAATCAAGCCAGACAACAGCCTCAGCCTTTTTAAACAAGTCAGTTCCTTCTGCTAGATTTTTGTTTTATCATCCAATTTAGCCAAGTCAGAACTGTACTCTGCCTCCCCAGATCATCCTTCCTACAAGCATCATACCGGGTAGATGCTCTATTAATGCCGCAGTGACTGAAGGGAGTAAGAAGGTAAAACTTAGTGAAAGTAAAACTCACCTACCAACAAGTCCCCATGCTCTCTACTCTCATGACCACCCTGCTGGTGGATGGGTCATACCCGTGTTACAAGTTGCAGCTACAAATACACTTAAATAAGAGCAAGAGGGGGAAAAAAAGCATCCAGGTACAATCCTTCCAAGTTTGGAAGAAGTTATTAAACTACGGGGGTGAAATTCAGTTAATTTATCATGTCTCTAACCATCAACGTGACAGGTTTGGGGGTTTGGTTCTTGGTTTGGTTTGGTTTTGTCCTCGCTTCCTTGTCTTTCTCCGCATATAGCTTTTTTACAAGTTCATATGAAAAAGTGGCAAGGCATTCGAGGGACGAAACCCTGCACATTGCAGGTGCAGGACAGGCAGCATACTGGGAAAGTTACAAAGACTAAAGTACAAAAAGTTGACATTGCAGAGAAGCCTCTGTTCTTTGAAATTAACTATATTTACTATTATGCTGGAGACAGGTGTTAACAGCTGTTGTTTGCCAGACTTTTGATCTGTGAAGAGTTAAAGAACAACTTAAAGCCCAAAGCATGCCAAACACTGTTAGATTCGCAGAAGGTGCAGTTAAACCCCTCTTCTGCCAGAAAAAAAACAGCCAGAGAAAATAGAAGCTTACCTAAAGCAACACGCCATACCAGCCACCACAACCCCAGAGGCAGATGAAGGATCCGAGGGAGCATGGATCTGGGAAGCACAGCAAGAGCAGGGAGCCAGAGAACTCGCTGGGCCAAACCTAGTGGTGACGGGCTTCGGACTCAGGAGGAGGCAACTGCTGCTTTCAGTGTTCAGGAACTTGTGTATGTTCATAGGCGATGGCAGAGGGAAGCAGAGGAAAATAAGCCATTTTTACCCTCCCACTGCAACTGTTTTGCAGTTTTTGTACTGGTGTTGCCCTCACTAATTACAAAAATGGTTATCACCAACAGAAAATTAAAGAGATATTATTGACGTAATATGCACAATAATATGTATGATATATACAATAAAAAGCTTGTCTACTTACAGTTTATTATCAGTTTTAACTGATTTGACCTAGAATGTGATTTTAAGCTATACGGTTTCCTCAATAAACAAACTGAAAGCAAGCAAAGCAAAGCAAGGTCTGCAGTGAAAAATAATACCCTATACATTGACATAAACAGAAGAAAGGCAAGTTCTAGTGTTCACAAAACATTCTTCAGGTCTAAAAAACTTTACATCTAACAGTGAAATTGCTTCTTGGTATCACTTGCTATTATCACTTAAACTTTATTATGACTGTTTTGGTTTTTTTTACTGAAGGAAACCCTCTGCATTTTTTACTAACAGTTCAAATGGAGTTACACCATTTCAACCATATCCGTGTGCCAATCTATGGAATACTAAAATGATAACAAAGCTTGACCTCATGGTCTGCACTATTTGCTACGTGTATCAAAATAGGAAGAATTGTTGCTAGAGTAATTTGACTGAAGTTGGTATGAAAAATCAGTTTTGGGGTTTTTTTTTGGACCTGATCTAGTTGTCTTAAACAGAAATTTACCCTAGGTCAGGTATACTCAAGTATTGCGATCAACCAGGCCACACACCGCTTTCCTTGTGCACTGACATATTCTCACTCACAAAAAACAGGTCATTTTTGAACAGGCTAGTAATAAAGCTAAAGCTTTTTAACTGCAATTAAGGAAGTGAAAGTAAAAATAACTCTCTTGTCTGTAATTTCCTCCAGGCAGACACCTGCTTCTCTGTCAATGCAGAACAGACTGTACGCTTTCATTTCATACTCTGCAAAAAAAGTGAGATTAAAACCCTTATCCCTAACCTATGCAACAGGAAAGGATAAAAACCAAGCAACAACAACAACAAAAAACCCACACAAAAGGAAAACCTGAAGATCTGCCATAATATTATTTCTTACAATCCATTCCCAAACCACAAACATTTGTATGCCCTTCCAAGCTATCAGAGTCATTAGATTCGCAGAAATCCACTGGAGGTACAGTTAGCACTGGTTAAGATTGCAGACAGAAGGATTCCATATTCAAAAGCTTTATCTTCTGTTTCACTGAGAAAAAAAGAAATGTGTGGAAAACCCCGCAACACATAGGCTGCATTATGTCCCATGTGTGAGGCAGTCAAAAAACTTTGCAACCCAAAATTGCAGTTGGAAACATTAGTGAGGCCCTTGGCAAACATCCTGCAGCTCTGGAGGCCACCTGACTCTATAAGCCCTTTAATCAAGATCTTAAAGGTCTTTTCCAACCTAAATGACTTTATGGTTCTACAGATGTGTATCGCAACCAATTGCTGAGATGAGCTTTAGTATTAGGAGATACGTGGTCACCAACCCTTTTGTGTATGGATTTTCCACTATGTAACGAGGAGTGCATCTTACGCCTCATCTGCTCTATGATTTATCTCAGAAATGTACCTGTTAGCCACAAACATCATGCTTCTGAAATACACTTTCACTGTGGGCCTGCTCCAGAGAGGCTACCAGTTTACCTGAGATCTTTGGTGCCCTAAAGAGCTGCAACGCAGGGCTCTGAGGCAGCACCGGTCCCGCAGTCTCTGCGACGCCTGTGCAAACGTTACGAGCAGCAACACGCTGAAGGAAGTCGAATGGCGAGGCCCCAGCTGCCCCAGGTGAGCTCACACCTTTTAGGAAGCCACTGCTGGGGTGAAGCATTGCTGTTTTACACGTCCATCAGCGAACCAAAATAGCCACCTACAGCTGACAGCACATCAGTTAACACCACGTGTCATTAGATTTCCACATTTCTCTTTAAGGATATTTGATATTAATATCGGATTTTTGGATCCCCTAAAAATAAACAACCCATGTCACACTCAACAGTTTTTGTTTACAGTCTTTATGTTCATTGCCTTGCTTGTACTTTTTGCGACTGCACAAGTACACCTGGGACTCTTACAAATCAGCAGCACGCTGCACTACTTCATTCCTCTGCACTTGCCGGGGGGAAACTTGCTTTGACACTGGCACGTTCGTTCCAAGTCTGTCAAGGTCCTGCTGAGCACCACAGGCACCCTACACACACCTGACCTCAGAGGTCCCTGACACTTTGCTCTTGTGCCTGCTGGTCGCCCTGTGCAAAGCGGTAATCCACTGCCATCTCCTGGCACAGCACCGTCCACCAGCATCTGTGGAGCCCGAAATAAAGCCTTGACACAGGTGCTACCTAACAGCAGCTTGATTAGCGAGAAATCGCGCTTAAACCTACAAGAACACTTTAGATAAAAGTGGCGGTGAAAGAAGCATCCAAAAGTCCTGCCAGGATCCCGTGGACCCTGTGTCCTTTTCCCTCCCTCCAAAGCCGACTAACGTTTCTACAGAACGTCAGGCTTGCTCCTGGTGAGGGCTTCCAGTTCACACAGGAACCTGGTGACAACAGCAGCTCACAAGAGGGATATATGTCCACACCGTAACACACAATAAAAGGAATCGTATCCAACCAGCACCCAATCTTAGGAGATTTTCTATTAGAAAAAAGTAACAGAAAACTTAAGAAAACCCTGAAACTGGCGCTGTCTAAAAAACAGTTGCTATACGTGATGCTGATCATTTCCCTACAGCAAAATGGTGGTTTAGTGCCACTTCAGGGGAAGCTAGGACCTGAGAAATTCACATGAACTCTTTCAATTAATCTGATGTGCTTTCTCCAGAAGGAAATTCAATATTCTTCAGACTACTTCCAGAGAAACAAAGGGACTGGAAAAATTTTAAGCAAAACTGCCTTGATAATATAGGATGATCATGAGTACACACAAACTTGCTTAAGCTCGTTTATTTTAAGCAAAGAATTAAAATTCTGTAAAAGACCACCGATTACATTACCTTACAAAACAAAGCCAGCAGCCATCCAGGTGGCATTTATGCCTTGCTGTAAAACCACCTTCATGCTATTGGCCTTTTGCAAATCGATACTAGGTCAATTAATATAATCAAAATGAATACAGACTCTCATGATAATACGAGCACATACATTTCTCCTCTGATTTGTTTATACCTTTACAGATCACTGTGTAAGGTTTCAGCTTCTTGTGTTCTACAGTGGGGTCTCACACCCTCTTCCTCATGTCATCCTGCCATTCTTTTGCCCTGGGACCAGCCAAATCGGGCTGACAGAAGAAGCCTTTTCAGTCTTCCCAAGGGAAGTGCTACTTTTTTAACTATTTCATTTACACAGCTACAAATAGATCTACTTGTCTCAAGTTCAACCTTTATTTTCATTCCTGCCTGCAAAATTTACATCCAACGTTCAGTTTTTAAATCCACCCCGAGTTCCAAAGATCTTGAAGGACCTTTGGTGTCTCCATAGCTTTAAGCAATACAGTGACATTAGTGCAGTTTGTAAGAAGTCAAGGCTTAATACTGACACGTTCTTTACCTCCCTCCTCAAGCCACTCGAACACAGGCCTAAGAAAGATGCTGAACAGATGAAAACATCATTATTCCACAGCATCATCATTACAGAACTGGATCAACCAATGCCAGTAACAGCAATCACTTGACTGATTAGACTTCCTAGACTGATCTGCCCAGCAGCCCTGACAAAAATACTGATTTTTCTCCACTTTCTTTGAGGCATTAAGGAATCACATTTTCAAGAATGCTATTCAGCACATACCATCCTTGAGTTTGTCCATCCTAACTGAGTAGAAAGACTAATCAGTCCCAGTTTTTCCAAGGCATGCACTGATAAAATATTCTCTGAGCACCTTGGGGCAGGTGATGACCAAGAGGAAACACCTTTTATTGCCACTGCCATTCCTCTTCCTCTAGCTCTTTGAAGGGATTAGCTTTCCTCAAACATTTTAAAGCCTTAATAGTTTTGCCATTTATGTTAACTATTGTTTCTTTTGCTTTTTTATTTACTGTGGAATTAGCAGAGGGAAAGGATCTCCACCTGCCTTTAAAACGACATTACTGCTGACAAGCTGTGTTGTTAGAATGTATTTGGCTTTGTTAATTGACAATTTGTGGCGGCTACAGGGAGGGGGAGAAAAAGTCAAATTGGATTACCTCAATTCAACTGTGAACCTCTTCGGAAAGAAGATAACTAAAATCAAGTGCAAGTTCAGCTGAGATCCTGGCATTTCATTTTACTAAGAATTTATTCACTAGTGTTTCAAATATGTGCCTGGGCTCCTCCTACAACCTTTTCAAGAAAAACGATCTCCAGAAGTAATAGGTGTTCAAGTTCAGTTTGTCTTGAATTTAAAGCAGGACTTACTGCTACTGGCAGACCAGAAATACGCACAGCTAGAAAAGCCCACAGTCGGCTCTAACTTTTAGAAGTGGTCTGAGTCCAAAAGATACACAGCTACAGATTTAGTCTCCTTCCATTTTGACAGCAGGAGAACCGGATACGGTAATAGGAAATGTTAAGATCAAATGAGCAGTAGAACAGGCATGGGGTAAATAAGCGCTTAAATCTTTTGCCAGCTTTAAAACCACTGGCTACGTTTCCCCCACCCCTGAGAGTCTCGTCCCCTTACCTGAATTTGCTCACAGATCGGTGGTATAATGCAGGGATCTGTCAGTAGTAGGCTGGCAATGGTGGTTTCAAAGTCAATTTGGTTGCTATTCTCAAAGGCTGGAATTTCTTCACCAAAAATCCGTAAGAAGAACTCTGGAAATCAACTAAGCATGTTTGAGGAACAAGATGTGCCAATTACACTTTCAAAGCTTAAATAACTTACAGAAGCTGCTCAATGCAAGCATTTATTCATACCCAATTAACTAGTTACAAAGCAAAATCTTTAATGCTAGTTAGTAAGTGTTGCTGCTTACGCTCAGGAGTGTATCGAATGCTACTGATTTGAGGCCTAGATGAAGATTTTTCAGACCTCTGTTATCAGATGCAATGTAACTAGGGGCAACACAAGCTCCAGTTCCCAGTTAATCCTCAAATCGGTACTCAGCATAAATAATTTAGTCTCAAAAGTATGTTCAGGGGTGAAGTATTGACACCATCAATGCATCTCTTTACCTTGCAATTCAATAAAATGGGTAACACTTGATGACACAAGAAAGCAAACCTCTGCGCAAGCCTAACGCCATCATATATAGTTCAAGAAAAAAAAAAAAAAGTCAATTAGAACTAGACTGAACTGATTTTATTTCCTTCCAAAAAGAATAGACACTAATTTAACTGTATACAGAATTTAATTTAACTATACAAGTTTCAGTATATTGTCCTGTTCAAGAACCGCTTATATAAAAAAAAAAAAAATACTGCCAAAATTCTAATGTATACTTTACAATTAAATGCCCCATCTTTCTTTCTGCCCCTAATAACCTCAGACAAGAGCTACAGTGTTCAGATTAACTTATGTACAGATGAAAATACCCTTCATCTTAAGTGCAGGGGTTTTATTAACAATGTTGTTTCCACTACCACCAAAACTGAAATCAAAAGTAAGTTTTATGGTATTAGCAATGAAAAATTTTGGTTAACCTTGTAAGAACAGGATTCAGAAAAAGTCTGACAACAGTTTTTGCTATATTAAAATGTCACATCCCTCCAAAAATAATACTTATGCATTTCTGTGCATATTCATGTGTTTATTATCTTAACATTTTACTATAGTATCTGCAAATTTCTTACTTTGAACACTTGAACAAATGAGTAGGAACTACTTTTAGTTAAGACCATCAGAACTCCCATCAAGTTTTCTTAGAACTCTGAGTTGCCGTTTTGAAGTAAAAGGTGTCCAACGAGGTTCTAAAAACGTTCATCCTTATACTAAAGTCAAACAAGATAGCCAAAAGAAAAAGATAATTTTCTTTTTTTCCTGGTATGACCACTCAAACCCTACCGTTGCCCCATTTCCTGTATTTAAACTTTCAGGATTCCTTACCTGACTAAACAAAAGTGCCCATTTAGTTATTTACTGTACTGTTTTATCTAGCTGCTGTCCAGGCACACTGAAAACTCTCTACTACACTGCCAAGTGTCCAAATACACCATTCCAGTTAATGGAAGTCTAGGTCACCCAAAACCAGAATTACAGTCAGCAATTCTGTGTGGGTATACCTCCCGACTTGGCATGATGTAATTTCATCACAAATCATTGTAATTGAATGCAAAGTACAGGAAACTTGAGTTTATTTAACTTCCAGTTTCTGGGAGGTCAAGAGAAACTAGGACTGCTCTGGACAACAGAAGAAAATAGACTGTGCTTACAGATAATTTTCTGCCATATTCTTTCTTTAGGACCACTGTTTTATTGTTGCCCTTTCTATTACACGGGGTGTACATATTATCAGGTGTTAATAAAAGGTCAGTGCCTGTACAATACATTCTACAACTGAGCACCACTTTCCGTAACTGAACAGGCGAAGAAATTACACTGAACATCAGCATCTGGCAGTATTTCTCCAAAAAAAGTGACTAAAATGGGTTTAAATTGATTAACACTATTAAATCACATCTAATATTTGATACTACATGATTTCATTACAGCTATACGATACAATTATACAAAATGTGTTAACATCAAAGAATACAACCAAAATTAAGATAGCAAACAAAACCTATATAACTTTTTTCTTTACAGGAAAATACTTTTGAAGTATGCATGTAACTGCCCATTCTTTTAAAGAAAATCTACCGCAAGCAAAGTTACCAACCTCCAGAAATCACACATAGCATTACTACGCATATCCCCAAAAAGTGTACAATATGCACACTTGGAAAATACAAAATTAAAAAAATTGTAAGCAACAGGTGAGCTTCATATTTATAAGAATGTGAAAAGAAGTCCAATTTTAGCACTGTTGTATAAAGAATTGTCTTTTTTGATGCAAGTTCATGAAATGACCCCTCCGGTTAGGGCCACACTTTACAAAACACCGTGTTCTTGAAACGGGATTACAGAGCAAGGTAGAGCATCTTAGCCAACGTCACCTTAAAGTTTTTTTTGTGTTTTTTTTGCTTTTTATTTACTACTTATCAAAACACGTCCTTTAGGTTTGTAGGGTTCTTTTTTTAAAATTCTTTCCTAGAAACAATATACAAAGGGGAGGCATATTTATTTCCAACTCATACTCCTGTAAGATGCTTTGAGTTCAAGAACTTTCTCCTCCAACTTTCACTGGTTGTTTTTGGCCTTAGCATGTGTTAAGATGTGAGATTTCAGGTTAGTTGATTGCGCAAACTTCTTATTGCAGCCATCAAATGGGCAAACATAGGGCCTGTCGCCAGTATGAATTCGCACATGTGTGCGTAAATTGAAGTCCAGTGAAAAACGCTTTCCACATCCTTCAAATGTACACTGTTGAAAGGAAGAGACATACTCCATTAGCTAACAGAACAGTACTCAATTCATTGATTAGAACAACGTTCTTCTTGAAATCACCAGACTGTATAAACATGAACCCAGATGCTGAAGATTATTATAGGTGAAGCTGTGGGCATCATTTGTAAACTGCATTAAAAAAATAGAATTAATACTTCAGGCTGGTTTTTTACCACAGTAGGATGTATGTTTTCAAAGAGGGAAACAACATCCAGCTTGCAAGTGATTGCTTTCACTAAAAACACCTTCTCTGCATATGAAACAGTATTTTATTATGCTGTACTAGAAAGCAGAAACAATGTTTCACATCAGAATTTCCCCTTTTCAGTGATGATTTGCGAAGATTTGCCTCTTCTACCAGCTCTACTTTTAAGATGGGCTTGGAATGCAAAAGGGCAGCATGTTTAGCAATAAATACTTAAGCATACAGCAGATCCAGCATACACATCCAAGTGAATGCCTGAAGAGTGCAAATCAAATTTCTGAAATAATTTATTTAAAAAATCTACAAAATATAATATATCTTAAAGGTGGTACTGGAGAACACAGGTATGCTCAAGACTACGAATATCTGTAAAGATTTATAAGGAGCATCATAGGAAGCAGGCAGGGGACCTCTGTGGCAGAAGCTCACGTGATTTTATATGAATGGAAAGCGATTCAGTGACTATCATAATTTTGCTGAAAACTGATTAATATCTGCTACTAAAAATTAGTATCATGAGTCAATTAGCAACCAGCCCCAAGTCTCAGCTGTCCACAAGTGTGCTAAACTGAAAAGATGATGAGGAGAAAGAGACATGTTCCTCATTCAGTAGTAACTGCAGACTTCACTTTTAAAGTGGTTAAGTTTACATCACACATTTTGGAAGGTATCTTCCCATGTACATACAATTTGCTAATTTCTAACAGAAGCCCATGGAAACAGTTAAATGACATCCTAATTAGCTTAAGGGGATTTCCAGTTGTTAAACTGATGATTCAGTGCTTCCTCCGATTTTAGAAAAAACACAGCATCCCCGAAGTCAATTGGAAGCTAAGTTACAGTTACAGTCTACAGATGTTCACCCAATCAATTGTGGCACTTACGTCTGGAGGTTAACATACCTGAAATGGTTTCTCTCCAGTATGAACTAGCTGATGTCGCTTTAGTTTCGAGCTCTCCACGAAGGCCTTGCCGCATTCTGCACATACGTGTACTCGAGGGCCATGAGTGTGCAGATGCTTCCTCATGGCAGAGTTGTCCCTGAACATCTTTGTGCAGCCCTTAAAAAGAACATGAAACTCAGTTAGTAGATAAGCTAGTTCTGATAAAGAGATGTTTTATCTGCTACAGTACAAGCATTTAAAATGCTTTTTATCCTGAATACTTTCTTAAAAGTTGGCCCTGAAAAGGAGACCCCTTATTACATTTATTTAAAAAAAGCAATACCAAGAAAACTAAGCATTTGAAAAGCTGACAAAAACCCCAAACCTACAAAAAAAAAATAATAATCAAACAATCCCCCCCCAAAAAAAACCAAACCCCTCTCCTCAGTATTATGAACTGTACGCAGTCAAATGAACAACAGGACAGTCTCATGGAGAAGATGCAGCTCTGACAGAAGCAAATGAATAAACCGAACAAAAGCACTTACAGTTTCAGGGGGGAAAAAAACAAACAAAAGACAGAATGATAGCTCATGGATACCTATGGTATATTCTTCAATATGCTATATTCTGAGTACTACAGTACTACAACATATGACACAGTCTCTAATATACCACAGATTATTCTCTAGTACCAATCTGTATGTGCACCACTCCATTCCCCAACACTCTGTCCTCTTCCTTCTCTGTCCTCCTCATTCCTGATGAGAAACGGAGCAAGAGTGTTTCCAGCACATAACAGCTTACAGAAACTACCTCGTCCAAACCGGCAGCGGCAGGTTGATCACTACCACCCTGAGATACAGATTGCCCCTGCTTCTACAGTTTAAACCTACAAAATGATACTGGGCAACTTCAGGTAGGAGAATCTCCAAGTTACTGCCAACTCAACCTAAAACCAAAAGATACTCACATTAACTCAGGTAGAGCATCAGAAGATGTTGATTCCAGAGCACGCTTAAGCCAGCAGTGACCTGGGTCTCTCTTTACCTAATCTTTCTATACCTTTTTTCACCTTTTAGTGGCAATCAACAGACATCTATCATGTTCTAAAAATGTCTTCCTCAAGGTTCCAAATCCCTCATAAAATCCTAGTAACAACTGTAAATTCTATCTGTACTCCAAGTGATGCTGTTTCAACCTACATAACACTAGTCTACCAACATCACTGTGTTAGGTGGTATAAAATTTGACAACAGAACCTAAAGGAACATTAAATTGCTAATCTTAAATTCTGCAGGCTTCCTCTTCAGAAATCAATTTTTTCAAAACTATTAATCACATTTAAATATGCCTTATTCCTTAAATAGATAATAAAAAAAAGAATTTAAGAAAAAAAAAAAAAAAGAAATACACTTTCAGGAAGAGTTCTCTGTCAGGCACTAGAATTTCTTCGTCTAATTTAAGAAGTAGTATGCCATCCTTCATTGCATATAACAGAACTGCGTGGGGCAAAGCAGCACCAAAATAACATACTATCCACTTTTTTTGCATTTATTTCAAAGTCCTTGCTTGCCCAAGAGGAGCAGCTACATCTTCTCCAATGTTTTCCTTTTTTGAAACTGAAGTCATAAATGCACAAAGCCTAGAAACACTAGTAGAGAGAAGTGGAAGGAGAGAATATTCGTTTTTCTCTCCTGTTCAGATGAAGTTGAGGCTATGAAAAAGTAAATGAAAGAAATGAAGGCAGCATTCCTCGGTACTGCAAGAAGTAACTGTTCCTGTATCTCCACACACTATACCACAATAAAAACATGACACTTGTAGAATGTGAAGAATTTGAACTCAATACAAGCACAAAGAAGAATCCAGCAAATTCCTTAAGACTATGGCTATCAGAAAGAAGCCTTCTATTCATGCTCTCTAAAGTGTACCATTAGCTATCTGCCCTGATTATTTGCTTAGGCTCATACTTATCTAGACCAGAAGTCAGCAAGATTGTATTTGTTTTGGTTTTATTACAGATTAAGTCAGCTCTACAAAAGCTGGACAATGCAGTAAAGCTAGATTGCTACCAGTCTAGGTGACTGGCAACATTTATTCAAGACAGAGGCTTCCCCGCTACCAGTGGGTCAGAATTGTATCTCCAAGATGCCTCTCTCTCTCTCTCTCTTTCAAGGCGATGCTCCTTCCAGCTCTCTGGAATGTAATTCAAAGTCTTCCAATAATGCTGACCTTGGCATCTGCACCACAAATTGCTGATTCCTGATCTAGACTCCAAATCTGTCATAGTTTCCAAGCAGAGGATATATAGATCTTAGGAACGTACTTTGAACAGCTTTCAGAATATTCTTTCAAGTATGTATTCTTGGGTGGCAGGAAATCACAACAGTAAAACCAGCATGTTAGGGACTGTGCATCATGGTTACCAGAAGATTAGGGATGCACTAACCTTAAGACAAGGAATGGGAATAATATATTATTCAGTGAAAGGTTTTTAAGGAAGCCTCTAAAGAATAACTACTAAAATACAGTTAACTGAGTGTAGTCTATTAACAGTAAGATACTTTAGTTATTCATTCTCAAGAGAAAACAGCAATACAAAATTCTGGTCTACAAATTACTACCTACTCAGAAGCTGAGCACTTCACTTACTTTGTGAGGACAAGCTATCGTTCGTGGAGCATCATCTTCTTTAATTTTTCTTGGTTTCATTCTTAAAGAGAAAAAAAAAAAAGTAGACAAACATTAGTAGATAGCTTTTCTCCTGTAACTGCCTACATAATGCATACATTTATTTCGTAGTATTACGTGCATCAGTAGTACTTAGCTTAATATTTTCAAAAACTTCACAATATTAACAGTATCATTTGGCATTGGAAAGTTCAGCTTTTCCAGAAGGACCTCTCAAATACAGAATAAGACATTTAATATTACCTTCCTAAATCCTTTGAATATGTGGACATAGAGGTGTTTTTTTTCTGACTTATACTTATTGTAATTAGGAGGGTTTGCTTGAACACTCCTTTTTTTATTGTGCCAGTACCCATGTGGCCTATTTATCTTCACCTCCTCTCCATCCCTGCACCAGGACATGAAGGACAGAGTATCCTCAATCATTCTTCAGTATTTTCACTACACAAGACTTCAGAAGAAAACTCCACAGAAGCAGGGAAGGCAGGCAAGTTGTGGAATGTACACAGACAATGTAGATGTATTATAACCACAGAAACTGCAATTAATTCTTACTCTGAGCTACTGTACACATGGATTCCACTCATGGCAACTAACAAGCAATCATCTGTTTACTCTTGGTCCCTAGCACAGATCTTCAGCACTACTTTATAGGTGCCATGAGCCTCCACTGACAACACACTGAGCCCAGCAAACTATTGTTTGCATGTCAGGTGTTTCAAATACACTAAGACTCCCTGTAGGAAACAATGTTAGTAACAGTCCTGCCTCAACAACCACCTGTCCGAAGGTCAGAGTCAGCTGTGCCGACACTACTCCACAGAAGTGCAGTGCACTTTATTTCTTAAACCTGTAGTGATGTCTTCAAAAAAGAATGGCTTATCTCCACCTTATTGTGGAGGTAGATAGATGCAAATAAATGCATCTCATACAGCTGGAGATTCACTTAGGTAAGTAATGAGTTCCTGAATGACTTTTCCTGGCAATACAATACTGAGATAGTTGTGCATGACAAGGTAGCTACATATCTCATCTGTAAATTAAACAAAACATTTTCTGGTGTATTCTCTAGTCTCAGTTAAACAGAGGTGAGTGGCTTGAATTTAACAGAAGAATTAGATTTATCAGGACCACTGTTCTTAACATTATGATAGAGAGGTGTCTTGTTATCCAAGGCAGTTTTAATCTCCATGAGTTCAGTTCCTGGAAACAGATATGGAAGAACAGGGCTGGGAGACAAGATGTTCCATTAGTGCATACCTGCATTTTTAATAATTGATCTCTCAGACCAGCTAAACAGCAACTTCTGTATGTTCAAAATAATTCCCAAAAGCTGTAGGAAAAATAAGCTAAAATCCCTCCAATTTGACCACACAAACTTCTGTTTCTTTGCAAGCAGGGTCCACTCACCTTTGGTACTGTCACATTCCTATGCATATGGCTGAAATATGCTGTTTCACCTGCCTCCTTCATGTGGACAGGTGAGAGGACAGCAATGGATGGCCCCGGGAGGCTGAATTAAGGCAACAGCAGTGAAAAACTCCCTCAGAAGTCCCGAGAACTGTATCCAGGAAAACCTCCTTATAAACACCAGTGCAATCATATGCGAGGGAGAAGTCCCTTACGGCTCTGTGGGCTGCCATTTGTCCCTCAACCTAACTCTTCCTAGTACTGCAGATGTAGCACAGTTCAAATGATCAGTAACTGACTAAAGCACTTGACAGCCACTTCACAGACAAAATACTAAATCCCAAGGATTTAGAGGGTGTATTTGTTCTCTTCTCTACGTGGACACTTAGGAAACTCCTGGCTTAGCATCTCTAGACTACACTGAATACATACGGTGCTAACCGAAGAACACTGCAGTCTCATGCAGGATTAAAAATATAGATGTGACAAAAAGACAGAAGCTAAAGAGTATCATATCCAATATATATTGCCAGATACTAAAAGCTCCTACAAGATGGGTGTGAGGTATTTGTATTGACAGAGCTCCTCTTGCACCATCACCAGTAGCATATCTGAACATTTCAAAAATTTAGGGGCTGAAACATCCTGAACACTGCAAACTTTATCTGTTCCTGTAGACCAGCCACTTTATTATCTTGATCTTACTGATAACTTTCCTTTTTCCAAGATTACAGAGCAACTCAGATGACCTTATTGATTTCATTTATATAATCCAATTAGAATACAGAACAATTATGCTGTGTTTAGTTTATGAGACTTTTTTTTCAGTAAAGTATTAAATACCTAAATCCAAACAAGTGATTGGGATTAAACGACTGACTACTCTCCAGCGAGGTTCCTGACTGATAGTACTAGAGGAAGTGAGGCTATAGGAAAACACAAAGAAAGCTTTCTTACAGTACCCCTACAGAAAGCTTTCAACTACCTTTGCATGGATTCTCCTTATTAAGTCTCTACAACTTTTACAAAAGGAAAAGGCATAGAAATGAGTGTGTTATGCCAAAGCGGACACAGAAGAATGCTTTGACAAGAGTGGAGGGAACATTGTGTGACGGTTTAACACCATTAGAGAACAAACAACCTTAGGGGACAAAGCCAGTGCCAAAAACACCTCCTTTACTTCCAACTTGTTAAATGTTGGCTAAGCCATTCACTCAGCCCCCAAAAACAAAGCAAAAAGCCTCCTAGGCTCAAGCCCTGTGTTCATGACATCACGAGAATAAGTAAAACCACTACAGAAGTCTTAAAAGACCACCTGTAAAGAGAGAGACTAGACCAGGGGTCCTCAAACTATGACCCACAGGCCGGATACGGCCCCCCAGGGTCCTCAATCTGACGCCCCGCTATTTACAGACATCCCCTTGCCAGGGGTTGGGGGGGAAACCAAGCAGCCGCAGATGACTGCCTGCCACTTAATCCGCGCGCTGGCCCCCTGGTTAAAACGTTTGAGGACCCCTGGACAAGACAAAAAAGGAATCATTAAGAAGGGATGTGGTAAACAGCTTTAGTGGGCAGCACCTGCATTTTTCACACTTGGCTTAAGCTCCCACTGATCATGGTGTTAAATCCTATTTGTAGCTCTTATGTCTTACCTCCCCTATCAAGTCAATCTTTCAGAAACAAATGCTGCAACAGTGTCATTTGTAACAGGCTGCTGAAGTAAAGTGAGAGGGGAAACACCATGGAAGCTTCTGCATCAGTGTAGTCAGCAAGCTTGAGGAATCAATGGCAGCTGAACTGGAAGGTCAGACATGGGACAGACTGGAACTTCAACATACACCTTACATTTTTCAGTTCAGCGTCTGAGCAGGCACATAACATTATAAGAGTCCTTTCTGGAATAAGCTGACTTTTTCAAGCTTTTTTTCAAGCTTTGTTTCTAAAGTGAGGAGTATTAGCCCAGCAGTATACTTCAATGTACAAACATTTAATCCCTATTGACTACAAAATGACAAGGTTTAGCTAATAAAGGGGCAGATTTAAAATCTTTTAATTTCTCCTGGAAATATGGTAAGTGGGCAACTTAAGCTTAAAATGTGGAAGAAGACTGTATAAGCACAGGATTCCACAGGCAACCAAGCTATTCAACAAAAGAGAAGCAGACACTTAACAAGAAGAGGCAGCAAACAGTGTCCAGGTTGTATTGCAGTGCTGCAGACAGCAAGAAGCTGCTGGGCCATTCATACACTTGGATTAAAAGGCAAGAGGGCATATATACCACAGGCACAACTATGACAGATCATTTTGTCAAAAATGTCACCTTGCTCACAAGGCTGTGGAATCCATATGGACAATCACTCAAAGAATTTAAAGACATATTCAAATGTATAAGAAAAAAGATTTTGGTCTTACTTTAAAATTAACTTTCTGCAAAAGGACACCAGCCTAGAACCTGGGCTGTTGATCTTAATTACACTGTTGCAGGTAGCTCTTGCTAGCGGTTAGACTTTTGGCTCCCACCCAGTAGAGCATCTCTACCAGCTCCATCCAAGTTTTCTTAGCCTGAAACATTCATCAAAAACAGAACTCGAACACATACCACTGTTTAAAACAACTACAGACACACACATTAATACCTGGGTGGGACTTTTGAAACACCTGCCTTTGCAGAAAGTCAATTTACATGGCAAGACCAGAATTTTCATTTCTGTAGTGTTTATACAGGCCGTAACTAGTAATAGCAACTACAGACTAGCTAACTGTGAAAAACTAACTATTGTATCTTTTTGATCAAGGCACTCAGACACTACAATTAAAGGCCAAGTCTATTAACTTGTACTGGGGGGGAGGGAAGGAATGGGGGACAGCAGAGAGCAGGAAGGTGTGCAACCCAATAGGTTCATAGAATGAGTTCCATAAAAGCACACTCTCTTTATCCACACATAAAGAAGACTGAGTGAAATCACAAGTTATTAAACCACTCAGTTCCTCAAAGAAAGCAACTCTGTCACTGCACAACATCAGAAAGTAACAGATAACTAACTTCTTTCATTTACCCAGCAGGACTGAAAGAATCATACCCTGACAGAACCAATCCCCACAGCAAACCTCTGTCAATTTCTACAACTGCCTTGTAGATAGATTCTATTTTAAAAGTTAGCCACAGAAACAGTATTAAGGCTAGGAATAAAGGAAATTCTTAAGTCAAAAAACAAGTAACAGTACAGAATTCTCCTTTGTTCCACCATCTCCAGTTTTTGCTTCTGGTAAAGTTCTGTGTTTTCATACTCTTTCTTATCCCTCCAAACAGAAAACTAGCCTAAACATCATCACTCTCTCTCAGACAACTCCTTTGACAAATGTTAGAGGACCAGCAGCAATATTCACCTGTGCTGATAACCCCATCCCTAAGAACTGCTAGAAGAGAAGAAAATTATTCTCTTAGCAGCAGTGTCACTGCTGCTTCTGACCTGTTCCCCCATTCTTCCATTCCCCTTGTACTGTCCTGCTGAGGCAGAAATAACATGACTGTCATGGCCCTACGCTGCTGCAAGAATTCATTTGTGCTGAAGAACTCCTGAAACTGGCTGGACTGGCTTTTAGATAAATAGACAAAAGAGGAGTGGCACAAGGTCTCCTAGGAATCTATCTATAACCAAAGAGCCCACAGCTACTCTCTGACCATGCTTTGGCCACAGTTAGGCAGAAAAACACAAAAAATTCTCTTTCACTCCAAGAAGCTGGCAAAAATAATTACTGCCATTGCTCCAGTTATGAAGAACATCATATGTGTAAACAAGAGAGAGTGACCTTTGCAGAGTAGCACAGAGCAAGAGATCCACTCCACCCCACCCCACCCACCCCCAGAACACTTTGGGTAAGGCAATTGTCAGTTTACTAGCCTTTAAGCTTCTCTGTAACAAGAATAAAACCAATACAAAAGCGTACACCTTATTAAGAGGCCTAAGTCATAAATGTAGGTGACCAGAATGCTTTTAAGAAGGGTGTCCAATTTCAAACTCTAATGCAGTTTCCTCTCTTTTGTTTCCTATCAGTTGTGGAAAGCAGATCGAAATGAAGGGCAGCCTTCACAACAGCTCTCCTTCAGAAAAGGCACTGAAGTAGAGCAAAAGATAAAGCCATGGAGAGTTAGGTTTAAATAAACCACTATGACCCATTAGTGTGTCAATTTCCCAGGTATAGCATATTCCACCCTTATTTCTCAGTTTTACTGATGTCTGTATTCTACTGTCTTTTAGCCAGTTCAGTCATGTATCCATCTGGAGAGTAAGAGGGAGGGAGAGGGCTATCAGGAATATCATTTTCAGTGGCTTTGTTTGAGGGAATTTGCCATATGCACCAACTAGGAAAACATCTGTTACTTCCCCCAGCTTTTATTACCATGCAGTTATGACTTCTTCACAGCTAACTACAGAAGTATTTGTAATCAATTTAGACTTGCATGAAACATTTTAATATTTCACTTTAAAGGATTTCCAGTGTCCCTATCAAAGGTATCAGATGGGAACACGGTAACTTATTAGGTTTTATTTCTCTCTGAGCATATCATTCACAACTAGACTGTGATAAACTTGAATATCAGTCTTACATTCTGATATGACTGCCTAAGAGAAATGCACATTTTTTTTCTTTTTTTTTACCTCATTTTTAAGGCATACTTGAGAAAATGCATGAGTACAACAGAATGAAATAATTTTTAAAAGGTGGTAAGTTGTCCAACTGGGTATAATTTATGGTCATTCATTTTGCATTACTGAACATGTCAATGTTCTGATACTGCTTGTTTATTCAGAGTGTTTTAAGTAGCCCTAGAAAGTATAATTGCCTTTCCAGGAAAAACTGTAAGAATTCCAGTTAAAGGTTCTGGATTCCTGATACATGAACTCAACGACAAATCCACCAAATAAAATTAAAAAAAAAAAATAAAACTAGCAATTCAGCATCTGCAATGAACACCACTGCTGCTCAGTGGCTAGGTGGCATCAGCAGAGCAAGCACTTATATTGTCTCTTGTGATGTAACTATCTTTTGTCACACCACAGTGTTTTTTGTGGGTTTTTAAATTTTTTTCCAAGTGCTGTAGCGCTACAGAGGACTCCAAGCATCAAGTCCACCCCTGCCTTACCTCTCGCTAACCAAATCATGATCAGAATTCCAGAACCTTGCCTGAAAGCTGTTACCAATATAATTCAAGCTTTGCCCATTTAAACTTAACCTCAGAACTTCAGCACTTTGTTCCCAAGAATCAATGCATTCTTAACCAAAATAAGCTGCATGGTTATAAACAGTGAATTTAGCTTCATTTTGAGTATCTAATTTCTACAAAAATATTGTGAGATTCTTCTAATTAACTTAATGGAAACAGGAGAGCAGCCCCAAATCAGTTGCTCTCAACTGCACAAAATACAATTGGCATGCAATGTTACTAGCAAGTTCACACTTGCTTCTATGTGGACTGTGCATAATCCATCTTTCAAGTCAAGAAAACACAATTTTTTTTATCCAAAACCTTACTCACAGCATGCAAAGCTACGTAATAACTTTAAAAGTAAGTTTGAATTTCATGTGCTGCTCAGTTTTCAGAAAACAGCTACAGAGAATTTTAAAATGTGGAATTGTACAGCAACCAGCAATGCTTGAAATTTTCAGAGAACTGTACACTGAACAACATTCTTCTAGCATGTTCTGAGCATATTCCTAGAACCTCCAAACACAATTCCAGTACATGTAAACCCATTTTTTTTTTCTTCCAGTTTGCCATGCAAGGAAGGTCTCTAGTGATACTGCACACAGCAATCTAGATCAACAAGACAACTGATCAATATAAAAATAGGTTTGTAGAGATCAGTGCTTGAATTCCTGTTACTACTAAAGGGGGTCCCTTCAACGTGCTTCACTGCAAGATATCCAAGACCTCAACAATCAATATGCAAATTCCAATATACCCATATTCTTCAGCCTCAGCTATATACAATCATTTACTATCTAACATGCAACTAACAGTTTTCTTTTTCATTTTTGCCTCTTTAAAGCAAAGGTAAAAGCTTGGCAGTCATCAATTCTGACCAAAAAAATAAAAAAAAAAAACTTTTCTTAAAACAGAAGATGCTTGAAGTTTTCAACATATGGAGAATTAAGCTATCAGAAGAATTCTTCACAGGTTTTGAGTAACTTGGGGATATTGCTAAAGGTGACGTCCCCCCAAGTTGCTTGCTTACTCTACCACCATATATTTGTCTTATGACTGGAGTGGAATACATTTTATCTACTTTACAGAAATATATTAACAGAAAAGAGATTGTATAAAACTCAATCTTTCCATCACCTGCTACAAATTCTAGCTCTAGAACTTCCTAGAACATTCTACCATGAATAAGAAAAACTGGTAATTACTGCCAGCTGGCACTATTTTCTCAACAGAAAACGAACTAGAACCCAAAGATGCAGTACACGTCACAATATTAAGAAATATGCAGATAGATCTGATAGAAGCAATCTGGTCACTTCAAGAAGCCAAATCCTGGTTTGATTACTTGAAATGATTGCCAATCTGGAGAAAAATCTGCACTATTTGCATGAAGAATACCCTATGGGAAACTATCTAAAATTCCTAACAAAAGATAGCTATTCAGTACTTAAATGTTTAACAGAACCAAAGGTTTCAGCATGTTTTAAAATAACTGAGAGTATCATTCTAAGCACATGATGAAAAATGCGTAAGTAACATTTTAGAATTAGAACGCTATGTACACTCAGGAGTACCACTTAAACATTTGCTTTCACAAAGTATTGTATTAGCCTTTGAGCAGTTCTCAGAGGAAAACACAGTAATTTTGATCAACAATAGTAAAACAAGGAATATCAGGATCAACAGCTACAGCCACCTACCACTTTAGATAGTACCCTGGTTTTGTTCATGATGCATTTTTAACAATTTCCAGATAGCCAAATATTTTTCAAAGAACCTGAAGCAGGGAGCAAGCCCTGCAAAACTCTTACTAGGAGCCTTCAAATTCTATACTTCAACCAACGGCTTTACTGAAAATAGTTGTGGGACTGGGCTGTGCCAGCAATCCTCTGGCAGAAACACACCGAACAGTAACAGAAAAAGCTTGTACAAAGCCACAAAATCAAAAAGGGGAACAAAAGTAGATGCATACTCTGGACACCAAGATCCACCTAACCAAGAAGCCAGACTATAACTTGTCTCAACAGTCCCTGCCATCTAGTAACCAGCTGAAACACTCTGTGGTACTCTCCCCTACCTGCTCCACTCGCCCCCAGCTAAAAAAAAAAAATTAAAAAAAAATTGTACTAGCTGACCCAGTGTCATAATTGTCACCAGAGCCCTGAAGAATTAGCTGGTAATAAAATGAAAATGAGTGTAGCACACAAAGAATGGGACCAAGTAAATGCTGCAAATGCAACTGTAACGCCCCAGCTTCCATGTGCCAAGGCAGACCTCTCTGGTGACCTCACGATTGCCCTCTGGTGGCCACCGGCTGCCCTGAGCACTCGGTACCAGAGCCACAGGCTCTGCCGAGGGAGGGAGTGACACACGACACTCAATACTCCCCCGCAGAAAAGAGCTTCCGTCACTTCATCTCTATCTGAAAGTAAAAGTCACCTTGTAACTCAGGTCAACGTACTGGTGTGTAAACGAGCGACAATTCTGATTCACTAGAGGAAAACCCAAGCCATATAATTACCAATTGTGAAACTGCATTATCAGTGGCACTTCAAAGTGCGAGATACAACACCATTATGTAGAAGTTCAAGATCTAGGGCTTAGGTAGTAAGAAGCAGGTGAAAAAGAACAGTAAGTGGCTTTATAAACTAAATATTATAGTCTAGCTTTCTTGTACTGAACAACCTAAATGCAACATTTCACTTATCAAATCCTTTGGTGCTGAAGAATCTAAGGCCACTCACATGAAAGATACAGTCTGTCACGTCAAAGATGTGGTCTACCAATTTATTTGGGTCCTGTCTTAACAGGAACTGAAGATGAGAAGTCACTGTTAAATGTAAAATCCAGTAACTGCCCCACAGTATCAGCTACTCTGTTCTAAATCAAGACCCTTGTTTTAGAAGATGGTTAAATGGAAGAGTAAGCCATACTACATCCACCATTTATTTTGCCTAATTTTTTATAATTAAGAAGTTTTTTAATTTATAATTAAAAGTTTTATAATTAAACCAGTGAAAAGAAAGCCATTTTAGTTTAAAGATCCTTTCTTCCTACTTACCTAGCAAATTCAGCCAGTTGTTTGGGGTCTGAGAGGTCAATGCCAGGTATTCCACCAGGAGGAAGTTTCTTCCCTGTCATGTACTCTGAGTAATCTGGAGGAGAATTCTCTCCAATGATCTGCTCTTCCACCACTGTTTCATGGTCAATATCTTTTTTATCATCTGAAACACACAAAATACTGAATTCAATACACACTAAAGATCAAAACAGCATGTAAGTTATTAGGCTGCATCTCAATACAAATTCACTATTGCTGCACACTTCAAAAAATACAATGCCCTTCCAGATTTCCATGCCAATTGTAAAGAGCAAAAAGACATCCATACAGTTACAGCATGAAGATCACAGAAAGAACACTGGGTGGGGGAAAAAAGCAGAAGTTGCATATCTACTTAAACACAAACAAATAAGAAAATAATTAGAATAACCCTATGAATGTTGGCTGCATTTGAAAGATAATGTACCTTTCCTGAAACAATGCCTAAATATTCAATTCCTTAATCTCTTCAAGACTAACCTCCACCATACCCTCTCTGGTTCTCTCAACAGCAGTCAGTAACAAAGCAAGCCTATTGGTGGAGGGGCAGATACTTCATCTAAGACGTTAGGGCTACTGATCTTTACTTCAGAATCTCCAAACTCGCTTGAATTCCAACAGAAGTGTCACAGAGGGACAAGAAATTTCAAAAAAACTGCTAAAGGGCTTCAGTACCTGCCCATAAAATTAAAGTTTTTCAACACTTGCAGACAGGTCTGAAAGAGAGCAAAAAACTAAATAGCATGTCTCCCCTCCCAGGAGGGCTTCTTCCTTCTGTAGCAGAGGCCAGCCTAAGCTCTTTCCCACTCTACTATGTACGCAGCAGACAGGGATCATTCAGAGCTTTGACCTCTAGCTAAGATACTGCTGTTTTACCTGCTCCAGAGCACCTCCCATGGATTTGTCCCCAAGGACTGCAGTGAAATCAGGTGGAAGACCTGTTTGCTGTCTACTCACATTCAGACCTTAGAACATAACAAGACACCACCTTTCCTCTCTCCTCTTGCTAGAAGCAGAAACCAGAGAGACACAAAGACAACAGAAGATGGAAACATTCACTTACGTTCCTCACTGCAGTGCTCACACCAGCAGGAAGGCTGATGCAGCACCTATCCTGTTTTCCACTCTCAAATACACCTAGGACAACAGATGTATGTATGTATATGCAGTTGTAACCACTCAGTCAAATGTTAATAAACTTGCCCGACGCTACTTCTACTCTGTGTATGGGTAACAGATCCTGCAAATCACTTTATACACAAGTTCTACAAAAATAACAGGAAGTTTTATTTTACAGGTAGTGTTTAAGGAATGAAAATACAAGGTGGTAGGACAGAAATAATATTTCCCCAATTCCACAGTTTAAAAAAAGAAAAGACAGGAAAACATAAGGCAGAAAACAAATGAGACAACATTTTTCTTTTTTTTCCTAAACAGAAACACAGGAAATAACATTCATGCCCCAGTAACTTACATTAGGAAAGACAAGACATAGCAAATAAATATACGAAGGACAAATTTCTCTTCAATTTGTAATGCCTGCTTTTAATGTTTGCCACTGGGCTATTTCTAGAAATGTTACTGCTAGTTTGGGGTTTAATCTGATCTACCAGATCAAATAGCAGTTCATGTATATGTTCCATGGGGAAAGAGGAAAATAGACTCCCAACACTGCAAAGACATCAGTGTTAATAAGAAAATACTATCTGCAGCATTTAACTAGAAATAAACTAAGAAACTGACTATTTGGACTATTTTTCTTATTCTAAACTACTTTTCCACTCACCACATCACCTCTTCATCAGTGCTTTAAAGAAAGCAACTGAATTTATCTTAAGCAAGGATTATATGGTAAATTTTATAGCACCTGCAGGAATTAAAAAGTCAAGCCAATAAACCTTCAATTTGGCATCAATTTGTTCTTCAAAGGGAAGCCTGAGAAAAGTTATTTAGCAATGCCTACAGAGGCAGAAAAGACATTATGAAGCTCAGAAAAGCACAGAACTTCTGGAAAGCTAAAAGCGACGACACCTTCTCCATGCTGTAGGCTAGGAGATCAGCTGACTTCAACGTAGCCATTTCAACAGCTACCTAGAACTTCTTTTATGGCATTCATAACAGAAAAGAGTTCTAATTTCCTGCCTCAAATCAGACGTATGAGTCAACAGGGAAATTCTGTATACATTCCTTAAGATCTTCTTTCCTTCCCTAGCATAAAGGCTCACTATTCCACAATGCTTTCTTGCTATTTGAGGGCAAAACTGAAAGAACATCAACCTTCAGTGCCTCCACTTCCCCAAAGCCTGCCAACAGAAATCAATTCCACACCTATCCAATTCCACAGATTATTGGAGTAAAATATGAAAAACTGAACATATTGCTTTGATACAGTGGAAAATAAGAAAGTATCACTTAATATATTAACAGTTATGTGAAAATAAAAAACAATCAAAATCTCCTTTACCAAAAAACTGTACATCTACAGCAGCACATAATTAGCTTTTAAAACTGCAAGTAAGACCAAAAAACAACATACAGAACAGTTACCTTAAAGTGTTATGTCAGACTAGCATCATTCAAGACAGAAGACCTGGTTCACACCAAAAATAACAGGAGATTTCAGTAGCTTTTCAGTATTCAGACCATCCTAGCTACAGTCTATCCTATGACATTATCAACTCATTGGGAAAACAAAACACACCAAAAACCCCACACACTTCTTTGGAAGAACTTTACCAATGTCCTCTACGCACGCATTTATCACAGGTTTGTTTGTGATCTCCTACCAACGACCTATCAACTAGGCAGTTCAAAGTTTGGAGGGTAAAGTCCAGGCAAACTTTCATTCAGGCTGACAAGTTAACCAATATTCTCATTGCAGAGAAGGTATGTTATTATAAATCACTTCCCCCTTTTCCTCATGAAACATCAGAGAATCAAACATTCTGCACCCAAAGCAACACAAACCAGAGACACAACCTTGAAATTCTAGTGACACCTCTGGAGAAGTGCAGTACGAATAAGGCATAGTAACTCCATGCAGTTTATGCCCATGACAAACTGATCTTGCCACCAATGCAAGCTAAATAGGGGCACAGGGATGAAGCCAGTCAGGAAAAGGAAATTAACTGCTATATACCATCTGATCTACTTCGTTTTGTCCCTTAAAACCACTTGAGAGTACAGCAGACTCAAATATAAGGCATTCTGCTTTAGTGTCTATTTAGCACTATCCTTACAGATCTAACACAGCTTTCTGTGAGGAACTTTGAACATTATTTTAGCTCCATCTTCTGAAAGATAGTGAAGATCTGAATGCATGTCAATTAGTTAATCACTTCATCTTCACAAAAGCATGCGCTACTTGTCACTGCAATAGCTATGTCCAATATTCACCTATCTTATAAAGTTGTAAGAAACAGACTTCTCAGAGACACCACAGGTACACCCCAAGAACCTTCTATGCCCAATTACATTTAGACAAGACACTTCTTGTCCTAAGACCTTCTTAGGTATTCTGAATTGGGTTGTTCTGTGTACCTTCTTAGGATATATCCAAACAAATCTTTACAATGTCCTTCCATCTGCACTTGCTCTCATGTACTATATACAGGCAGTACACATCTTGAACTGGATTCACTTCTGCACTTCAAAGCATGTCAAACATTTTTTTACTAAGATCAGTGAAAGTTCAGCATTTTATCCAGTCATATCTTTTGACTACTACTTAAAACATTTTTACTGGCAAAATAACCAGACATTTTCAGAGTGCCAAAGCCCAAGAAGTATCAACTGAAGTAGGAAGAAGCCAGATTACTGGGATAAAACTAGTAACAGCAGATTCCATGTAACAGAGATTCTACCGTGCTTTGTCATTGATCTTTCTCGAGACTTTATTGATTACCTTTTGCTCTTATTACCATGCTCCAACTCCTGCAGCCCCTCTATTGCACAAAAAATCCATCTCAGAATCCCGTTATTTCATGCATGTCTAGAACAGTAGCTAGCTCCAACTGACAACTCCAAACTCCCCAGCTTAAGATGACCCCCTTAACTCTCAGCCCAAGAAGTCCTGCTCATATCTCTACCTCAGTTATTCTTGATTCTAACCATCATACTCCATTTCTAAATCCCCAATTCCCTGAGCCGTCCCCCTCCCCTATTACAAAGTGGGAAGAACACATTGTTATTCAATCACTTTTCCCCTGTGGAAAATGAGGAGAGCAAAAGGGAACTCAGAAGGTACACTTGATAGCAAAGCACTGAGACCTAATCCTATAGCTTCCTCCCCGAGGTACCAAGTTAAAAGACATTCTTGTTACCAACTAAAAGGATGAACAACATTTAAGTTGAAATTTTCTTTGTATGATCACACAGTTAAACACATTTGTTTTTAGCAACAGCAGAAATGCAATTACATGGTGAAGGATGTATTCAGCAACTGTGCATTTCCAAGGCACTGTGGTTACAGCTTGGTTATTGCTACCACTACCACTTCGCAGTCTCCTCAGGTGAATTAGTTAATTGGCCACATTTGAAAGCAAAGAACCATAATTAGGTTGTTAAATAATATAGTTATTTAGCAGACACTTCTGAATCTTAACATTCCATTTTGCACAGTATGTAATTTTTTTAACCTAACTGGCTGCTAGGTTACTTTCCCTCTGATGTGCCTTGCACACAGATGGAGAACAGGTTCTTCCTTTTCCCATGTCATCCACCTCTAATTTCACACCACTGAGACATGAACTGACAAAAACAGTGCACATATCAACAGTCATCATCTGACTTCCAATATTCCTGAGACACTGTGGCAAAGCACTATGACCTTCTGAATCACCAGCATACAAGTGACATGGACTTCTCACGGAAGGATCAAACAGCAAGTTAAGACTGTTCTAATTTGAAGGTGGCCTAAAAGGCAACTTAATTAAGCTGATGAACCACATTCACGTATTTCACTTGCAAAACTGAAAAAAAAATGTTTAAAGCAGCTGCTGGAAAATACCTACCTTATCCCCTAAGGTTGCCCTGACATTTTTGCCAGTGAGACTCAATGCTTATGGATACCAAAAGCCTATACCACTATCTCAATCAAGAGTGAGAAACAGATTGTCATCTTCAGATTTTAAAGGAACGAGACAATCACTCTCTCCTTCATTATGAAAAATTTCCATGTAAGCAGCTTATTACCTATCTGTCATTGCAAACACATCGCCAAGGCCATCCTTGATACAGGCCCACAACTGAACTAGATGACACGTTTATCATCTATACTATGTAAGACAACTGGTCAGACAGCAGATGATTATTTTTCTCACCCATGCAATCTGATAAAGTCAAATGAAACCACTTCTTTTTAAGACATTAAAAGTTTTTTTCAGAGGTTCTGAAGAACATTCTAGAAGCTCAGTATGAACTCCCCAAATTTTCAAATACAGGTCCACAGCACAAGCTTCCTGGATTATCAAGAATCATTTCCAAACCATACGCATAACTTCTGCATCTTTATCTTTCCTGTCTAGGAGTAAGACAGACACTTGACCAGTTTAACATTTGTGGGCAATGTTTAGTTTGGTTGTGCTGTTTGAGCCCTAAGCTTGCAGACTATCTATGCTAACAATAACAGTTTAAGCCAACATCTATTTCAGGTTTGAAAGCTTGACAAAGTCAAGTCATTACCTAGAAGAAGATGTAGTCTGCTACATTCTCCCCCTCAAAATTAAGTCCCAGCTGCTTGAAATTCCAGCATTTCGGCACCAGCTTCCCAAATGCTCTGGCATACAAGAATCAGTTTTGCAAGTACAATCCGACAAAGTGATTTCTAGTGGTCCTTCCCTCCCTCCCATCCCCACTGTACCCAACCTGGAGACAGTCACTAGAAAGGATGACTCAAGTTGAATTTAACAAAGGCACAAATAAATGCCACTCCATAAAAACAATTTTCCTACTACAAATCAGGGTATCTCATTTGGAGAGCCCCATTGACTATATACAATTTTCTAAATCCATTACAGGATACCCCAATGAAAATAATAAAGATAGGTATTAGACAGCATAGAGGAAACACACCACGGGTACATGATTAAAGTATCCACTGAATACACCTCTTCAACCCTTTCAGAAAATAGAACATCTTTGTTCAGTTCCTATTTTCACATATGAAGACAGACAAATAATTCCATTCTGAAGATCTGGAAAGCTAATCTGAACTAGAACAAAGCAGTCCTGTTTCAAACTAAACACTTTAATTAAAGTAATCATGGGTCACAAGTTTGATATCACCATAGATACCAAGGTGATAAGAGAAGGTATGGTGAGTCTAAACCGTTGCCAACAACAGTACTGCAACTTCCAAGTAACCACATAAGAAAACAAGTATCGAGTAGTTCCCTTTAATCACAGTGCTATATATTTCAGAGATTATTTCTACAAATTTCAAGAGGTGCTACTGGACATGTTATACTCATTTACAAACAAAGATTTACAATTGGTTAAATTTGGTACCACCCATGTACAAGCTAATATAGTAACACTAGAAAACAGTAACAAGGAATTAATTCACATTGTCTTCCCACACTGTGGTAAGCAAAGTGCCCTTGTTTCCAAGTCAAATACCCATGCACAGCAATATAGGAGTCATTGTTTTATCTTGATGGATGGCCTTATTTACTATTTGTCTTTTGATAAACTTTTTGCTAAGCATTTAAACCAAACAGTCAATTACAGTGTGCAAGCAAGTCTTTAATTATGTCAAAATACAGAGGCAAAGCTCCTACCTTTGTTCAAAATAAAGTATGCCCAATTCTGCAGGGAAACTTTAGTATGACTACCCTTTTGCAAGCCAGTGGTTTGTTCTGGGTTTGGGGTTTCTTTTCCCCTGGTTTTGCTTCTTTTGGAATTTTTCTGGCAACCATTCTCTCCTCTAAAATATCAGCAAATGAAGCCCCAGCATTTGACCACTTCTGTAACATTCAATAAGCTGTGTAAGAGGCATAAAAGCCCATCCAATACACTCCGTAAAACTTCACAACACTCTTAACATAGTAGGTTTTTATCAAAGGCTGTTTGAAGCTGGGGGGTGTGCATGTATGGGTGTGAACACACATGCGCACAGGGAAGGGTGTACAAACAACACTTTTCTTTTGCCTATGTATTTTGTGATTTTGCTTGGGGAGGGGCTCTTCTGGCATTGGAAGTCAAGTCAGAATAGGTATTCTGCATCCTTCTGCATCATGGATATAATTGGGTTGACTACAGCAATGGAATTCAATCCCCAGTAAATTACAAGTGGATATCATTCCCACTGAGCTTACATGGTCATGCTCATAAAGAACAAAACCACCGAAATCAATACGGCTACCCTGATGTAAAAGTTGTGTACGCAGGAAGAGAATCAAGTATATTGATTATACGCATGCTTCACTTCAGGCAAGTAATAATCAGGATGCAGAAGCTCTAAGGAAGCATCCTGTCAGGCACTCTGAATTCCAGAGTGCAAATGCATGCTAGAAATTGTCAATTGATCTCAGCGAGGTCTTGTATCCTGCCAGCTCATGAGTCATACATCGACTTGCATTCAGCTATTTTAGGTAGCTTCCACAAACCATAAGACTGTATTAGTTTCTGTTACCTTTTTTTTTTTTCTTGGATGGTCAATTCTAAGAAAATAAACCCCAGCAAGTGGATTTATCCAGGTTTCATACAACGCTACACAGAAGCATACAGAAAACCATTCTACTAAACAGTATTTGGGAAACTCTTAAATGAAAGTTCTTTTCTGTTCATCAAGAAGCATGGAACTTTCATCAGACTAACTGGGCTGTCAACCGAATATACTAGAAGTTCTCATATACTCTGTCAAACTTGCTAAGGCATCACCTATATTTAAAAAGAGAGTAAAAGTCAGAATCTACACTCTTTCAGTCTTTTCAGACAAGTGAATTCAGCCATCCAATACACTCTTCCTTCAACACTGCCCTAACTACTGCTGGTGACTCACAAACATCACAGAGAGCAAACATTTCAGACTACATGAGAAGCTTGAGAGAGTTATCTCTATCCTACTAGACTCTTTAAAAAATCAAGAGGGCACAAAAATTATGATATGCAAGACAGATTACCAACCTACTATTCAGAGACCACACATCAAATTAAATCTTACATGAACCAATACTATGTGACTTTTTTCCCCTCCTCCCAAAAACAGAACACTGATTACAGAGCCTAACTACCAGCCGTATATTTTTTTGTAAAAAAAAAAAAAAAATAAAAATTAAACAAAGCCCGCAATGTGCCACAAGTAACACTTTTCTGCTGACCAAAAAGCCTTCCCCCCCCCCCCGCCATACTTTAAAGGAAAGGATTAGAAAATCGTGGCAGATGAAATAAGCAGACAGGCCAGGCACACGTCAGGTTTCCTGTAAGCCCCGCAAGTCAGTCTCCTTTGGGAATGAGTTTTAAAAACTCATTCAATCTGTCAATGGCCTATCT
>JAVJGJ010000060.1:38124772-38170010 GCA_035590215.1 Microhierax caerulescens
ATCAAGTTGCTTAGAGCCCCGTCCCACCTGACAGTGAATGTTTCCAGGGATGGGGCATCTACCACCTCTCTGAGCAACCTGTTCCAGTGTCTTACCACACTCATCATAAAAAAAAAAGAAAAAGAAAATATTCTTTACATGTAGTCTAAATCTACCCTCTTTAAAACCATTACACCTTGTCCTATTGCAACTGGCACTACTAAAAAGTCTGTCCCCATCTTTCTTTTCTTATAAACCCACTTTAAATGCTGAAAGGCCACAATAAGGTCTCCCTGGAGCATTCCCTTCTCCAGGCTGTACAACTCCAACTCTCAGCCTTTCCTCACAGCAGAGGTGTTCCATCCCCCTGACCATTTTTGTAGCCCTGCTCTGGACCCACTCCAACAGGTCCATGTCTTTCCTGTACTGAGAACTTAAGTGTGCTGTGCTGCTCATGAGTGTTCATGAGCTGAGCTGCTAAAAGGAAAAACACTATCATGTCAGCAAACTGATTTATTTTGTTTTGATTAATTTTTATATTTTGTTTTGTACAAATAGCAGCTCCAGCATAGGGCAAGGGGTAGTAAAGCTAACAGCCTGTGCCTGGTGTCTCTTATTCGTTTTGGCAGGAACTTACAGTCAATAGAACGTAGTCCAGGACAGCAGCATCACAGAGATCTTCTCCCCCATCTCTTTAACAAGCCTTCTAAAGTCTTACACTGAGTAGTATCTCTACTTTGACTATACCTGTATGCTGCACTTGTGGTCAAGATAAAGGAAGATGAAAAAAATTAATTTCTTCTCTTGTTACTACTAGCTTCTTGTGGATGTGGGCAGGGCTGCAGCTCCTTTAAACCTCCATCACCTCTTGTGTTTGTGGATGGCTCCTGCTCTTGCCCACATCCAAATCCCATGTATGCCAAAATGTGCAAGAGCTAAGTATGGAGTGTTACATCAGCGAGAAATTGTGTCTGGTGCCATCGCTGAGGTCTAACTGGGTCCTTCCTGAGTCATCTCAGGAACTTTGTCAGTGGGATCAGAGGGTGAGGGAGGGTTCAGAACAAGGGATTTCCCATCTCCTGAGGAGGAGGAACATCAGGACCTAGCAACTGGTGGCTTCTCCAGGAACAATTACTCCAGCCCTAACTGAGGATTGCTGTAGGGCTATGGTGAGTGCTCCTGGGAAAATATACGTAGTCGGGGTAATTTGTCAGTAGTGTTTCAGAGTGAGGCATGCCTCTAGAAAGGTGACTGATGCTTACACACAGCAGTGGAATGATCTCCGTGCAATGTTAATTCAGTAAATGAGTTGTTTCAGGATCAAGAATGCTTCTGAAAATATACTGGTAGTATTTGTTCTCTCTTGACTGCTGTTCTTTCATCCGCACAGTGGTACAAGTGGGGAAATGCTAGCTTTCACCGTAGCGGTGCAGATTTCAGCTGCTCTGAAGTTATGGTATAGAGACCATGGAGCTGACTGGGCAGAATTATTAACTACATCTACCTACTGTACTAAAGTGCCTGCACTGCTTTTGCTGACCTTGGAGGCAAAGTCATGCTTTTGCACTGTTGCACATCTGTCCTGGTATCCCAGTGCTCCGAACAGCAGGAGCATGGCTCGGTTTGGACGACTAGAAGCAGCACATGTGGATGAGCCGTCTGCCGGGCTGAGCTAACAGGCTTTCCCAGTAAGCTAGAAGCTGGAGAATGTGCTGCAGAGACATCGGAGTGGCTGGAGCTGTCCTGGTCCCGTTGGACTGTAAAAGGCAAATTTTACTCCCATGTGGTCACGTTAACTTGTGGGGTCTGCACACCCACCCCTCCTTATCTAGAAGGGCTGAATGATGGCTTGTTTGTGGTTTTTCCTCCCCCTCTTCTATTCCTGTGTCTGCTGCATGCCATGATTGTGCATAATGAAGAGCTCGCTGTAGATTACATCTTATGCCCATCATCATGTATTAGTCCTGACCCAGTGCTTATTGGGAAGCAGTGGACTCTGGCCATATAGAAGCTCATCACTTTTAT
Organism: Microhierax caerulescens; assembly: GCA_035590215.1. Lineage (NCBI taxonomy): Eukaryota > Metazoa > Chordata > Aves > Falconiformes > Falconidae > Microhierax > Microhierax caerulescens. Next base: position 38,126,777 of record JAVJGJ010000060.1, read on the forward strand.
AATGGAAAAGTGCTCAGGAAGACCATAATAGAAGCAATTCAGGAAGAGCAGCATGATGAAAATATCTGCTCAGATGCCTTCTAGTGTGAAACTCTAGCAGTCTCAAGAGTAGGTGTCTGTTTACTTCTCAAAGTCTAATGTGTAGGAGATGAAGGTGGTCTTTACCGTGTGGCTGATAGTCCTTCGTGGCTCCTGGTTCGGCACTGCACAGTAGCCCTGTCTCTGATTCTCTGTTGCCTTCGGGACATGCAGATGGCCGATGTCTGGTTTGCGCAGCACCTACAGACACTTGACACAGCAGCCTTACAGGGTTGTCCAGGTTTTTCAACTGTAAGTGCACAGTGTTGCCTTGCCAGCATTTGTTCAGCTAACTGCAAAGCATGAACATGGAAGAAAAATGAGATATTTATGTTGTCACATCTTTGCGTCAGCATGCTATATATAAACTGCAATCATCAGGATTGCTTAATCTGAGTTAAATGCGTTTCACTGAAGAGTCCTTGGCTTCAAGTTTTGAAAGGGTCAGCATTCAACACTTTGCATGTGGAGCACTCCTGAACAGAAAGGTCTCTGACATCTTATTCCACCTGCGGGGCTTCTAGTGAGCCTAGCAGCCCCACCGCTCAGCCTCCCTGAGGTTTCTCCATGCCATGGAAACAGGAAGGTTTTATCGGTATTAATGATAAACAGACACAGTATTGTGGTTTAACTAGTATGCAAAAATATACTGTTGGAGAGGAGTTAATCATGCGTTGAATTTAATATTAAACCCTAGCAAGTTACTTAATAGCTGTCACTGGCGATAAATGCAACCTACCTGCATTGCTGCTGCTTGACAGTTACTACTCTGAAACCTATTAAATGTAATCTGCAATCCCTGTTAGCTGCCGTGAAAAGAAATAGGTCAAAAACTTTCATAAACTACAATATAAAGCAGCTCTCATTTTCCCATCCCATTAACACGTTTTTTGGTCAAAGTGGCCTTAGTTTGACTGGGCTGAGGAACAGATCTGGTTGTTTTACTTTTCTTCATCTCTTGTGGTGACTGCAGTAACTTACACTTATCAACTGCATGACTGGAAATTTATTAAAGGGTTTTCTGGGTTTGGGACAGATGCCTGTAAACAGGATGTTAAGCTACATAAGATCGTATTTCTGTAATGTATTTTCTGGCCAGGTCATTTTATCAAGTTATTCTTTAGAGTGGATATCCCAGCACAAAATTTTGTGTAAAATTTTGGTACCTGTCTAGGTACCAGAGAACAATTTCTAGCATCTTTGCATTTCTAGTGTGAAAACTTTAATTTAAAAAATTGTGAAAACAAGGACAAAACCAAACCAGCAAAACAAAAAAGCCCTGTGCTTTCCAGAGAAGTTTATCAAAAAGTTTGGCTGACTTTAGAAAGGTGTGAACTTTTATTAGAGCTGTCCCACCACTTGGAAAATATCTCCCTTGCCTGAATACTCCTCATGATGATTTTTGCCCCCTTGTCCTCAGAAGAGGACGAATTGAGAATACCTCTTTTCTCCTCATCTTCTGCAGCGTTTTTCTAATCTTCATTGTCTCTAACCTCTGTCAGGCTGGGTTGAAGTTGACCAACAGGCTCAAAAGTTGCTGGAATGGTTGCAGAGCATGACTACAACAATCCGCTTTCTTAAGCAGTGCTCAGTCTTTGAATTTTTGCAAACTTCTCGGGGCTCGCTTCTGTAAAACCCCTTCTGCGTCCTGCACTCAGTCCCTGCCACTGCTTGCAAGGTCACATGAAGTTGGGTGTATTGTCTCCAGTATTTGTTTATAGTATATACAGCTGCCTAGGTGAAAATCGTTATCATCTGATTTTCCTGCAATGGTATCGTACTGTGACAGTCAGATGATACTTTTCTATTCATAAAATGGGCCTATCAAACTGGCAGGGGACACGCTGTGTAACCTCAGGGTTCAGAATGAGTGACCTGTCCTACAGTTTTACCTGTGTAAGCTGTAATTACTGAGAAATGCAGAGTATGAGTTAAAGGAGGGAGGCCAGCAGGTGGGTAGAAGCCATAAAACCCAAAAGTGATAAAATTCATGTGCAAGTTAATGCTGGGAGTGCAAAGCGTAGGTTTGTAGGGAAGCAACCTGAAGCAATGAACAGCACCTAGAAGATAAATTGTGCTTCTGCGTATTTTCTTTTTCTTAAAAGGGCAAACGAAAGGCCAGTGGAGCCCCAGCTCTGTACGCTGTTTCTGGCCTGACACGAGTCAGCCCTGGCAAGCCTAGCACGTGTCTCTCGGATGCTGTTCTGCAGTGTTTGTGAGGCCACGTGAAGCTGCTGTGTGATTACTGATGTGACTTTCATACCTGGTTGTGGTATGTGACTTGGGAACAATTCCTGATAATATTACTGGCTTCCTTGTGATCTTACCATGTGCAAAGAGTTGTACGTGTTGTAAGCATTGCTGAACGCTTGGAATACTCAGGAATATTTTTTTTTTTAATGCTGCATTTGTCATTTACCCACAGAGCAAAACCTGGTGAGCCTTGTTGCTCAACCCTCTTTCCTCTGCTAGTATGTATAAAGCAAGAGTGTAAAAAAAGGCTACAAAGAAGGCAGTTGTAACCCTTTTGTGGCAAACAGCATCTGGACTGGGCAAAATAAAAAATGAGTTAAAAATTTGACAGAAGGTACTTCTTACAGCTTAAATCTGGTGGGCTTTGGCATACTAATACTCATCGTTGTAAAGGCTCATGATGCCACATATTGACCATCAGGGTAATTTTTTTTGTATATGTCCGGATACATCTGTCTGTATCAATCACAATTGGACGTGATGCTGGAAGTGGGAATGGACTCCATGCACTCGTAAAGCTTTCACTGTAGTGGCAGTCCTACTCTGGAATTGCCATTTTGCAAAACCGGGGCCTCAGACATCACCGCTCAGACCAGTGGTGATTCTGTTTACCTAACTGTGATCTAATGAGATTTTTCTCTGCGTTTTTCCCTTTAGCAAAGTATCCAGAGATCAAGGCTCTGATGGGACCGGATCCACATTTAAAGTGGATTGTTTCTGGAATGGTCTTCACGCAGTTTCTAGCGTGCTACCTGGTGAAAGACTTGTCTTGGAAATGGATTTTCTTCTGGGCTTATGCTTTTAGGGGTTGTGTCAACCATTCTCTGACCCTAGCCATCCATGATATTTCACACAACGTCGCCTTTGGGAACAAGCAAGCCAGGTGGAACAGATGGTTTGCAGTCTTTGCCAACTTGCCAATTGGCATCCCTTATTCTGCCTCCTTCAAGAAATACCACATTGACCACCATCGGTACCTTGGTGGGGACAGCCTGGACGTGGATATTCCTACAGACTTTGAAGGCTGGTTCTTCTGTACGCCGCTTCGGAAACTGCTTTGGCTTTTCCTCCAACCTCTGTTCTACAGTCTGAGACCACTGTACGTGAACCCCAAAGCAATTACACGGATGGAAATTTTTAACGCTCTCATCCAGTTTTCTATAGACCTATTAATTTACTACTTTTGGGGGCTCAAACCTATTTTTTACTTAATAGCAGGTTCAATTCTTTGCATGGGTTTGCATCCCATTTCTGGGCACTTCATAGCAGAACATTACATGTTTTTAAAAGGGTATGAGACATACTCTTATTACGGACCTCTGAACTGGCTCACCTTTAATGTAGGCTACCACATGGAGCATCATGACTTCCCCAGCATTCCTGGCTGCAGATTGCCGATGGTAAGTATGGCATGAGCACGAGTGAACTGGATTTTTATAAAAGCTACTAAACCGTCTCAAAGAAATTACTTCAGATCATAGCAACAGATCAATTTAAAAAGAAAAGTAAGGAAGGAAAAAAAAGCTTTTTGAATTTGCTTCTAATTCTTTCATTTTAAGCAGGAGATTGAGAGAAATGGCTGCCAAATGGTTGTAACAGTTTATTTGATGGAGATAAGAACATCTGAGCTGCAGAGGGCTTGAGGAATACTTTTGGCATGATAAAAATCCTCCACAGTGCTCTGAATTTCTCTATTTCATTCCCTCAGCCACCAGGTTTCATCTCTTGGGAAGTTTAAAGGGCCGTCTGAAGTGAGGCAGGTGGCAATTACTACTTGAAATTTGTCTAACGATCGGTCTGCTAACTATATTGCTTGATTAACATAAAAAAAAAGTCTTTCTGGTTTTGCGATGGCTTAAGTATTGGGGCATGTTCCAGCCTGACACTAGAACATAAAGCCCCACTCTCCATGACCTGTTTTAGCTCTGCTGCCCCACCCACAGAAACTGAGGATGCCTGATCTGTCATTGGGAAAGTGCTGTGGCTTTCCTCTTTTGAGTCAGGGCCCTTTTTGTTTACGTTTTATCAGTTGTGGGAATCAAATTTACAAAGCCCAGGTGTCTAGGAATGGTTTTCAGTTTCCCTGCAGGCATGTAGCTGCTCTTCTGGGTTTTAATACAAGGGTTCCTCAGCAGGTGCTCACAGCGTTAGAGGTACGTGACTTCGAAGTGTTACTCCTACGTACAAATCCTCTGGCATGGAGGGAAGGAAACATCTTCTGTCTGTGGTCTGATGCACAGGAGGGGGCTGCTACTGCAGCATCCCTGTGAGGGGGAGGCAGAGCTGAGGGGTCGGAGGTTCAGGAGCGGTGACCTCCCCGCTACTGCCACAATATGTACTACTGTTATGGTGGTACGTCCAGGCAAACCCTGCTTTATGGGTCAATGTTCTTCATCACAGAAACACTGAGAGGATTTTCTTGTGGCATAGAAGAGCGTGGGCTGCCTCTGTATAAACAGCAGTTCTGTAACACACCTCCTTTCCTGCTGGAGGCCTCTCCTGGGGAAGCTGGCCATTCCGGTGGGATCCAGAGTTGCTGGTTAAGCAGCCCACACTCACGTGTGAAGCTCTCCTGTCAGGCGCTCCCATTGTGATACATCCCATAGCTCAGCCGGGAAGTGCACGAGCTTAACTTCAGTTTCAAATGTTCAAACTTGTTAGATGGGCTTAGATACTTAGATTACTGAAATGCAAATAGAAGAGGAGAAGGAGTTTAGGGCTGTATCTTACCCAAGGGAGGTGAGTGACTAATTGAACTTGCCGGGACTGTTGCTCCAGACCTGAGTGAGACCTGGAAAGCTCTTCCCCACCCACACCACAAATAGTTGAGCCTCATTCCTCAAGGCAGTGCAGCAGCTGGAAGCGTCTGCCCTCCTGTGTAAAGAGGATAGAGTTATTAGTTGAATTTCATGTGCTTTTCCACATTCATATGTTTCCAGCTCTTGGGCAACTGAGACTTGCACTGCTGGTGGGGCGGGGGGGGGGGATGTCAGGCTTGTCAGTCGTTGTTGCCTGACAGAACTGTATGGAAAACTTTGAGTCTTTGATGAGTGATCCATTACAAGTGAATAATCTATTAGGCAGTGAAAAGCCCTTGGCAAAACAGTTACTGTAGAAAATCCTTTGTCCATTAAAACAAGTTGGTTATTCTTTTCTGCAAATTGGAAACTTCTCTGCTGCTTTGGCGGAAGGAGCTAAGGGGACAGATCCTCTTTGGGTAGCTTTAGAGTTTTAACTTCATAATAGGTAGGGGTAGAAATCTCCTCTTGCTCTCTTCTGCTTAACCTCCCAGGGAATTCTCCACTCAGCAAAGTCCTGTTTTTTCACATCCAGTCTCTGAGGCACCTGAGTTTCTAATGGTTGAATAGTGTAATATAGATGACTTCTCAGTACAGCTATTTTTATTTTTAATTATTGACAAGGAGACAGTGGAATAAAGATCTTTATTTGGTTTCTGCATGATTGAGAGCAGGGGATAAATAGGATCGGAGAATAACTGGATCTTAATCTTGGGAAGTAACTGGCTCTTCCGCTAGCTTATCAGAAAAATAAATTCAGCTTTGTCCTTTGTTACAGGTGTGTCATTCAGAACGTTCTGAGTAATGTGTTTGCCACTGGAAAGACCTTTACCCTAGGAGTGTGACAGATGTGAAAGAGGAATAATTAGGCTGTGCTGTAAGCTTATAGACAATGAAGATGAGTGACATGACTCTGAAGTAAGAGCTCGTCCCACTAGTATAATGAGAGATGACATAACAGACCATGAAATTTAACATTATAATGAAGGACCTGCTCCAAAAAAAACCCATTGTAGATTTGGGACTAGAGTACTCTTTACATGAAGCCTTATAACTATAAAAGATTGCATTGCTTACCAAATGAGTAAAAAGGTCCATTCTTCATAACCTGAATGCTTGATTATACTGAGAGAGAGGGCAGGAGGAGGAACTCAGTGCTTTTCCTACAAACTTCAACAAAAACTGCAATGTTACCAGAGGCAAACTAGTTACTCATTAAGCTTGTGGGAAAAGGAAAAAAGCCATGGTATGAAACCAGATTTATTAGACAGACAAGACTGGATAAAATGGTGGATGTGTTGGTTTTGAATTGCAGATTTCATTAACCCTAAGACAGCCAGGAGGACTAGGTTGAGTGCTCCCTGCTGGTCAAGGACTGTAGAAGGAACTTCTGTAATATGCCTTCTAGCATTCTAAACATCATTTTTCAGCTTCTTGTCATAAGGATCTCTAGCTTCTGTACGGCCTCAGGACGAAGGGTCTGTAAGAGCCGTGGTGAAATAGTAGGTTGGTGCCTATGGGATACGATGGAGTAGAACTGGGGTCCTGTTGCTGTGCTCTACAAGCACAAAACCAGAACTGAAGTTTCAGTCTAAAAGATGTGATTTCTTACCTACCACCTTGACTGACTTGAAGAAAAGCCTCAATATACCAGGTGCCAAGTGCCTAATAAGTTTCTTTCAGACTTTGCAATCTCTTGTTATCCTTCTATTCGCAAACTAGCAATGAGTTAAGACTCACAGCTGAGATCGGTAAGGAGGAAGGGAGGGAGGAATTGAAGCAGATTGATCATCTCCAATGCAATACAGAGAGCTTGATGGAGAAGTCAGGAGCAGGATTTAGGAATCTGTCACAGTGCCATCCCCTTTGAGATGATTTATGATCTGGCTGCAAAACTTGCTACCTGGGAACCGCCATCCACAGGTTTTGTACTGCACCCAGAATGCAACGGGGAGAATGACTCTTCCAGCCTCAAAAATAGATAGAGTTTTATGTTGTATTGAGAAGGGAATCTGCATTAAAACCCAAGTACTTTCTGCCATCCCTGCCCCAGATTTTCTGGTAAGTAAGAAGGAGATAATTTTGTTTTATGTATGGAGATTTTATTACTTTTTTTTAAAATTACAATAGATGAGCTGCTTTTGTTGGGAAACTTGCAAAAGAGAAACCGCTTTTAAAATTCTTTCCTGCCACATGATGGTGAACATGCACCCAACAAACTTCCATGTCTTTTCCGTAAGAAAACCCTTCAGAAGTCCTCCCTCTAACTGCATTCATTCCATTTTCCCTTTTCCCTATTGCTTTGTCACAAATATTTTATTGTGGCTTACTTTTGCCTCTGCATTGTTTCTGTACATCTCCTACAGCAGTGCTGCCAGAGCATGGGGACCTTGCCAGTGGTGCAAGTGCTGCCTGCCTTCCTGCACAGGGTGCTGCTGGGCACAAAGGCAAGCAGGGAAAAGAACCGCTTTGTGTACGTGTGGGTCACTGTCCCACAGCTGAGCGAGGGCAACGCGCTCCGGTGCAAGCCCCTGGTCATCTCCTGTGGTTTCCATCCTGACCTTCTCATTCAGAATGAGCTGCCACCATACCCTGTAGGAAGGTGCCACACAGACAGGCTTGGTGAGCCAGTAACTCTGCCACCGCCTGATGCTGGCAAGCAGCTTGCCAGCTGTGACCGAGCCCCCTGCTTCCAGAATATGGTGTGTATGACCTTCTTCAGAATTCACTGCTGGGTGTTTTGATTAATCAACTTCATTATCAAATAGTACTTGTATTCTAGGTGCCTGTTTTAAATCTGTAATACAACTGCAGAATATGTGCATGGAATGTATTTTAGGGCAAGTTCCCAGACCCTGCATATTGTGTCCACCTGAACGCTTGAGCAGCAGCATAGTCTGGGCATAGTGCTGATGTTTGCTGTAAGTGCAGAAACTGTTGGGCTGAACATAGGCTGTTTATTGGCCTCTTCTCTGAGACGTTTTTTCCTACTTTGTCACTGCAGTAGTTTTTAGTTAGCCTTTGGTGCCAGAGGGCACAGCCACTGCCTGAGACATTGTTCCTAGAAGCTGGATTAGCTTCTGTGAGTCTCCGGCCCTCTGCTTCCATGAGCAAGGGGCAATACAGAAAGACTTTCTGAAGCCTGTGTAGTGGTCAGAATCTAACACGATCGAGAGCTCTGCAGAATAACGTAAATAGCTGAGGAAAAAGGGTCTGATTCATGCTGCTGTTCCTGTGGGCAAGGGATATATGGGGGTTTGGGGGAAGAGGGGAAGGGGGGCTTGCCATACGAGCTTGGCTGGTATAGGTGAGGCCTGAATTACGGCTGCAAATTGAGTTTCAGACAGAACTTCTGAAACAGAGGTAGGAGGGAAGGTCTGTAAGCAGCAGTGTGCCAGGGAATGACCACGTCAGAGCAGGAGTGAAGCTTTTGGGGGTGAGTGTCCGACAGCCCCCTTTGTGTTTGCGTAAGGCCCCGTTAGTGGCTTTCATTCAAGGGAGCCTAGTGTCTGAACAGCCCTCCCTCTCATCCTCTGGCTATTTCGGTTACTCAGCTGGGAAAAGGGAGGATGCAAAACCCAGATTAAATTATTTCTGTCTGTGGTTATAGAAGGAGTGCAGGGAACTAAATCTGCATCTACAGACATCTTACCCCGTGCCTGGAAATCGCCCTTCTTCCAGCCATTAACAGCTACCTGTAATGGGAAATGCTGGGATTGTCTGAATCCCATTGAAAATTGACCACATTTGAAGTACAGACCAACACTTTAAAATATAAAATAAAATACCATCAGACCTGAACCGAATCTCCCCCCTCCAACACAGCGCTACCATTGCAGGGAGCATGAGGAGTACATAGGGGCAGTGGTACAGAGGTAAAAGATCTTAACAGAGCTTGTATGTTACCGGCCAGTGCCTGCTAGGAAGCTGAATTAAGGAGGTAACTAACAGTGAGCCATATTGGCTTGTAATTTGACTTTTGCTGGGATTCTTACCTCTTCACAAACAGTCAGAATGCTGTGTTGAGATTCCATCATTACACCTGGGGTGCTGCTGAGACTGGAGGTCCGTACTGCGTTCAGCAGAGCTGGCTTTAAAACTCTGCAGGGTTTTTAAAGAGAGAGGTCATGCTGTCTGTCCAGCAAGACAAACTACTCTAGAACAGAGCTTTGTTTGTCTAGGAGGTGGAGCTATAATAAAACCATGCCCAAGCAGTTTATGTGCAAGTTTACAATAGTTTAACAGACTCTGCTTCTTTGTAAGTGTATTCAAAAAGCAGAGCATCTAGCTGGAGCCGGGACTACTTGGGAATCCTTGTAGTCCCCAGAAGCTGTCAGGTTTGAAACCTCTCTGTCCTCTAGTTCTGGCCTTACTCCCACTACAAGCCCCATCCCCGGTGATGCATGATGCCTCTCTGATGGCAATAGTCTTAAAACTTGGGGATTTGTAGCAAGGAAGAAATTTTATTAGACTCATGATCTATAGTGAATTTTGCAGCTTTTTAACCCCAGACTGAGGGGAACAGGCTGCCTCTGCAATTTCCTCTGCCTGATGCAGGAACCCATCTCTCAGATTTGCGTCTCCATAGCAGAATGGAGGAAAGACAATGAAGTGAAGGCATGGATGCGTCTGGGATTTTCTCAACTGGTGTTTCTCTCCTAGTCGGAACCCTCAGCAAACAATATTATGACTAGGCAGGGCTTTAAATACAGTGTGTTGGAGTCTTGGCAATTTATAAGGTGGATTAGGCATCTCACTGTGGAGAAAAGAGACTCCTGAAATGAGAGAAAATAGCTCTGATGGAAGGCAATGATCCACCATTTTTCACGTTCTGACATTTTGAGGCACCGCTTACATCAGAAGTCTGCTAAGAAGTACCTAAATGTATTTAAATACATCTCATTTGGCTGAACTTCAGAAGTTCACGAGCAAGAACAAGCAACTTCAGGTTATGTCTGTGCTATCAGATCTGAAAGTGAAGACTGAAACATACCCAACACTGTGCAGCTAAACAGCTTGTTCTCTCTCTTCTTCTTCCAGGTGAAGAAGATTGCAGCAGAATATTATGATAACCTCCCACATCACCAGTCCTGGATTCGAGTTCTGTGGGCCTTTGTGTTTGATGACACTGTTGGTCCTTATTCAAGGGTTAAGAGACTGTGCAAGCTGGCAAAAGCAAGCTAACAGACTAGCTCTGCCTGTTGCATTGGTGGTTTGTTTGTTCGAATGACTTTTCTGCAGCAGTAGTAGGATATTTGTGTGTGCTGGGTTAGCATGGGTGCGTGCTCCTTAGACCAAGAGGTTGAGTGTGAAAATGAAGCAATTGGATGCACTATTTTAGATTATTGGTACCTTTTTATCTGTATGTAACCCTGAGGAACCAGATTAGAGTGAGCTATGATGACATGAACCTTTGGTCTAGGCTTAGGATTAAGTTCCTGGACCATGTGGGCCCAAGTCTGAGTTCTGGCCTAGCATGCAATGGAGGATGCTTGGCGTGTGTCTGTGTGAGCTTGCGTGTGTGTACTTTAGGACTGGTTTCTCTTCATGCCAGATTCAAAGTAGATGCTCTGTGTGCACAGGACTGTGGAAGCATGGAGGACTGGCATGCAGTAGTAAATGATACTATCTGGAGAACACAAGGGTGCCTTTAGCTCAATGTCTTGTCTAATCTAATCTTTCATTTCTGATAATTGCTAGTAGCAGAGATTTTGTATATGAAATGGAGTATGTGTATATTTTTGTACATTTGTATCATTATTTCAGTAGCTGCTGTTTGACCTTTTCTGAACATTTCTACTCTTAGGATCTAATACTCATTGTAGCTAATTGGCGGAGCTGAGCTGTGGTGTGGAGAAACCCTTCCTTTAGCCTCCAGCTTGTTGTCTGATGAGCAGCATGGATGTGTCCCTGAAGGAATGGGTGGTCCTTTCTCACTCACCTTTTCAACAGTATTCCTAACATGATGTTTCTCATCTTTTTCTCCATTGTAAGTCCTTCTGGGAAAGGGAAGATGCTAGTTTTCATTGCTGCTTGCCAAGGTTATTTCTTGCTATTTCTGATCGCCTTTCTTGGTCTTCTCTATGTTATATGCCTTTCTGTTAGGGGTATGAGTCAGTGAAGGCATGGAAGCGTTATGGTGATATTTGTCCCTAACCGCTTTCAGAATAATTGTAACTCTTTTCCTCTGTCATTCAAGGGGCACCAACTGGACATTTGGGAAGGACATGATACTTCAGCTGTATATAAATTGCCGCTGCTGGTGTTAAGGGGGTGTACCTTGAACATGGAGCTGGGGCTCTTTCTGTCTCTCTGTGTCTTTGGGCTATTGATGTTAATCTTAGTCTGTTATTTCTGCCTACTGGAATAGTTAAATCTTCCTGCCTGTCCTCCCAGCTACAAACTTCTGGCTATCTTCAATAATTCTGTATCATCAAAAACCTTATTCACCATACGTTTATCCAAGCAGAACAATATCTTGGGAGTCAGGAGTTCAGATGCCATCTAGTAACTTCCCTCCACTCTGGAAAGCTGACAACTTATTTCTGTCCTTACTAAGTGGTTAAAAGAGAGATCTATAAAGGTCCTCTTATATTCTAACTCTCTAATGGTTTGACTTTGTTTTGTTTGTTTTTTATCTGGAAATCCATGTCTGTAACAAAGGGAAGGATGATTGTGCATTCTTGTTTGTCCCTCAAGGTATGCTGTTAGGCCTGGGAAGCCTGATTTCCTCAATAAATGCAAATTTGTTCATTTCTCCTATAGCCCTGGATCCAGTGAGTCAGTCTGTCTGGCACACCAGGGAGCTGAGATAGCCTGCTGCAATTTGGGTTCCTCCTCCTCCTCCTCCATTTCTCCTTTCTCCATTTTTCTCATTTGTCTGATTTCTAACAGTTGGGTTCATACCCAGGTTTGCTCAGCAGTGCAAGATGCTTTCTGATGCAGGGGCCAAATACCAGGTCATTCACAGATACTGTTTTGATCTGTGTTGTGCTTCTGGAAAAGACGAGGAAGAGCAGAGCTTCTTCTGACACTTCAGACTTCGCTGGTTCTTCAACAAAGAACATACTTATGTTGTTACATCTTAGTTATTAAAGCCTCTTTTTCTCCCAAAGGAAGAGGCTTTGGTGTGGGAACCTCCATTAACTTCTTTGTATCAGTGCTCTTGCCAGGGAGCTTCAGCTTTTTATTAATTTACTTCAGTGCTGCTAGCACTCCATAACCGCATAATCAACTTTCTGTGCCATTAGCAAGCTGTTCCTCAACTCTTTCGGCCAACTTAGCAAGTTAATGTAAAAACCGTAATAAAGATTATACTGTCTTCCTCAATCCGACTATTGTCCTCCTCTATGGTGAGTGACCTTTCAGTGGCTCCTGTACTCAGCTGTTCCACGATGCAGTTACGTATGTGGTCTGTAGGTTGCTAGCCTAGCCTGACATGGAGCCTGTGATGTAAACAGAGGGTAACCAAAATTGGCAACCGCTTCTTATCCTGCCTCCCATCAGTATTTCCATCGCAGTCCTGGCTTGCTTTGCCTGAGCAGCCCCACAGCTCTCCTGCACTGCACTGTCCATCTCGGCGGGAATTTGAAATGGCTGGAAGTCTGGTACCTGCAGGTATGTGGTGCAAGCCAAGTTTCAATGTGTGTGAATGCTGCTGGAGAAGGCTATGACCTGTCCTCTGCACGGACACTTGTCCTTGCCACTAATGCTGCAGTAATGTCGGCAGAAGGGTGTTGTTTTTCATACCCACAGGGCATATGGGTCTGGGTTAAAAGTACATTAGGGCTATGTACGGTTTTATTCTCTTTCCTTAAAAATTAATCCAGATCTTCATGTGTGACCACGCTAATGATCTGGCAAGAGGACCAAGGAGGAGCAAACGGCTGTAGGAGATAACTCTGGCCTGCCCTGTTGCAGTGGCTCAACCAGTCCAGCGTGAAGGGGCACCCTTCTCTGCAGAGGCAACAGGCAAGCTGAGTTAGCGTCTGGCAGGGGGAGATCTTCTGGCAGTGCCACGACTGCAAATCCGCCGCCCTGCGCATCCCTGTGGCCGGGCTGGTAAGTTGGCAACCAGCAAAGCACCGGTGGTGGCAGGACGGCTCCCCTGCCTCTGCTGGCCAGGCTTCCCCTGCCACCCCCGTGCTCCCGCAGTGACTGAGTGGCCCTGCGTGAACTTCACCTTATTACGTCTTAATTATGAGGCCTGCAAAGGTAGAGGAACATAAGCAAACCGCATTTACAGCAGGTGGCTGATGTTAACAGGGGCTTACATCGTATCCAGGCTGTACGCTCGGCCTGAATTACAATGCCGTTATTACTGACCTCGGGCATAATGCTGCATTCCAAGGGAAAACTTGAGCCCTGCCAGGCCCCAACTTCCTGAAGCTTAATTAAGATTATGGGAGAGTTTCACAGAACGGTTGTGATCATCTGAGAGGCAGCAGGTTTGGAAAGCCATTGTCAGGTATGCCATTAATGGGTTTATAATTAAGGAATATGTGAGCTACTGTATAAGATTTATGCAACAGAGCATTATAATCTTTGCTGTTATTGACGCTGGTCTGTGTTCATACTGGAGAGGCTCCTTCTCATGGTCCTGGGGTTGTCATATTGTGCTGCGCATCAATGCCTGCCTGCTTCAGTTCCCACTTAGCAAACTTACCCCACTGTTCAACCTGTCTCTCACCTTCTGCTTGCATTTAACAGCTAACAGCCATCAGGTGCGGTCAGGAGCTCACCATTGCATTGAACTTAAATTTCTTCCATTTCTTCTGTATTTAATCTGCAGTATAACCGCACTGTAAAAAGGGACTCTTTTCTAAGAGGCAGACTCAGTTGCTTTGAAGAGTGCTGAAGAGCAGCCCCATGCTTTCCAAGCCAAAACAGGGATCGTTTTGCAACTAGCTGCAAAGCATGCCCACCCCACCTCCTCTGCTGGCTCTCCTGCTGCTGTGCCCTGTGAGGCCTGGGGGATGCATGCAAGGGGGCACCCACAGACTCTCCTGGGCTGCTGCACCAGGCTTTGCTCCCAAAACCATTCCTGGGGCCTGGCTTTTAAAACAAAATCTTCAGGAAGGCCTGAAGCAAAGCAAGGGGCTTGGAAAATATTTGATAGATTTCAGTAGCTGAACTCCAATTTCTTGCCTTTTGCACAAAGTTACCAAGAAGATGGTATCAAGGCTACTGCCATGTAAAGCTTGTGCCAAGGTAAGTCAAGCAGAAGTTCCCAAGACTGTGCTGGTTGAAAGAAGGGCTCTAAAGAAAAAAAAATTGATGACCTGAAAGCTATGGCTGGGTGTGCGCTGTTAAGTGTTCGATGTCCTGCACTCACAGCTTTGACTTCACTTTCTGTGAAATAAAGCTCAAGACCTGCACAACATTAATAGGTGAAACGTGAGATATTAACAAATTACTCCCCTTAAGCTTTAGTTCAGCAATTCCGTGCCAGTGATTTCAGCTTGCATCCTCCTGATGCCTTTGGTAGCCTTGTTCTGCATAAATTCCTCCCTGTTATTTACTGGAAGGTCTTATGAGTACAGGTGATGGGACCTGTTTTTTTTTTTCAGTGGTGGCAGGAGACACAGCGGGACAGTTACTGGTGGCCTGAGAAGAGCCATAAGCCATTGACCTTCACTGACTTCACAACTTTTTGCCAGAGGTGGCTGCAGCCTGATGGAGGAGGTGGTGCTCGGCTGGCAGCACAAGGAGGGCTGGGCAGGTGAGAGCCACATCTCCCTTTAAACAAAGGCAGGGCTGTTGCCATCGCACCAGCCACAAGACGCTCAGGCTCTGCAGTGCTGGCTGGGCAGAACTGCCACCCCACAGTGAGTCTCAGTCACCTTCCTCTTGTCATCAACCCAAGTGACATAAAAGTGCAGGAGCCCAAGGGACGAATGAAACAAAGGCAGGCAGGGCCATGTGGACAATAAACAGTTTATTACCAATATGAACACAGATACTGTGATGCACTGACGTACCATTTTTTTATATTGTGATAACTCTGAGACAAAGAACTTGTTGGCTGACAACTAACATGTCTCTGTTTCTTCTGGTGATGCCTCGATACATTTCTGTTGGCAAAGGATCTTCATTTACATTGCAGACTACTAGTAAAATTACTTTGAAGTCATCTATCAAAAGCAAATGGTTCACGTGTGTTCTTATCTACTACTAAAAAGAAAGGTAATACATTTAAATAAGCAAATACAAAATACAAAAAAGGCTGACAAATCCAATGTGCAGTGTCAGATGAAATCTAAAAAATCCAGAAATTTAAAATTTAATATTCTTTAGATTAAGACTTTTAAAATGAAGCGAATCCAAGGCAGCAGCAAGCTTCAAAGTGTGCCGAGTCTGCTAATAAAAAGGGTATAAGAACAAAGACAGTGCCGGTGTCCTCTCTCACCATCTTGCATGACCTTGGTACACTTAGAAATGATCCAATCTTCCTAGTATTCTTAGCACCGTCCAAATGCTTTGCAATCACTATGTTGTACTGATTCTACTCAACTCCTGCCGTATGGCTAGAAAACCAAACCAAAAAGTTAATGCATAACGTTATACCCAGTGTGATGGAAAATACTAAGTATAGAGGTTGCAGAAAGTACGCGCTGGTAAAAGGATGAGTGGAGGGTAAAAGGATGAGTAAGGGTAAGCAGTCAGCTGTTTGTTTGCAAACTGCAGTACTGGTTTAAGAAGTTGCAGCTGTCGTTTATGTGAATGTCTTATTTTGTACTGGAATAAACCAGGGAGGCTCTGACAGCCAAGCTGTCGGGTTGGTAGTCTAAGGGCGAGGGTGTCCCCAACTGCAAACCAGCCCAAGGTTTTGTGAGCACACAGGTCTAGGGCAAGGGGACAGGGAACGTATTTTAGCTGTTTCAAAGCCTCCTCTTCTCCCCTTTCTGTGTGAATCTAAGATGAGCAGTGCAGGGTGTGCACTTGCATCTTTGTATGCCCTAATGCAGGCTTCAAATAGGCATTTTGCTGGGCATTTCAATAATGGCCCTGAAAAATACATTGTCATATATTGCAGAGCAATTTATAAAAACGTACTGATACATTTAGTACAGATGTTGTACTTTTCAGTGAATTATAAAAAATGCATGGCTATTTGGAAAGCTGTAAAGTTCTGAAATGGCTCTTCAAGCATAGGAAGCCTACAGAAGATGCTTGGGAAGGATTTTCGGTTTGGTACCTTTGTCCCCTCCTCATCCCGGACCTGTGTGGCCAGCTAGTTACAAGCAATTTCACGCTCCCTGACTGATAAATCGACATGCCATGGGCTACGGGCAGGCCCTTTCTCACCCTCCCACCTGTGAGAAACACCAGCCAGTGAATTTCTCACAAGTTGGTGGTGAAAATGCTTGTCAAGAGCATAAAAATAAAGGATGTAAACACAATGTCACGATCAGAGCTCGGATAAGGTAGATGTTTGTTCTTCAAATGTTTATATAAATCAGAGCTGCTCAGAGAAGTCTGAAAACACCAGGGAACTCTCTGCGGTTCCTAGCATCTTATCTATGGGAAATTAGTCATAAAGATGAGAAAAATAATAATTTTTCTCTTTCTTACCATCAATTATCTCCTCTTTCACTTTGTGTAACTCTCTTACAACTTCCTCCAATATTTCCTGATGAGACAAAACACAAGTCAGCTGCTCAGAATTTCCGTCTAAGCGGTGGAAGAAAATGCAAGTTTAACATGGTTGTGCTTGTCCCCCGCCTCCGCTGATGGTCAGAGCCTGCCACCACTAACAGCTACATCTGCACTCCCAGGCCAAGGATGCAGAAGCTGCTGGCATATTTATTTGCACATTTCTGTACAGACATCTCTATCAAATAGCCGTGAGATTGTGCTTTCTTGCTGCTCACCAGCTTCTAAGCTCACCCTTCTCTAAGCACCTAGTTACAGAGGAAATCAAAAGACTGAGCAGCTGTTTTGCTTGTACAGCGCATGCATGGGGGAAAATGGGTAGCTCATCAAATCTTGTAAGTGTGAAAGAGCTTTTCACTCACCTGTTTCATTCGATCAAAATCTAAGGCATCCATAGCCACATCATTGCTGCTGCTCACTGGCTTCATCCTTAAGAAATGGAAGAAGAGCACAAAAAAGCCAGTCAGTTCCTTGACATGCACGCTAAGCTACACACACCTGATGGCAGGGATTAAATCCACCCCAAAGCAGTAACTCCTGCGTTCAAACGCTGGACTGGAGGCTCCCTCTTGTGCTGCTCAGCAGTGTTCGGCAGCTGGAGAGCAGCGCTGCTCCCGTTTTACGCAGCCTGACCCTCGAAGATTCTGCTTGCTCCTATTGCAGATGTATTGGAGGGAGCGCAAAGACTGTGCTGAAATTTAATTTACTCCTTTATTTTTGGCGTTGTGAGCCTCAATGACTTCAGACTAGAAAATGCTGAGAAGTTAAAGTCTTTACGCCCTGAAGACAATGTATTTTATTACAGCATTTGCAATTTGCAAGCTAGATGTCTGGTTTTCTCTCACACTCTTTTCTGTACAGCAACCTTGTCTTGGGCACATAGACTTTAACTGGGTGCTAAACAGCAGAATACAGGTTAGAAAAATACTATAGGGAAAAATAAGAACCCAGTAATCCTTTCTTTGGAAGGCCTGGCTCAGTCAAGCGGAGCTTGTCAATAGCACTGTGTAGCACAGGCACTCTTCCTTGACCCAGAAACAAAACCCATCTGTCCTTAATGGCTAGTATACTTGAGTGTTATCAGTCTGCCAGGATGGTATTAGTCAGTGAGCTTAACTCTGATGACAGCTGATAAAATAAGAAAGCAGAAGCTGCTTGACTTTCTCTTTTAATCAGTAACACTAAACCAGTTAAAAAATTAACCATGCTATGTAATTCGTAGAAAAGCCTTCAAATAACTTTGCCATAATCTTTGGGTCCAAACTAGGGGCTAGTGGGGATTCTGCTGCTCCTGAGGGTGTGCTTGATCTTGCAGCCTTTTCTCAGGAAAATCTTAACATGTCTCCTACCATCTCACAGCTAAGCTGGCAGTTAAGACAGATACAACTGCCATCAAACTGAGCAGTAATGCAAACAGGTCACCACTGACTGCTTTTGAAACCTGCTCTGCTCCCCCCCAGAAGCCATTCAAGCAATCAGCGACTGAGCACTATGCCAGTCTTAAGCTAGGAAAGGAAAATTTCCCACTGAACTCCTCGTCCTCCCAGGATGGAATGCCATTATAGAAGACAGGTGGTGAAAACATGATGGCTGCTTTACATAGCCCACATTTCATTTCTATTTGCAAGGAGAAGGAATGGTCTTTCTACATTGACTGGAAACTCTCACGTATTTCCAAGAAACAATGTGGCCCACGGTTTTAGGAGAGCTGGAGAGACTGTATTTTGCTGTAGTAGCACTGGTGGATCCCTCTGAATGTCTGGGCAGGGCACGTTCCAGCATCTCTAACACAACAGCAGGTATGTGCAGGTAGTTGCCATTGGCAACTTTCTCTCTGCAGACTACCGGCACTGTCGTATATGTAACAGTGTTCCATAAGGGACACCCCTTTGCAGTAAATGCTAAACGTACGTAAGCCCGTGTTTTACCCCCTCGTTCAGCTTACCCATCCATTTCAGCATCCAGTACTGCAGTAACACTGGGTGGTCCTGGGCCAGCACTGGAAGGAGGCCTCCCTTTAGCTGTCCAGCATCAAACTTTATCTTAACCTCTGCAGGTAAGAGCACGGGTGGTGACACTGCAACTTGGCTGTTCTGACCGACAGGACTTCTGGAGTCCTACTATAGGCTTTGTGGCTTTTGACACGTGACAGCTTTTGTACTCTCTATTTCTGAATGCCCTGTCTGTGGCTGGGCCTTTTTACAGCTCAGTGTTACTAACTCACTGCACCAAGCTTTGCTCTCCTTACTCAATGCACCCACTGCCGTTGCATGGATGGAGGAATAACTTCCCTTCTCCTAGCTGCATCTCCTCAGATAATTTCTGCCTTTGTTTTTTAATTTCTGCAGAGGCTGGACAAAGAAAACTTCTCTTACTGGCAAGGTCATCCTGAACCTGCTGTAAAAGGATGCTCCAAAACCTGCTTTCCACCTGCCAAGCCTGTGCCTCTGATCAGGAGCACTGATGCTTTAAGCGCTTGCTCAAGTGAGATTAATGTCTGTGATGCCCGTGCCCACCTAAGCAGGGGCTGTTTCCATGGAACAAGCCTTTGACACGACACATTCTACCATCACACTTTGTGCAGTGACAGACAAAGCAGATTGTAAGAGAATGAGTAAAAGACGTGACAGAAGACAAACAGGAGTGAATGATGGGATTAGCCAAACATCAAGCCAAGACAATTAAGAAGCCGGACTGTTAGCCAGTACCTAGAAGACACGTGGGATTGTGTGGGGCTCTTAGCTTCACAGCTCTTCACCACTGATGGATTTCTACAGCAATGGAATGAAACGAGACATGAGTTGTGCACATGCCATGGGGACAGCGTGACCACCCCAATTGCTAGCCAGCCACAGGGTCACCCTGTGCAGCTCACCTAGAGAGTAATGAAGATACAGGCTTTTCAACAGAATTGCTCCTTTCCCATGGCTTCTTCCCAGAGTCTAGAAAACATAAATGAAAAGTTACTGTTTATTATTTTTTCTCTAATGATAAAACCATCCTGAAGTTGATTGTCTTCTACAGCTGCTTTCATTCAGTGATGATGAGTGGCTTAGAAAGATCCAGGAAAGCAGAATTGCTGAATGAGTGCGGTTGCCTACATTATAGAGAAAGCATCGGCAAAAATCTGCTTAGTGATCACTTGAATTAGGGACTGGATAGTTAAACAATACTAAAAAGACATGGAACTGGAACAGTAGGAGGAAAAGCATAAATCACTTCTATTAAGAAATAAAGGCTAATTGCTGCAAGGCTTATTTTATTCAGTACAATACTTACTTATATTTTAAGTTAAAAAGTCTTAGGCTTTTTGTCTGCATAGTTGGCAGAAAATGCTTACTATCATCCCAATCTCCTCCTAAGAAAATAGTCTAAAATAAAGTAGATGGTTTCAGAGACTTGAAATATATACAGCTTTATACACAATGGTTTGTTCCCCTGTGAGGTCCTAAAAAGCTCTTTAAAAAAATTATGGACACTCCCAGGAAATCTCTAGATCTTGTTCCTCATTTACATGCACATTTCTCCTGGCTTTTTCCCCTTTCCTTGCAAAGCATGCAAATCATGGCTTTGTTCCAAAAGGAAGCTGGAATGGTTAAATACTCGTTCCCTTGGGAGAGAGATTTCTTTCAGCATGTATGAAAGCCAAGGCTGATGCAAGGATGAATCTGACTGGCTTGCAGCTTATCTACTCAGATGCAGTTATTTCAACTCATCATAGGAAAAACATATTTTGGGGGCTCCTTAATTTCACTTAGTAACTCTCAGGATCAGGCTTACTGCAACAAGCTACTAGCTTAAGGAAGGATAACAGTTTGAGACCCAAACCCCAACTGTGTAACCCAGGAGAGTTACACTACCAAAAGTAAAATAATACAGCTTTTTTCTCTTAAAGATTTAGGTACACAATGTTGAAGACACATCCTCAACGACATGACTGGACCCTGTTAACTAAACTGGCTGTATTGTCATTTTCTTGGCTGTGAAGCATATAAAATCACAATTTCTTGTTGAGTACGGTTTTTAAAACAGTGTGTACTGGGGAATTTTTCTGTTAGCTACTGCTGCTGCACTCAGAAGTAGGACGATGAACACAAGAGTCTAGTGGTAGAGGAAAAGACTAGATTAAGAAGACAACTACAACGCTAATAGTTTGATTTAATACCTGATGAATTTTGCTGCTGCTGGGCGGGACCTCGTGTACTGGGTGAAGGAGAGGTACTAGCATCATCCTACAAAGAGAAAAACCAGGACATTAAAGAATTCTGGAGATGATGCACAGAGTCCTCTTCTACTCTGGAGACCAGCTGCAGCAAGCTTCCTCCAACCATGTCCAACAGGGACTGCTGCCAAGGTATGGGCTCAAGTCTATTTAAACTTTAACCTTTCTCTTCCTTTAGCATGGGAAAATAGGCCCTTTTTTTTTTTTTTTTTTTCTAATAAGGTCACTTTTTTTATGATTCCACTGAATCACTCTGATCCCTCTACACCAAACCAGGCTGAATTACCACTCTCAAGTGCTGGCTGCTGTTGTCTAAACACAAACTATCCATTTCCCAAATCTAGAAACTCTCTATGATATGGAAACTGAGCCATCTGAAGGAACAGTAGGTCAGATCCCAGCCTTTTAGCCCAGGACAGCTGCTGGTATCAATGACGGTAGTCCAGGTACTAACAGAATGTAACTAAATTAATCAATACTCCTCCTAAGTACAAGATTAAACACTACCTCACAGATTTGAACTCTTTTTTTTTTCTTTTTTTTTCTGGGATTAATGTGTGACAGATCATAAAACGTTTACCCATATATTGAGTCAATATTATTTAGCAGCCCTCAAAACATACTGAGGCAAAGCATTAACTGTGCATCATAAAATAGAATTGCACCTAATTTGACAGAAGATACCTCTGCCACAAAGTATATCTTGAGTAAGATACACATTAAACAGTTGTTCTTTAAAACACTTTTCCAAACAGTTTGGTGCAATCAAAAAGTTTGATTTGGGATATAAACTAATGCAGAGCTTCAAGGAGAGAGAAGGGGCACAAAGGCAGCAGAGACTTAAATACTTAGAAGCTAAATGGTGCCTTTAATCTCTGAGCATACGGTTCATAACCAGCTTTGGGGCAAGACTAAGAGCAATGGTTGCATAGCAGGTTCAGTAGGCAAATTGCATGCTTGAAGCATCCTTTGAGGAACATGCAGAAAATAGCTGCTTTTCTCCTTAAACAGGGCAAAGTGTTTATTCCTGCTCTTGCTACAATCCTTTCAGACTGGGGCGAGACCTATAGTTGCCGAATGGATTTCCTACCGAGCAGCTGTTACTTTGTCTTTGGAGGGAATATCTCTGTATAGGTGGCATGAGGCACACATGACGCTTTATGAACTTGCAGCCATGGCAGTGAGTGCAAGTGTGTTGGCTAGCAACAGGAATGCTGTACGAGAAGCAGCCCAGAAAAGCACCATGTGGGAAGGGATACAGCAGAAATCCTGGGCTCTGTTGAAACTAGAACTATCTCCCATGCTTTCACAAGTTCAGTGGGTAACAAAGGGGTTTAGTCTGCGTGTTGAACTCAAAATCGCTGCATCAAGTTCACTGTAAAGACTGAGTCAAATCAAAACTCTTGTCTAATTGCTTTTGTGAACAACATACAAACAGAACAGTAATGAAGCAAAAGTTCCCCAAAGTTGTCCAAAGTCTATCTCATTTTAGTGTACGTATCACGATCGCATATTTTAACTTCTGAATGCTCTTATGGTTAATACACTGTTACCCCTTCACCACCCCACCCTCCCCACGACATGTTTATGTGCACTCACACAAAGCGAGCCGATTCTTGCATTGCATACAGGTTTGCAATCCAGAGTTACACCACATGGTTGATGGTCCACTTCAGCCTAGCTGAAGCCACAAATTTAAAATAGGAAACATGAACGTGATCTCAAATTGACTTGCTAGAAGTCAGTGCATCTTCTTAACAGGCAAGAATCTACCCTACAATACTCAGATCAGACCACGAGAAAGTGCCTGTTAACCTGGCTTGGCCAGTACCTCACTTACGAATAAGGTGGCAATTCTTGTTTATAGGGTGCTGTTCCCAGGAAAAGTTACATTTAGCTTTTGAACATGTGAATCTGTTCCTGGATCAGCACAGCTTGTCATTGCCTGCTGCACGCAGCGACTGAGCCCAGGACTTTACAAGGCAGCACATCAGTGTATTTGGAAAAGCACAACAGTGACGAGTCTTTCACTTACGTTTTGGCTTTCCTCTTCCTTTTTGTCAGCTGGCTTGTCTGACTGCGACGCTGCTTTCCTCCTTTGCAAAGGAACATGAGATAGGACACTCAGTCAACCCTCTAGAAATACATCCTCCACGTGGGAAGGCTGATTCAGACTCTGGAGGGAGTTACTATTTATTTAGTTCATCCTAGGGAATGCGACAGAGGCTGGATGTATTTGGTTGCTTAGGGCTGGGGCGGAGGTGAGCCATCCAGACCGTGGTGATAGGACTCAGGGAGAGTGGCAATATTATGAGATGGTATTTAACAGAGAAACGCAGGGTGCACAGCATAAGGAAACGTGTCGGAACGGAGGAAGGAAGCACAGCTGGGTGTAAAACTGGGTGAGAAAGGGATGGCTTCTCTCTAGGGTTCAGAAAGTGGTGGCTCCTGTGTTCCTACACAGGAGGGAACAACCCAAACCCCCACAGGGGTTTCTAAGGGCCAGCTCACCCCTCCCAGGTGGCTCGGGTGGGTACGGCAGTGATGGTACTATGTTCTCAGCCAGCTCCAGTATCATTTTTCCATCTGTCCTATATTCCTCCATCCCTGTTCCCACCCAGAGAAAGGGCTGTGGCAGCACTCCCATGTGACCCAGGTCCATCCTCACTGGGAAAGAATGGCCACCATTTCTGCTAGCCAAGACCCCTGCTCACTCCGGGGTGGGAAAGCCCTGCCTGGAGACCAGGAGTCAGGAAACGAGTAAACCAGCTTGGGTTTTCAAATGCCTTAGGTGAGTGACAGGAGATTACTGCTGTCTAAAATCCAATTCACAGGCAGAAGACCTCCCAAGCCCTGTAGTCCCAGGACTGGCAGTGCTGGTGGTGCCTACAGAAGTTGAGTGAGGACCCGAGACCCTCAATCTGTCCTGCTTCCCCAGGAGAGGCAAAACTCCAAGAAGCAAGTGGCAAAGAGCTACAAGCAGTCCACTGAAGCAATTGGACAGGAGAATAAAAAAAGATGTTCGTTGTTCATCTTTGAAGAACACATGGTAAAACTTCTTGAGCATTAGCCACACTGGCTGAAGAAAAGAAAACCAAATTATGGATTTTCAAGCCCTGTTTTGGGTCTAAACAGTACACAAGTGTGCCAGGTACTGGCTGCCTAGAAGAAATCTCATTTCCCATTTTAGACAATTAAGGGAACTGCAGCTCCAGTCTCCACATGGATTTTGGTTGTGATGATCCTTATCCTCACCCACCTGTGAACACTACTCTTGGCAGATGTTTTTTTAAAACAACAGTATGACAGATTTGTCATTTATTCTTGCTTCTGAAGCAGACAAAATTCATCTCAGAAAAAGACCCAAATAATCCCAAGTGGCATCTAGAAAGTCTTCTGAGTTGCAAAACAGTGCCACAAGTTTGTCAAAGGATTTTTTTTTTTTTTTTCATATCACTGGCAAAAGAAAAGCCTCACTGGATACATAAATTGCAGGATTTGATGTAAATTTGACAAAAATACAGATAAGTAAAACACATGTATGTTTTTGTAGGACACAGTGCTCTGTGGGAATTATTTCTAGATATTCAACTGCACTAATAATTTTATTCAATCAGTAATATTTTTTATAGTCTTTCTCCAATATTTACTTGATTCTTCTGAGGGAAAAAAGGTTATAACGATCACAAACCTGAGCGAGGGAAGTATTTGTCAGGGTGAGAGACCAGCGTTAGATTTATGTCCTGCTACAAACTTAACTGGGATAGAAATGATAGCGATTTGTGAGATAGTTCATTATTCTGCTTGCAATTCAGTCCTGAACCAAAGGGCTGCTCTCATGGGAGCCACTAAATCTAGAGAGTGGTATTTTATACCACCTGAGCTCTCAGAAGCATTTTCCTCTGTTACTTACCCAGCATTAGACACATTCCGTGTTTCTAAGCATGTGGTTTTCTGCTCAGAAAAGGGTGCCCACGATCCCACGCTTACCACTCTGTGATTTCTGTATTGAACATGGTCAGTTTAAAGAACGACTTTTTTACCTCCTGGCTGCCAGCCTGGTAAGAGCAACCTGAAACACAGTGTCAGGTTCTTCCTTTCTCCATGGCCTTACACATAAAAAGGGTTTTGCAGCCCAAAGAAGTCCCCTCGGTATCAGTGTAACAGCATGTGCCCAGGTTGCACCCTTGACTGACACCTGTGTATTTCCAATGAGTTCTACGGCTTTGTGAAACAAAATTCAGGAGACAATTCTATTGCTGCCAGCTCCCTGGGAAAGGATTTGCAGCTCAGTTATTTTCAGAGTAGAGGCAGCACAGTGCTCGCATCAGAAAAAGAAAAAAATAATTGGAATAATTGAGTGCCTTTTAACAGCTGGTAGCTTGATACATCACAACTTGCTTTACTGGAGAATAACTTTTGGCTAGCCTGTCTGAGACACCCTGAGAATCAATAATAATTTACCTGTCAAGATGTTGTCCTTTTATTGCACTTCTATTTTTGGGCCCAACATCCTGAATGTGCTGCATAAGGAATGATTTGTCTGAGTTCCTTTCATAGTTTATTCTTTCTGAAAACAGTAACTTGGAAATAGATCTGGTAAAATGGCAAAAGCCCAGAGAATATATTTATCGCCATCTTTGAAGGCTACCACACGGCAGGATTTGCTACAGCAGCTAAACTCTGCCAGGTTTCATTGCTGCAACACCTACACTTTCAGATTAAACGCTGAGCAATGCTGGTGACTGACTTCTATGCAGGAGCTATCAAGTTGCAAAGCACCACCACAGTGACCCATTGCAAACCAAAAACGACAGCACCTTGTACCACAATTTGCTACAGAGCTCATGCTAGTGCTTACTTGAAGTCCTAGTACAAACCTTTTTGCCAGTAATTTATTCATTTCTTCCATTAGTCCTCCTCCGCCTCCTCCGCTACTTGTTCGATTGGCATCGCTCTTAGAGACCCCACTGGGGCTGGACCCTCCTGAACCATCTTCTGGCTTAAGACAGAAATCAACATTGGTGTTAATGACAAGATTTATTTACAACCACACCATTAATGATTAGTTTCCCTTATTATTAGGAACGGTTATCACAGTCGCAGCCCAAAACAAGAGACAGGATGTGTTCTGCCTTGAGAAGACCCACATGGACCGTACTAAACCCAGGAACAATCTGGGTGAGGCAAATATGCCAGCAGATGATGAAAAAACCCACCATGCTGTTTGTTCATGATTATGGTTATGCAACCCTGACCTAAGTGGACACCTGTTGTGAGGCCTCAACAGTCTACGCTGGTTTTTGGAAGCATGGTGCAGTTTTAATCACTTAGAATGACTGAAAATACTAACGGATAGTACAGTGGTGGATTAGGCAGAAGTCATGAAATCCTGGCAACGTGAGAACTTGCAGCCACTTGCTAATGAACATTTTCTAAAGAGCAGAAATTATACCAAACGTTTCCTGCTCAGCTTTATTTGCACTACAAACTCACATTTAAAAGTTCCCCTAATGGTCAGCTGCAGCACCTCTCACCATGTTTCACACTGGATTTGCGGATCATTACTCCAAGCTATGCCAGGCCTTCCCGCAGTGGAGGAGAGCCCATCGGAGAGTCCCAGTGCCATCTCCTTACCCGTTGGACTCTCCTTAGTTTGGCACCAGCCAGAGCCGCCGCGAGCCCTGACACTGACCCATCTTCAGTGCCAGCCCCTTGGCTAGCGCCTGCCGGCAGCGGGGGTGGTGGTGGGGGTGCAGCTCCCATGGGTGGTGGAGGGACTGGGGGTGGTGGTGGAGGTGGGGGCCCCCCGGACGAAGCAGGGATCACAGCAGCGCCACTGGGATGGCCAGGTGGACGTGCTGGGCCTGAAATGCAGAGACCACCAATTCTACATGAAACACAACCTCCTCCAGCCCATATGCAAAGTCACGCTCCTGCTGCCAAGGCCACGACCTAACTGCGTGATGAGTGATCGATGCAAGGAAGCACCAAGCACGCAGAAGAATGGGAAATGGTGGTTGCATCAATGGTCCATCAACTACAGCTGTGTCCTCCTGTGAGACAGTGGCACTGATAAACTAGCTTTCTCCCTCCTCTTCTCCCTGGCTGGGCTAGGGCTTTAGTCTGTGCCAAAATCAAAACACAGACAACGCTCCCAATTCACAAGTGGCAGCTTCTTCTGCTTCTCTCACCGCTTTCTACATGGAGATGTGAAACGACATCAGCCAACTCCGCAGACGGTGGTTAACATCAGCTTTTCACCAGAATCATGGGCTACAGCGACGCATCCTCCTTTCTGTGGCACGGGTGTGTGGCCTCAGCTGGTCTTGCAAAATGACACGGGGGAGACCAGCTCCAAGCACCCCGAGGTCCAGCCAGGCTTCCCCGAGCAGCGGCCTGGTGGAGGGGCTGACGGTGGGTAACTCTGTTGCAGTGTTCTGCCTGTCTGTTAACAGGTCAGTTGAACAAATACACCTCCCTGAGGATATTTCCCCATGTTACACTCTCTCAGAGCTCACAGGCTGCTCCTGATGTATAATCACAGGTTCAGTTGTTCAGTAAGTGTTACTTTGAAAGACAGGTGGGTTTTGGCTGAGGAACATTTGGAAACTGTATTTAACATTAGCAGCCTGGTTTTCTTCTTATCTAGGTTTTCATACAATACTGCCTTATTTCTGTGGTTACCTCTGCTATTATTTTACACTTCCAGTTCCACTCTTGAAATGAACCATGGCTGCTACTAGAAATACTTCAAATGTTTCGGGCCCTCTTTGGTTCACAAAGATAATAGCTTCATTAATTAATAAATTCATTGTGGGTACTGTTAATTGTAATTGCAAAACTACACCCACGTAATTAGAGGCCAGCCTGAGGCAAAAATTGAACCGAGTCAAAGTAATGGACTAATGTGAGTTTATTGAACTAAGTGGATTTCAAGGACTTATATCGGCTGGAAGACTGAGCCTCCAGTGGTTGCAGTAATGTTTTTAGCAGAAAGTGAAAAGAAATGTCTGTTTTCTTCCTTTTCTAGGCACATCATTTAAGCATTATATGTGGTTATAAACAGGAATGGATCCAAGTCACAACACATGCGATCTGAATTGCAAATAGGCATTACTCGTAAGTGCTCTAACTCTGCAGGCTTTAGATGAGCTCTAGAAATCAAGACCATATGCAAAGTGGCAGACCCAAGCTCTTGGTCTGCCTTCAATGAAAAAGATTTATTGGAATAGTTATAGTGACCAGCCCTCAACTACAAATGCAGTTTATACCAGGAAGAGAGTTTCTAGAATGAAATAAATTACACAAGCAGAGGGGATTCTGGGTAACTATAACAAAATCCATGTTCTATCTTTTGCTGGTAACAGAAATACCGCTTAGGAAAGAGAATAAAAATCACAACCTCTACCAACATCGCTACACAGACAAGTCTACCGCAGACCTGGCCTCCAGCTTCAGAAGAGCCCATCCGCTGTGTTGGGACCAGCTGAAAATAGATTTTGTACAAAGCTCGCTGCCAAATGCAATTTCAGTCTGCCGAATGATAAAAATCTCCTTCTGGGCTAATACAGTAGGAAAACGCACTGCAACAACCCAGCTACAGGGCCCGGGTCCTGTAGTTCTCGCTTTTAGCTCAGGAGATCCCTGGACCACTCCTGAGCAATTTTGATATTTTTCCACCTTAGTTTCAGAAATCACATACAGCAGGAGCAGCCTCGGACACCTCGGCCCTTTTTCTAGTGGTCACGGGCGGTGCCAGCGAGGCTTTTTAAGCAGCTGAAAGCTAAGGCTTCATACAGGTCGCAAGCCGTTCAAAGTCAGTACTTACTCAAGTGGGCAATGGCTGATGAAGTCATGTAAGGAGGGGTCCTCCTGGGCATAGGCACCTCAGACACAGCAGCGTGAGGGGGAGGCAATGGAAGACAGTGTGACATGGACTGATACCACTGCTGTGGAGGGTGAGAAGATGGATGGGAGGATGGGGAGGGAGCCTGGCCAAAGGAGCTGCAGGGGCTGGCGATGGTGGGCAGCGGGGAGGAGGGTGCAGCTCCCAGGTGTGGAAAGAAGGACCTGTCCACACTTTTCACCTGCATCCCAGAGGGGCCTAAAGCAATTTGTTCTTCAGGATAGCCATTCGGAGGTACGCTTGCCAAGGTCTCCTGGCCCGCTTTATCTGTGAGTCCCTTGCCCCTGTCAGGTGGGACAGGAATGACAGGCAGGATGGTGGCACCACATGGCTGCAGGACATCACCCCTCTGCAGAGGTGGTGCATTTGTGGCAGAAGAAGCAGTAGACCGAGGAGAGCATGAAAGAGAAGAGCGCCTGAGAGGCTGGCGAAAGGCGAAGGGAAAGTGGGAAGGATGGGGAGGTGGTGGAGACAGCGAGGTTCGCCTGATGCCTGATGTTATTATGGTCCTGTGGTTTGGGCAGGCTGGGGGAGAGGAACCCGGGGCCATTGGCAGCTCAGAGGCTGAGTGCCTGTGCAGAAGCTGGGGGGGGTCTCTGGCTCTCTGCAGGGATCTGAAAGAGGATTGACTAGCAGGCTCAAGGACAGCAGGTGCCAAAGAGACGGCGCTGGCACGAGGCGGCAGTGGGGACACAGCACCCCAGTTACTGCAGGTGGGAGGCGGAGACTGGGGCTGAGAGCGAGGGGAGCACATGCTTATCAGAGGAGTGGAAACTAAAAGAACAGAAAAGATAAATGAAAAGAATAAGATGGGTACATGGCACGGAACGAAACCAAGGCAAAGCGGAACAGAGCAAAAGGAACTGTGAAGTAAATGCAAACAGAAACTCAAACAAATCAAAGAGGAGATGGTGCAGGCACTGGCTTGGGGGTTTCCAACCCTCAGCAAGAACCAGAAGGCTGTGCAGAGCAGGATCCTGGCAGCAGGGGATGGGCTGCATGCTCCGCCCATGGCCATTGGGAGCAGGACCTGCAGCACAGGTAGGGCTGTGTGCTCTGGTGCTAGTGAGGCTCCTCCAAACCTCACATACATCTGAGTCAGGATCATGAGCAAGCCCTTCATACCATCATGAGCATCACCCTTGCACCAGGGCAGCTGCAAGGGGCATGGTGAACACAGCAGTGGCCACCTCATAGCCAGGGAGGGGACAGCTACCAAGTCCCTGAGAGCCATGTCCTGCTCTTTGGGGATGCCGAGGCAGGGTTTTGGCTATGCTCCTTATGCAGAACAGCACACTAACCTCTGCCGAAACAAGAGTCCAACACTCCTGTCACTGACTAAGGGGTGTGTGTGTGTGTGTGTCTGAGCTGGTTTCAAGTCAAAACCTAAAAAATGTAACAGCTGAGGAAAAACATTTCACTTCTGTGGCCACATTAACTGAAAAAACTTCCCCAGAATAAAAGCCCAGACACAAGATGGCCATCTTGGCTTGCCTGCTCTGCAGTCTATCAGAGAGGCAAAACCATACTTTGTAGTTATAAGCTATTTCTGTCACTGCTTCTCTCAGCTTAGTGCAACTTAATATGCTACAGAAGATTTTCGTAAGCTCATTAAATATATATATTTTTTCCATTAAGCTCACAGAAGACCTCTCACTTCATGACCACAAAATCCCCACTGATGAGCATCTAAAGCTGTATTTTCCTCTGCACTGTGGTTTGCTTTGTGCTGCAGAGTGATGGGGAGTGCCTAGGCTGGCACATCCAGCACATGAACCCCATCATGCTGACATCCCCTGGAAACATGGATTCACTCCTGCAGTGGATGTGCTACCTGCTGTCCTCACGGGTGTGGAAGGAAGTTGGCGAGGCCCCCTTGGTACCCCTAAAATCCTCCTCAGCTGTACAAGCTCTGCCAAGCACAAAACATGCCTAGCCACACCTGAGCCTCTGCGAAACAACAAACCATGCCCAGATGCATGTACATCTCTAGCTATAAACGCTTCAAAATGTAATCATAACTACAACCACTTTTAGCAGCCTAGCTCTTGTATAGCGCCACACAAACCCCAACTACAGCCAAAGGAGACAAGCAAGGAGAGACTACATCTGCTTGGTTTGATACGTGCCTGTGGTAGAGGTTCTTCTTTCCAGAGATTCCTGGCGCTGTTGCTGTTGCTCCATCACTTGTCTGAAACAGCAATGAAAAAACCTCGGTCATTAGGTATTCTTTATAATTTTGAGTAAAACCTTTATACACCGAGAAGCACTCAAACTGTATGTCCTGGGTGATGTGAGCCAGGTCCTCACAGAAATGCTGATCCCGTGAGATGGAGGTGGGTTTGACTTCACTTGCCTTGGCCACAGCGGTACCATTGCATGCGTTGGGGAAGTGGAACTTGAACATGGCCCTGCACTGGCCGGACACTGCAGGGGCTGGTTCATCCATCTATGGCAGCTCCTCAATGGGCTCCGCACAAGGAACTGTCAGTGCCCCTGGCCCAGGACAGCACAGCAACCATGTGTGTTGTTAACCTGAAGCCTGTGAACATTGCAAGGGGAGACTAAGAGGCGCCTTGCATAAAATGACACAGTCCTGAGTATTTTATGGATCAGGAGCCCGGAGGACTTGAATGAAAATATAAGGAAGCTTGACCTGCGTTTAGGTGCTGACTGTATAAAGCCCGTTTTGCCCAGCTGCGTGCAACCAAGTCCTTTGCTGGCACTGGACAGCCTGGCTGACCGCCAGTGCCTGCCAGCGCGGCCACGGGCACCACGGCTGTGCGTTTCCTCCACAATTGCTGACCACAACATCGCACTGCTGATTTTTTGGCACCTTTCCCCGCAGGAGCTGCTAGCTCCCGTGCTACCCAGGCCTGGAAATCCATAGGGAAATGCACTGCCCCGGGCTGTGCTTTCCCGAGATGTGCAGTTCCCGGGGTCCAGCGGCAGAGGTCTTCTCTCGCACGCTGTAACACCTCTGCAGAAAGAGCTGTCGCTGACCCCTGCCACAAACTCACCCTTGGCATTGCTCTTGTTAAAAAGATAATAGCAAAAACCTAGAGCATCTGCCAGCCTTTTTGCCACCTGCATTGATATGGACTAAAGATTTCAGCAATACTAAAATGCAACTCTGAAATTACCTTTCTGAAGCACTTGGTAATAAGGTTTATTATGATTTTCTTCCATGGTTTCAAGGCCAAGTTTGCCTTGAATTTGTTCCACGTACGTTTGAGCCAGTCTTAACTGCATATAGATTTCTTTTTTCTGCAACAGCTTGACTTCATGGTCTGTACTGTAAGGCAAGCTTAACTCTAAGCAACACTCCCATTTCGACTCCTTACATAATGCTTCAGAGAGATCTTCCTGTTACATTTTTATTTGTACTTTCCTGAGTCTGCAATTTTAAATAATTCTATCTTATTTACATGCAAATAGAAGATTTTCTAAGAAAGAAATCCAGAAAAATAAAGTTATATTATGCAGGGGAAAAAAAGGATGCCTTAATTTGCAAAACAAGTTTCCCATATTTCAATTCTAATTCCATAGATGAGAAAGGAAAATCCATCATTTCACTGTGGATGGATCAATCCTAAACTGGTTTTATGTTCAGGACATGCAATCCATCAAACACAGGCAATTTCTGGAAAACTATCAGAGTCATCTGAGAAAATTATCATATGTGTAAAGGGGAAACAGTTTAGAGGAACAGTCTCAGTTAGCTGATTCAACTGTTTTCACTTAAGCTATGATACTTTAAACCAAATAAATAGAAATCTTTACTTCAGTACATACCCTGGGTCTTACTTGATAGCTATGGGTTGAACACATGTGCAACAGCATCAACGGTACTGCTAAAATTTCAATTGTAAACACAAGTACCGAGAATTTCCTAAGCACACTGTCCCCTACCTCAGCTACCATCCCCTACAAGGAAAGAAATATGGGTAAGACGTCTCCAGAGTCTGCAGAGCGGACACCGGTGCAGGGTGCTCCACAAAGACAGGGTCAGCTACTGCCACTTGAAGTCATTGGGGTTCATTCCAGCCCTGTCTGCCCTTGAGCAGAAGCAGTTTATACATGCCAAATGCACCCCTCTGCAGGTGCTAAAAGGAGAAGTTCTTACACTCTTCGGAAGTCAACTTTATTGCAGCAGAACTAAATAAAGCCTGACACTGGCACAAGGCTGCTTAAGGAGTATGCAAGGAGTAAAGTACAAGAGGGGAGAAATTACACTCTTAAGAAATATATTCTTTCAACATTTATATAAAGGTCTCTAAAAAACCTTTTAAACAGACAAATTTGCAGGGTAGTTACCATAACTTCATTTCTTTGCCTGCTTACAAGATTTAAAAAAAAAGCTAGGTCCAAAATTAGGACTGCTCTATGCTTAAAGAATGCATCAGCATAATTAAAGCTGAAAATCCTCTAGTGCAGATGCAGTAATATCTAAGTGTATCTACTGGCATAGCTTATTCCAGTCCAGTGGAACAAAAGAAGCTTTCCCAGGACCATGTGCCCTGTAGCAGTCAAATATTACCTACCCAAAAGGTAGGATTTACTGTCTCTAAATTAAAAATAATAAATGTGGGGTTTTTTTCTAATGTAGTTAAGTTGCTTGCGCCTTAAATGTACAAACTAGACACCTAAATTTTAGGTCTGAGCTACATATGGTCTGAAGAATCAGTGACTTGCATTGGTTAAGTGAAGAGCTGGATCACGCCCGTCACCCAGGCAGTGGGGACAGGCGGCATCCCCCTGCCTCTGGGCAAGCAGGGACTCTCCTCTGACCTTTATGATAGCTCTGCTAACCCAAAGTACATCTGACAAATCTCAAGTGAAATACCATTATCCGCTGACCCATTTAATAGTCATAAGTAAACCTCTACTAAATCTCAGGCCATTCAGAGTTATTAATAAAGGCACAGGAAACTAGTTGCCCTACACTTACCTTATGTTTTTTTGGAGGGGGAAAGAGAGAATCCTAAGTACCCACCCCAGCCTGTGTAGGGGCCTTGCCTTAGATGACCTATACATGGTTTCACGTAGGGACCAGCCTTGGAAGGCCACCCCTGCAAGGGCAGTTGCACCTACGAATGAAGGCAGAGCCCACTGAGTGCCTGTCACATCAGACCAACATCTGACAGCTTTCCGCCCCTGCAGGTCTGGTTCCACTAAAATCCTTGCAATGCTATTTATTATCTGAACCAAACACTGGGCCAGGTCCTTTGGAGAGCCAGCTGCACTTGCTGATCCTCCTCTCATTATAGAAGCAAAGGAAGACACCTCATTTAAGCAATGCCAGGCACCAAACTTGGAGCAGTAACAGGTCCTGCTGATTTCTGTACTCCAGCGCGCTCCTGATGAAGTCAGGCTCACCAGCTTACGCGTGTTATGGCAGAATAGTCTCCAGTTTCTAATATGGTAGCAGAAACACACTTGTAGTGGATATAGAATTGCAGGAATATGGGCAACAAAGGTGCTCTTCTTGCGCGCACAAGCCTGTACTCCAACAAGGAAGCACAAGCCTGGCTAAGCAGTGGTGTGGACACCACCGATGCTGGGCAGACAGACCTCAGCTCTGACAGCAGGGACTAACAGTCAGACTAGAAGACTTTGTCCAGAATGGGATAGGCATGTCTTATACTCAGCAGAGGAAGCTGAAGATACTGCCACTACAGGGATTTCTCCTGCTGCTACAATAATCTGGGCTGAATCAGCACAGCCAAAATAAAATGGGTCTCATAATTTGATTATGGACAAATTTGATTATAGGCATATAAGGACAGACACTCCTGGCCACCTTCCCTTTGATGTCAAGGAGGCCACTCCTAGTGGATAGAGAAAAAGGTCATGTGTAATAATGGCAGCACTAAGTCTGACATACGGGTAAAGGTGAAGGGCATGACTACACCTTCATGTATTATCCTGGTTTAGAGCAAAATGTTCACAAAGGGAACAGCATATGATATAGGAAACAGCCACACACAAAACGGGCCAGAGCTGTTACTGAGAGCGCATATGATCCATCAGATGCTCCCTGGGCAGTATGACTGTCACCACCGGCAGATGATCCAGAACAGGGTAAGTTTAGGCTTTCTTAATGTGCTTGAGGAAACACACTCTCTACAAACTGCTTTTAAATATGTTTTGTCTTTAACTCTGAACATTGCTTGTCTTTGAGCAAAGAATTTACCTAGACCTTCAGTTCATTTCACCTTTTAATAGTCATTACAGAATAATTAGCAATAATTATGGAAAACTCAGAATCAGCTTAAAACAGGTACAAGGAAAATGAACGGTGCTTATCGGTGAGCAAGGACTGCGCGTCCATCCAAGTTACAAACTAGAACTCTTACCATAACTGATTAACTCACCTTCTCTGTGCTTCCATTTCATCTGGAGATGGCCCATTCTGGACCTGGCGCTGGGCAGCTGGACCTACAGAAACAATGAGAAAATGCTATTAGAAAAGTGAATGTGGCTGACTTTCAAAAAACAGTGCCTCTCAGATTAATTGCTTCTCCATCTTACTATGAGAAAAAAAGACTTCAAGCATTATTGTACTCTCTTTGCCTTTTGTTCTTTTTAAAGTTTCCTATTAGACAGATCGTCACATGCTGTAAATTTCTAGTTCCACTGGGAGAATCCAATGGCTAAATTTATGAGGAGATTTGTCCAGAAACTTGGCATCACGGTAGCTGTAGAGTACGTACTAATCCCTTGGCACCAGTGAAGACCATAGTGTTGCAAAAGATATCCTGTGGAAGGACAGTCCATCACACTGGGATACATTTCTAGCTTCTACAGGGTTCGGATCTAGTCTCCCTGGATTATCTTGTGCTTGCACAGCAATTCAACCACCGTGCTGAGTTTGTGACTGTACGTGCTAGCTAGTGCTGCTCTGATGTTGAGATGGCATCAACAAGCTACCTGATGGAAGGTGCAAGGAGGTGCAAAATTAAATAAGCCTTTTACAAAGGTGGATTTCCTTTTTACAGTGCTGTTGGCCTTCTGCTTCTGCAGGATCCACATCAAGCTGAGCTTTCACTAGCATTCACCAACAAAACCCAGCTACACATGTCGCCATTTAAGTCACATCTCTCTTGACTCTGATCATTTAATATTTATTCTTGGACATTTAATGAAGCACACTGTCAATACATGTAATTTCTTGAAAGAAGGAATTATTCTGAAAATAAAAATAATTGTTGGTAACATAAGCTACAGTGGGCTTGCAAGTGGTGGAAGAAAGATTGTTCCACTGATCAACTGGGACTAAACAGGCAAGAGTTCTACTGAATGCAACAGCAAATTTCCTGATAAACAGATCAGTTATATGCAGAAAATTATTATGTCTACCATATTTTTTTCATAATCAAATGCAAAATTTCGTCCTTTTAAGAGTTATCCAACAAGAGCAAATCAGAATTAAACACTTGCAAACTCAAATATATCACTCACAAACCATTAAGGATATTTCTCTCCATTTTCCATATATGTTTCTGTATCTGAAAACATATTTAGAAAGCATGACTGTGTGAAAACAGGAAAGATGGCAGAAATGGATTGCAGTCAGAAATTCCAGAGCATCGACTGATTCTGATGTAATTTGTGCATATTTTTGAAACACACTGAAGGACTAACATTTGCAGAAAGGGAACACAGCACGTTCTGAAAATTTGGACCGTGTATTCCAGTTTTGGGTATCCCCAAAATGGAGCCAGTGACAAATACTGAGTCAAAATCCCTGACATTTAAAAATATCTTAGGATTAGGTATGAAGTGAAGACAGTTCACTTCTTTAATGCCTCACAACTGACAACTTAATATTGTTTGTCACAGGCCTCTGGCAAACTATTTAGACAGAAATGCCACATTTTGTAAAGATCACAAGAAACAACAAATGGGGGTGTGTCTGAGAGTGAGGATTCTGGAAACAAGCCTTGGGGAAAAACTTAGCAGGTATTTGGGAAGCACAGAACAGGAGGCTCACATGTAAGGTATTCAACGTTTAACGAGGATGCCATGGTACTGCATGGATGCTCGTACCCTGCATCTTCATCACTGAAGTGAAAGAAGGCCAGAGTTACCCCTGAGCAGCAGTTACAGAGTGCATTTAAACTTCTGAACACAGTAGGAAGACAGGTGAGGTCCCACCCCCAACCTGTAGAATTGGACCAGGGTCCCCACAGTTAGCAGTGACACCGGTTTGGTCCCTGGCTCTGGTGTGTGCCGGTAACAGCCACCTTCTCCTGTACACATACATGTACCTGTGAGATACTTCAATAAGCAGACTTCTGGGTGAAAGACTTTCAAGGCTTAAGTCAGTTACACCTCCCTCACTGGCTAACAAACTACACCATGAAAAGCCTTAGCCATGCTCATCACTGCATATAATTTCATCACGAGAAAACTGCCCTTGTATAAAGACTCAGAGCATCACACAGAAGCCAGCACTCTGCGTGGGAAAAGGACTAAAAGTAGGCACCAACATGAACAAGAAAGGCAATAAATCATGTCAAAGTATATAGGAGGCTCTAACAATGCCATATTAATCTGGTACTTTGGCATAAATTTCCTCTTGGGGCCAAATGCCTAGAAAAATGAGGCAGTGTGGCCAGTTTGACTAATGCTAGACATTCAGACGGAATCAAAGACCAGACTATCAACACCACACAAAAAAACCAACTCCTTTTTCCTGTGGGCACTGTTATGAACTAGATACATAGGTTTAAAACCAAACAAATCCAACCAAACCAATGTGGAGAGAAGCCTAAGGAAATCCTTTTAAGGCGACATTACAAAACGCATCTGAAAGTTAAGATTGTCATTTTTTATCACCCGCAGCTTTCTCAAGCTGACCTTGCATAGCAGGCAGGTAAATGAAAGATGCATATGCATCTGCAAACAAGTCCATCTCAATTGTCAGCACAAAGGAGTCCTAGTTAATTCAATGAGTTTACTTATATTTTCTGGTATGTATGCCTATGCTTGCAGGATTAAGACCACACATGAAACTAAATACACAGCTTTTGGTTGCAATACATGGTTGCAAAACGGACACTGTCTTTAAAACCTGCCTGTGGTACAGCAAATACCTGATATATTCCCAGGGCTGACCACAAGTCAGTTCAGACAATGCTACTGGAAAATTTTTCCCTCACTTCACTGAAGTAACTTAATTTCACTCCTTCATTCAGAGATAAGCTCCATGCATTAACAGTCCCTAATTTTTTTTATTTTTACATTAAGAACCCCAGCTTCAGTTGGCAGCATTTTGTTCTTATTATCATTTGGTCATAGTGTGAAATGTCCTTAAAATGAAGTACATAAAGCTCCTAATTATGTTTTGAAATTGCCGATTTCTTCATAGTTTCTATAGAAATACCCTCCTCTCTTGGCAGACAAAAACAAAAGAAAAAATATCAGAAGAAAAGAAGCTACTTCAGGCCTGACTCAGTAAACAATCAACATTCAAAAACTCTGCATAACTGGTGAAAAAAATGCAGATATTTGTATTAGCACACTTATTTAAAAAGCCAGACAACTTTTCAGATGCACAGCGTACATGACTGCATGACCCCAATATGCCTCATTCTCTCTCCAATATCTTGAGACATGTAACAATTAGTGTTTCCCGAGTAATGACTAATTCCTCTCTTTTACAGGTTTAGATTTCTCTGATTACAGGTTTAGACCAACACACTGCAGGAAAACATCATTCATTCATTTAAATCTTTTCCAAACTTATTTTTCTTCTATTTTACCAGTGACTGGTAGTGAGACATTCAAGAAGTGACCTATCTTCACTTCATACCCAATCCTAAGATATTTTTAATGTCCTCTTCTGCACATCAGTTTTGTTTAGCACAATCTTCTTCCTAAAGTGCTGTGGAAGTGAAGTACTCTAACAAAGCTGGGAGACAAAAAAAAAAAAAAAAAAAAAAAAAAGCACGAACAGAAGAGGAGGATGACCTCTCTCCTGTGTAAAACAAGAAAAGGTGGAGTAAAAGTTGGTAAGATAATGCTGAGGGAAAGCCTCGACCAGCTGCACAGGTTAATCACAGCTTGTGTGTGGGATCACAGGGATAGCTGTTCCGTGTTCCTGCAGAGGCTTGTATTGATTGGAAGTGGTTGGAAAAGAGTTTGAGGAAAGTTGTATGTGGAGCTGTCCTGGAGTAACAGGGTGTTCAGGGCAGTCGCACCTTTTGCTGCCAGTGAGGTTACAGCTCTTCTTGCCACCAGTGGGGAAACACACCAGTTCTGTTGGCACTGGTTACAGTTTTGCTTGAGTTATTCACAACCATAAGAAGTAATTCCTTCTGGCATCCTGCCTGTGGTCTTATTTAAACCAATCGTTCTTCTGCAGTGATATGAAACCTTAATCTGCAAACCCTAAAGGAAAAGGTTTGATGCAACCTGTTTTGGCAACCAAGATTTTGCCTGAGGTTGGCCAATATACTTGAGTCCAACCCAACTTTCAGGTCTGTTCATTGCCACAAACATCAATTCTGCTAGATTTCCCCCCGGTCCCAATCCAGACTACTCAGCAGACCCAGGCTCACCACCAGCTGATGTGAAGTCTGCAAATAACTTCAGTCTCTGTAATGGGGGAACTTCTTGTTTCTCTTGTCCTTGAGCTTGCTTTTAGCATGCTTGGCCAAAGCTCATGCGGATACTGAAAGCAGGGATTATTTTTACACTTGGGTCTGTATATGTATGCTCTGTAGCGCACACACATCAGACACCTGTTTGACTGAGGGTTTTTTAAATTCAGGTGGATTTCTACGTTTAACTACTCTCCACATTTTGAGATATTTCTCAAACCTGAGCAGAGCAGACATGAACGCTAAGTGCTCTTGCTGATGGCATCCTCATTTAAACATGCTTCTCGAGTTGCCCTGTGAGCTACCCCTGACCCTGACAGCCTTTGGGAACAGTCTCACAGAGAACAGCGCTTCTCAGCACAATAACCAGGAGAGACAGTTTTGCTACTGACCTGTTTGCAGCTTCACAGCTGTTGTGATCTACATTTCTAGCAACTAATTAATGCAGGAGATATGCTATGAATGTCTGTTTCCTCACTTCATTGCTTTGTAATAATTAACTGCATTTTTATATAAGCATCTTGTGATTCAGCTTGAGGCAGATTTTAGGAGCAAATGGATGTTTTCCGTGTTTGCTTTCTCTCTTCCCACTCTGCCTGTCCCCAGCTGTCCCTAAAGACAGCAATGGGGAACTCCTGGTGCAGGGCACTGCTTCATAGCACGTGTGATGGTTTTCATATGTCAGTGGTTGCTCCTGTACCACTGGGCCCTGGTACTGCTTGAAGATGTCTGTGTCCAAACCAACATCCAGCCACAAAATAGGACCAGAGCTATCACCCATAGAAAACCCATGCTCTGGCTTCAACTCTGGCATAGCTGCGGTGGGAAGGCACGAGCAAGCAGGAACAATGCCATCATTTCTCTCCTGCTGGGGCATCCCCAAGCAGCATTTTCCTCTTTTACTTATGCTAGAACTGCAAGCACCACTGACTGCATGCACTCAAGAAAGTGGCAAAACCAGGCATTTCCCTGACCAACCAGGATTTTGTGCTTCTTCAATACAGAAGGTCCAATCTAACCCACTTACATATCTTTCATTCATGATATGCACTGGAAGCAGCCCCCCGGTGGGGTTTCTGCAACCCCCTATTGGCTCCATAGTGCTTATGGACCAGTGCAATGAATGTGGGGGGCTAAGGAAAGGGTCCAGAGTCACAGATGAATAAGAAAAATATCTGAGCCTTAAATTCTTGAGATGACTGAAAATTTTTGTTCTGCATATGAACAGAACACGATGATTTTGTGCAAAAAGAAGCACAGCAGACTATGGGAGGAAAAGAAGTGAGACAGACAGACAGCTCTCCCTCATTGCCTGATGGTTTTAGCACATATTTGGATTGTGAGAGACTCGGGTTCAGGCACCAGGCCTGACCCATCAGCATTTATATCCCGGGGATGTGACGAAAACACTTGCTTATCTTGACCAGAACAGAAGAAATCATTCCAAATTACAAGTCCCTGAAAATCTTTTCTTTCCCACAGAAACATCTTTCACATAAATTGTCGTTTTCCAACACAAAACAGACACAAGCAGTTGTCAAAAGCATTTCTGAGCAGCGCTGGTCGCAGCGTCCCGGCTCAGGTACAGCCTGGCCCCCGTGCCCGGGCAGTGGGAGGCAGTCCTGGCCGGGCTGCTGCCGGCCCCTGGCCCCAGCCTGCGAACCCACGGCGAGCTCCGCTGCACGCTGCCTTTTGCCGTCTTCACCATGACCGCTCCCCTTCACCCCCACACTGGCGGGGGGATCCTTGCCCCCAGCTGTGCCCGATCCCGCCCCGGAGCACCCCACAGGCAGACCAGCCTTGCAATGTGGGGGTGAAGGCAAGTGCCAGAGCGGGGAAGTCACGGTCATCTCCTTAGCCCACCGCCTCACCCCGTTCACAGCCTGGCTGCCATGGTGGCTCTCTGGCCACCGCTGGGCTATCACGCTGCTGCTGCAGAGCCTCTGCCAGCGCTTCAAACAGCCTCTGCCAAGGACCTCAGCCTGCTCTTGGCCCCCGTCTGTCCTGGTGGTGGCTGCCCCAGCCACGCAGCTGTGCAAGCAGCGACACTGTGGTCAAACTCATTAGTAGAGACTATTACCCCGGACAAAGCACCCATGTAATTAGCCTAGATAAAGCACACAGATAAATCCGGGTGCCTACCTACTTCTGGGACCCAAGCTAGTACAGCCAGAGTTGGATGACACGGCAGGTCACGCAGACCTACATTTCCATGGTGAGTCACAGGGCTGGGAAGAGGGATCACCCCGCTCCCCGCGCCCCATGGCCGCAGCCGGGTGCAGCCATGGGCCCCTCACACGTGCTGCCACGGCGTTTCCACGCCGGGGGGCTGGGACTGACTGTGGACGTCCTGCCACCCCTTTGACACGCAACAGCTCATGCGCCGGGCGTGCTGCGGGGACAGCGTCTGATGGGGACGTGGGGGCTGAGACAAAGCATGGACAGGTGGACAAATGGGGCAGTTCCATCTGTGGGTCACTAGTGGCTCAGTTTGAAAAATGTTAATGATATTAGACTTCTGTTGTGCTGTTAACTATGCACTAGAGCACCTACTGCTCCATACGGGATCCTGTCGGGCCGTTTGAATCACAGTAAGCAAACCCACCCTGGCAGAGAGAGGGAGCACACCCTGCCAAGGGAGGGTTTGGGTACAGTGCCACACACACCCAGTAAAGGGAGCGTTTGGGTACAGTGAGACAAAGCCCGCTTTCAGGCAGCGTTTGCCTCCTTCCTATTAAACATTAATGAAATAGAAAGAATTTCAGAGAGTGTTATTCACAGGCTGCATGACTCTACAGTGTTTATACCAGAGTACATCAAATACCTTCTATAATACCACTTACACATGGACCAAACTTTTCCTCTGAGAACTGCAAAGACCTTTATCAGCCTTAATTAACCTCCACCAATGCTGTGAGGCAGAAGTGACGTGACTCGATTGCCCACAGACCATATCTGCACAAGTAAAATTTGTTTGCATCAATTTACCTGCAGGTGACATTTGCTACTGACACAGTTAAACCTATGCAAAAGGTCAGCTAAGGCACTCTTATTCTGATGCAGACCAAATAGATTTTGGGTTGACCTAAGGCAAGAAGAGTGCAGTCAAATGAGCACTTCCAGCTCGGTGCCAGAAAACTTCTCCATCTCCTTCCTTTGTCCCTTGGTGACTGACAGTGTTGCAAGTCTGTGGCAGCGCAAGGTAAAACACATCCTCTTAAAGCCACCCCCAGCCATGTTTTACACAACCTCATTTTACCTACGCTGGACAAGGAGCAGTGCGTACCAGGTACCAACTCTCAGCTGAATTGCAGAAATTCCCAACTTAGAAGCTCTTGAAAAAGCACCATTCCCAAGGTTGCAATTGCTTTACTTTTATCTTTTACCTGTAAGATTACTCTAACACGAAACAAGCCCTCCTTAACCTGAAATAAGGGTGTGAGCACAGGGGGTCTGTATGAAGTCTGTTTGTTTAAACTAAAATGTGATTTAACATTCACTGCTGAAACTTTCTGGTGTAGATAAGATTTATGGACAGCGACAGAGCTGGAAAAACAAGCCTGGTATTTAACATGGGAGTGCCCTACCGTATGGTCAGTTCACACCTCCTACAAGTACACATGCACAGGTGTATGCACTGTGCACAGTCCTTTTTTTTTTTTTTTTTTTTTTTTTTTTGCAAACCTAAAAATTTGTACAAAAACAATTT
>JAVJGJ010000060.1:38170110-38190523 GCA_035590215.1 Microhierax caerulescens
ACTACACCTGCACAGGTGTATGCACGGTGCACAATCCTTTTTTTTTTTTTTTTTTTTTTTTTTGGCAAACCAAAAAATGTGTCCCACACCACTGTGCATTGCACTGAGCAGGATGGAAAACACAAGATCCAGAGAGGAGTTACCAAACAGAAAGGCTATGCAAAGATCCAGTGCTGCAAGGTGACTAGAAAGAAATTATCTTCAATTCACCAGAAGTGCTACTGAACAGGTCAACATG
Source organism: Microhierax caerulescens (assembly GCA_035590215.1). Classification (NCBI taxonomy): domain Eukaryota; kingdom Metazoa; phylum Chordata; class Aves; order Falconiformes; family Falconidae; genus Microhierax; species Microhierax caerulescens. The sequence continues at coordinate 38,170,349 of JAVJGJ010000060.1, forward strand.
AAAACAGCGTGCCTTTAACTCAACTGCTAAAGCTGTTAATTCAGTTATTTTGCATAAAGTGCGATGACAATTGTTTGATCCTGGCTGTTTATCCGTCATGGCACTGGCACACCGTTTGATAATATTTCATGCTGGTGGCTTGGTTGAGCTGGAGGAGAAAAACATTTATTTCATTCTGAATGCAATAAAGATGAGATGATGCTAAAGCAGCTCCTGCAGTAAGCAACTACACTCTGACAGCAGGGATCATATTTAATATGTAAAGGACATGGCTCAGGTGCATTTATCTCAGCGTCAGTGCCTCAGCTCAGAAGCACAGCTTGGGTTACCTCTCACATAAAAGACATCACAACTAGCTTTAAAAGAAATTTTAAAATACACATAGGTGACTGTGTGAACAGGAAGCCTTCCAAAATGAGGTGACTGCAGGGCTGCTGGGGTCAGCATCTCCCCCAGAACGCAGCCTCGGGTAGTGGGGTCTGCATCCGAGTGGTTAGGGCAAGCAACAGGGGTGGGATGTCCATGGGTTCAGTCTGGGACTCCCTGCATTTTATCTGGTGACTGATTAATGTAAAATATAAGAATTGCATGAAACTGGGAATTATTTTTCTCTCAGTAGCTCAGCTCTAACAGGAAGAATAAAACCTGCACACTGATCTAGCATAGCATGAGCTTGTCCAGGTGGGGGGAGGTGGGAAATGAATGAAAGTTGCAGTTCCCCCTGGGCAGGGGAGGTGGCTGAACCTTGGTCCCTCACTTCCCAGGGAAGTGCTTCAAGCACCAGACCTTCAGGATGCCAGAAAGCGGTAGGCAATGCCTACACAGCTGACTGGATCAGGCTCCAGCACCGCAGAGCCCAGCGAACGTCCTGGGACAGAACCAGACCCTCCGCTGCGCTGGCTTTCCGAGCGAGTACGGCCGGCAAGCGGAGCGCAGGAAGCCTCCATGCAGGGCAGGGAGAGGTGGAACTGGAGCATCCCGGGGGGATTCTGTTTGCTGTGCTGAGCTCTGAGCAAGAAAGAACTAATTCAGCGACTGCTCAATTATGCACTAATGAAATAGAGGCAGATAAGGCAGCCACCTGCCAGGCAGCACCGAGCGGGGGGACCATCAGCACCTCCGTCCTTCGCAGGGGCTGCTGACACAGAGGCTCTACTGCATTTAGAGAAACAACCTTGTTTCTGCAGGCCCTTTCATGATAAGTAAACATCCTACTTAGTTGATGATTGATAGCTTTTGTTATGGGAACTGCCTGAGAAAAATGGTATGTGCATGGAAAGCTATAGGAATAGGGGGTTTGGGTGTTGTTTGTTTTTTGTTTTATTGAGGAAAAAAGGGCACCGCTAAATTTCTAAGGGTGTGATTCCAACATTGCTGGCTTTATAAACACGCACAGGGAAGATGATGGGACAAGATATCATCAGTGCCATACATAAAAAAAGTAAACCATAAAACTCAGGAAGGTGAGACTAGCTAAAAAACCCCATTAAATGAACCCCACAAATATTAGTATTAAATAAACAAGCCCACAAGCACTTCAGTTCTTCTTTTTCCTCCTTTTTTGGTTGTTTTTTAGGATGTTCATCGAGCATAATTTCCTGCACATCCAGGTTTGAAACTTTTCAATAAAGGTTAAGATTAGCTCATCATCTCGTGCCTCCAGGCAATAATGGAGCTTTAAAAAAAACACCAAATACCATCAGCCAAAGCCCAGGCAGTAGATGCTCCAGAGAAACCAAGGATGTAAATCAATACATACCACCTAAACATATGGCTTACATTGCAAAGATATTTTGCTGAATTTGGTTTTAATGAGGATATTAATTGTTTCACTCTGGTGACAGTTTGCCAGGCACTGTCCCAACAAAGAAGGGAGCACTGGCAATGCTGGCCTCCTGCTCTGCAGCAAGAGCATCGCTGAGCTCAGATAGCACTTTCTCACTGACGTCTCAAGCCCCATGCACCTGCTCCATGAAATATAAACTGAGTATCTTCACTCAGGTAAGTATGGCCGTGTGTGTATTTGCACAAGTACATGCATATACCTGTTATGATCACACTCAGAATTTATTAGATCAAATAAAAAGCAGGAATCCAATCCTTTTCTGGTACAAATTGCATATCTGAAAATCTCTGAAGCCACATGGAAAAAGAACCCAGCCACTGGCACAAACAGGGGTTTCATCAGCTGATAATTACACATTTAGCTGGTCAAACATAATCTCTAATTTCATTTAACACTAAGACTTATGACACATTAAATCAGAAAAATATATCTATAGCGTAGACTGGTGCAGCACCCAAGGCACTTAAAGCACCAGTCCATTCTTGGCCCAACTCCACATATTACCTTGCAAGGCAAATCTCTCACTTTTTAAGTGTCTCCTTCCTTTTTCTCTCTCCAGTGAGAAAAAGAGCAAACTCTTCAGGGCTGCCTTCTCCACAACATGGAGAACAGCAGGGTCCCATACATGCATCAAAACAACATGTGTACATAGAAACCACCACATTAAAAACACACAGTTTGCACCTAGTTAACAGTTAAGATCCATTTTACCAAGATGTGAACCCCAACACTGTTGTAAGACAACGAGGATGGGCACCTGCACCTGGACTGGGTGCTGGAAGGCAGAGGACTTTTCTATGAAACATGACTAAATAGATATATATTTGGGGATTTATGAAAAAACATCATTAGAAATGGGTAGTAGTGATATGATAAATTTACATTTTATGTAAATGATCTGTTAAAATTACAAGTAGAAATGATAAATTTGCAAGTCTAATAAATTCAGCGGATAAAAAAAAAAATCAAATATGAAGCAACCTGATCCTGTTCACACACCAAAAGCCAAGCTCCGTGCTTAAGAGAAGCAAGTCCCGCTAACTAGGAAGATCATAGTAAATCCACCCAGCCTTCTCACCCAAATGGCCCAACCCTACACATCCTCATTTCCAGAAAAGCTAACAAGAATCGGCAGTCACAGGCAGGCCATTACGGAGAAAAAGGATAGACAAAAATCCAGATAACTATAGGTATCTAAATATAGCAGGTATAAAAGGCTGTGCTAGCTCCTATTTATTTTTTTAAATCAGTATCTATTCCATGAGTACAGATGCAATTTATTAACAATAAAGACAGAAGAGCTCCAACGTGCTGATTCAGAAGTCACTGTCCCATATTCTCACTGTAACGACTTCTGATTTAACAGCCCTGACTAATGCTGGCATCATCTGAACCTAACGGGTCGTTTCTTTCAAATACTATCTCAGCATCCTACTGCCCACCTGCCACAACTAAAAGCAAGCAAAAGACAACAATCCACCAATGAGTTACAACTGCAAGCGATTTCCCAGTACAACCAGGTGGTGGCAGAGAACATTTCCATGCAAAAATGCCCCGGTGCAAGCATCCCTTCCCCCCTCCTGGGACGGCTCCTGTTGGAGCCTAGCATGCAAGGGATGGGGAGCGCAAGGCAGCAGAGAGGTTTCCATCACCTACAAGACATTCGGCACAGGATGATGCAGTCACAGTGGCAGAGGCAGAAGCAGTGCCAAATCCATTCCCTGCTGACCATAGTATGGCAGCAGCCTCCTCAGCACGCTCCTTTCTGCACCTTCCTCATGCCCAGCACTTACCAACCACCCCGCAGACCAGGTTTCACCAGGTGTAATCTATCCACTGCTGCAGCAGCCAAGTGGGCCTGGCCACTTAAATATTTAATTGGACCCTCTTCCTTGCCTATCACAACACTTTGGGGTGTCTGAAGTCAGGCTTCATTGTATGGACTTTCACATAACACTGGGAAAGTCAGAAAAAAACTGGATTTTCTGCCTCCTGCCCCAATCAAGCCACCATATGTTTGCCTAATTGTGAGTAGTTACAATAAATGCAAAGTGTGAATAAGCAGAAAGTTATCTTGTACTGGGGAAAAAATGACTGCAGTTGGATGTGCAGGATCAAGTTCACTGGTGGTGTAACTGCTAAAGTCAAAGGAGTTACACCAGTGATGAATGTTGAGAAATAATCTAAAATATAAGTATGAACATGCTGGATTCAGAAATAAGTATGTATGATTTAAAATCCCCATCTATGGGTTTTCAGTTCTTTTCATCATCCCATCATTCCAGATCTCTTCTGATCCCAACAGTTTTCTCCCTCTCTACTGAACCTTAAAAGTGGGGCTTGGATCTTATAAATGAGGGTTTGGACCCTAAAAAAGGGAGTTTGGACCATAAAGATACGGCTTTCAACCCTAGAATCAGAGCCTTGGACTCTAAAAGAAGCTTTGAGCCCCAGAAGTGGGGTTTGGACCATAAAAATGAGAGTTCAGACACTCAAGGTGTGGCTTGGGCACTAAAAATGTGTAATTGGACTCTAAAAATGGACTTTACAAACTAAAGCTGAGCCTCTGGACCATAAAAAATAGGGTTTGGAGCCTAAAATGAGGCTTAGGAAGCCAGAATTATTACTTCGGAAAGGAAAAATGAGTCTTTGGACACTGTAAGTGTTGCTTTGGACCCTAAAATGAGGCTTTCTGCACAAAAAATGAAGGTTTAGGCTCTAGAAATGAAACTATGGGACCCCAAAAAAACCCCTATGGATAATAAAGACAGTTTTGGACCCTAAAAATGAGGCTTTGGGCACTAAAAATGGTAACTAAGGTGCTAAAGATGACACTTTGGACCCTGAAAAAGATAGGAAACTATTGGTTCCCCTATGGATCCCAGGAATAAACCTTTTTTTTAAAGAAGTACACGTTTACAATGAGGGTGGCCAGACACTAGAACAGGTTTCCCAGAGAGGCTGTAAATTCCCTGCCACTGGCAACATTCAAGGTCAGGTTGGAGGGGCTCTGTGCAACCTGGTCTATTTGAAGATGTCTGTGCTCATCACAGGTGGGTTGGACTAGATGGCCTTTAAAGGTCCCTTCCAACCAAACCATTCTGTGACTCTGTGATTTGTCTACTAATCACTTTTGTCTTCTACATATATAAGTGTGGCAGGTCTTGCAGAGGCAATCTAGTTGAAGTTAATGGAAAGTTTGTATGAGAAGGCTATACAGAATATTTTTTCCCTGTCATCTTTGCCTTTTCTTTAGCTCTTTGATCTGTTTCTTTCCCTTCTCCTTGCCTTTGCATTATTCTGTCTACTGGGGACTTCACACAGCCCAGTCCTGTACCCCTCAAGCAAATTCATAGCTGGTTTAGGGGATGTATCTCCATAGCTTCACATGGCATGACACTACTCTGATTTAGATCAATTAATGTTTTGACCATTTGAACTCAGAAGGTAAATCTTTTATCTAATATCTAATTTCTAGAATATGCTGAATAAAAATTATAAGTGTTAGAGCAAGGGAAACCCCAGGTGGAGGCACGTTGATAACTACCTTGTAATACATCAGAGCCATTCTTATCCTTCTCAAAAAATACATATTCAGCATAACTGAGTAGCTGCTCACTCTCCATACCTGCCTCCTACAACATACTCAGAGCCTTTGAGTGATATGCAGATATTCTAACAGCAAAGCTGCTTTTTGTATGTTTTCTAATGCTTGTTGCTATGAATCATTTATGTGCCATTTTAATTCTACAATATTGATACCTCTCAGGGATGCTCCACTATCAGATGCAGCAAAACAGGTATTAACTAATTAATATTTGAGACGGCAAAAACTCTGTTAATAGCAAACTATCTTTTTCACTATGGCATACAGATGGTTTAAATTCTACCTGCATATATGCTCATTGTTTTCTGCTTGCTGGCTTATAAAGCCATTAAAGGGACGTCAGCAAACAGGAACATTCCATTCAAACCTGAGTGTAAATTCAGGGACCCATAGCTATAAATGCCAACAGTCTTTTGTAATTACTTTCTGAGGGTTTAAGAAATCCAGAAATACATTTAAATGAATAAAATTGGCATTAAAGTGATAAAATTGTAGACTGGGCTTTGTCATCACGACTCCAGTTTTTCTAGAGAAAAAGGTATGATCAAACCATTGCATTCTCAGTTTCAAGGACACTCTAAAATCCTTTTTGTTCTCCTGTGCTTTCTTCCTGTACCTCACAATGAAGGGAAGCATCTGGCAGGTGTAAACTATCAGCCCTGATCTCTGAAGCACTGACTTATCCTGCATCACCATTGGAACCACTTGCTCTTTCAAAAGAGAAGAGTACTACACAAATGTCGGCAGTTAAAACCAACATACCAACCTAATCAGAGAATCTGTAAACCAAAATATGTACAACTTCATTCTGCCATAAGAATGCATCTAACTCCTTCAATGACTTATTTTGCCAAGACTCCCTGTTACCCCCTATTTTCTTTATTATTGTCTTACAAACTTATCTCTTACACACTAAGATTGTGGTGTCTAAAGGGTTAAATATGCTCATGACTAATAAAAAGCTGAAAAACATCCTTGGAGGCCAAACAGCATCTCAGCAAATCTCAGACTGATCTAACAGAGATTAACAAATTCCTGCAGATCCTTCTGCAGACTTACCACCTGCACAGAAAACACCCTGCCAGTGAAGTCTGCCCTGCAGCCAGGAAAATGAGTGAGTGGCTATGCTTACTTTTCCCTCCACCTAACTCTAAAATTAATGTAACATATTAAAATAGCTAATTCAAACACAAAGTGGGGCACCAGAGCCAGTGCCACCGTGTGACTAAACGGCACTGCATGGCTTTAGATGATCGGCAAGGAGAGAACATATGGACTGGGAACAGGTTCCCTCAGGGACTCCACCATCACCTTTGACTCTGAAATGAAGACTGGGATCCACAATCACATCAGCAAGCCAGCGACCCCTCGTAAGTGGGAAATAGCAGCATGGTCCATGGAAAAATGATTAAAGAACTTGAGAAAGCAGCTGCTTCAGGAGTACGACATGAGCTACCACCCTTTTGGACAAATGGTTACCACTTGCTGGACACCTTTCAGTGTTGGTCTAAATTTGAAAAAAAAAATAAATTCAGGTGTGGCCAAAAATGTTGTGACCAAATGTTTTTATAACACCTCTATTGCGATTCCTAAACTGTGGCACATGTGCCATCAGCTGTACGCAAGACACTTAAAAGTGATACTCTGCCACGCAGCACATGGTACTGAGCATAACTCCCCCCCAAGAAACCTCACGATTTCTTACTATCATTTGATTCTTGCCTTCACAAAGGTTACAGGTCAGCTTGCCTGCCACAGGACAGCTGATTCCTGAATGAGCAGCACTTACAGATGTTGTGCACCTCAAAAGATTTTAAGTAACTTAATTGACCATTTTTACTGCTGTATAAAACCCAACCTTGACCCTGTTTTGAGCATGAACCAACACCAGCTGGCTAGAAGGCAAACATTCCCCCAACTAACTGCTCCTGTGATCCTTCCAACAGGAAATCAGTTGTGCAAATTGCGTTTTGACAAATATAAGTCACCATGGAGTCTCTAACAACACTCATGATCCCGGTGCTTACCTGGTGGAGCAGTCTTCTGAGAGGAGATGTGCTAGAAAAGCACTTCTTTTTTAAACAGAAGTTGGATCACTGAAATTCCACAATTGACAGCAGTAAAAATAAAGGGCAGCTTTGATCCTGCAAGTGGTAGCAGGCAGGTGGCTCTCCTACAAGAAGCCTTTTGCAGGAAGACTGTAATTACCTGTTTGAGCACCTACTGATGGTATCTGGAGACTGTGCACGTAGGAGCCAATATGCAGCTGATACAACTTGTGTCATTTTACCTTCTGGATATTTTGCCCTTAATTGAAAAGGTTGCTTTCCTTTTTTATTTCTAACATCTATTAGCCGTGCTTGGGGAGGCACTTAACAGCACATTAGACAGCTAAGAACCCAGAGGCTGTGCTAAAAACTGAAATAACACTATGAAGTGAACTGAGTTCTTGGTTTCATGATTTTAGTAGTGTCTTTATCCACTGGCACTCTGAGAAGGCCTGTACTCTGAAGAGCTCTGGAGAGTACTCAAGAAGGCGAACAATGAACTTTTAAGTTCCTCAGCCGGGCAAAGTATACTAAAAAAGCCATTGTCATGCTGTTGCCCAGACCACTGTAGTTCTGAAGATGGAAACCAGTTTCTTTTATTGAGGATCGGTGTCAGATGCTTTGTTCTACCTGTAAAAGATGCTTACAGTGAACCAGGCTTAACTTTTTACATTGAGAGCTCTCCTCTCAACCTTCATTTCCATCATCGTTTCATAAGGACTCTTGGGTACTGTGCTAAGGAGAGCTGAAGAGTTTCCCACCTGTACACAATGTTTGTGGGATGGCTGTTAGTCTACAGACACCACATTCATAAACCCTAGCAATCTGGTTGGAGCAAGATTGTATGGAGAAGATTTCAGACTTGGGAGAAGGCACCCTGCTTACCTCCACATTTTGTCTCTCTGGAGCCGCTCCCTGCACAGAGACCTTGGCAGAGCCCATACGAAGCTGGGACTCCAAGTTGATGGATCCTTTCCCAAATTTCAGTGTCTGCAATACTGGCACAAGGGAGTAAGACCAACCTAGGGGCATGGCGTGTATCCTTCGTTTCTTACACAGACAGCCCAGATTCTGGTGCCTGAACAGCAATTAGCCCATGGAAGAACCCCAAGAAGACCCACTTGGCACAGCCCCTATTTCAGAACCAGACCCTCATATATATATATTTCCAGTTAGAAACAATTTTAAATAAGATGAAAGACTGAAAGTGTCTGCCAAGAAATAAAGAGTAAGAAGCATTCCAGGCAGATGTGAATCTCACACACCTAGACCAGAAACCCCTGCCAACTCAAGTAAAGATTACAGCTACCAGAAATTTATGTGTTGGAGCATCTTGTACTGATGCCATTCTCTAATAATACGCTGTGATTAAATCATGCCACTGTTTGTGGTACTAAATTAAACTATTTTTAAAATACATGCTTGCACTTTACATATTTTTTATTTGCAGAGTACTGCTGGGGGAAAATAGCTGTATGGAAAGATGAAGGTCGGTATGTCATTTCTGATGACAGTTGCCCCACTTGCAAACTATTTACACTGCTGCCTGTCAGTAGCCTATAGTATGGTAGCAATTACATAGTCACTAGTATACAATATATTGCATTCTAAATAGTCTTCTACAAAAAAATCCAATTAATTTAACTGATGGGGAATTTTGAAGTCTATGCTGCACTGCTATTAAGATAATTTGGTATACAGGAAGTGCTGGCATGGACTTGATACTTCTCAGAGGGTTCAACTTTAATTAATTTAAACTATCAAACTGATTATGATTCACTTGAAAATATTCAGAAAGTGCATTCTGTTCCCTGAAAGTAAGAACACGCATTTTGGGGGAGACTGTGATGTACATTTCATATGACGCAGAAAGCCCGAGAACCAAGAAAAAGCCCCAAATTCCTGTAAAGAGTCTAGCAAGCACAGTGCAAAAGTACTACAGCTTTGCAAACTTCTGGTTGCACCACCAGTCTCCTAAACCCTCCTCAGTTACCAGTGCCCATCTGAATGAGAGATGAATTCTCCCTGGTGCTGTGTGCCTGTGCTGATTACAGAAGCCTGGGTGAGGCTCCACGCCAGACTTTCAGTCCTGTAAATATAGCTGGGGCGAGTCTAATCCTAAGAGACTGAGCCATAAACTCTACCAAAATACCCATCGATTCAGGGAGGGTTTAGACAATGGAATCTCACTCTGCATCTCGGCTCACCATTCTGCTCGCTGCTGGTGACTCACAGCTGGGTGTGTGTGTGTGTGTGGGGGGGGCACGGCGTGCAAAGGCTCCTTGTGGTGAGTAATAAATACCTGGTTGGCTTGGTCTTACCATCCACAATGGGACCTCTTCTGCTAAATGGAACAGGCTTCCCCCCCTCCCTGTTCATCCGCGGGAATGAGGAGCAGAGTTCTCTGAATCACTGAGCTTGGGTGAGCAACTTTCTGTCCTATTATTTGTCTCTCCTTATTGAAAGGAGGCTGGCGAGGTAAGTGGTTGTGAGACAACTGCGACACAAGGCACGTATCTTCCCTCCCAGAACAGGGAAAAAGGAACTTCCCAGAATGAGAGTCAAAAATAGCTGGTTTGCCTTAAAGGGCCATATTCACTTTGCAACATGGAAAACAAATCTTAGCTGCCACCTCTAATATGACAGGCACCTTTAGCAGCCTGCTCTCTGTCAAAATACCAACTGCCCTGCTTTTTTTCTCTTTAATCTTTTACCACTTCAAATTGCAGATGTTTTTCACCACATTATGAGACACTTGGGAGGAGAGAGGGCAGATATGGCCTTCTAAATTACGTTAAAACCAGCCTGATTCATGTCAAAAAGGCTCTTCAAGGTTATTTCTCAAAATCTATTGCAGCCCTGCCTTTCTTCCCACATCTCTTACGCCAGTGTTGTTTCAGCTCCCCAGCATCCTCCTTTAGCCCCGCTCTGTGCCTGCCCACCCAGGCAGTGGGCAGGCTGGCCACATCCTGCCCAGTGCTGAGGTGACTGGACAGTCTGGTTTGGAAACAGCATATCAGCATCAGCAAGGCAGGTGCCTCAGCTCAGTGCTCTCAAAGGCAAGGTGTATCCTTTCAGACACAGTATTTTGTCAGTGATGGTAATGAGCCAGTTGGGAAAACTTAACTGGGGAAGTGGTAGATTCACGTGCAGTTATTAAATCAAGACTGTGGCTTTCTAAAGCATGCCTTTCCAGCGCTAACAGGGCATTATGCACCTGGTAAAGAATTCGTGGGCAGAACACCATATGTTTGAACACAGAGGTTAGAGTAAATAGCTCTAATGATCTCTGCTGACTCTAAAAATCTAGGAATCTGGCATCATTGGTTATCACTTCCTTTACACCACATATCTACTTGACTGTTCCAGGAATCCATTAAAGCTTAAAAGCCTGCCAAGATGAGAAAATTACCATGATATTTCCAGCTGCTTTCCCCAGAATTTTACATTAATCCTTCCCCTGTCCCTGAGCAAGCCTTGCCACTTTTCTTCCAAGCAACTCCAGCAAGGAGCATGGTTGGGCTGCTCCTTATGGGATCCCCCCTCTCCAGGTGCCCCCTCTCAGGTACTGCTGAGCCACTGATGGAATTGGGACGCTTGTCTTTAAACTCCTTGACATGGGTATAAGCATTTCTTTGCAAATCTGGAAGCCAGCACCACAATTCACATTGAAGAAGCAGCTGACATGACGAAGCAGAGCCTAGCAGGCCTGCAAACAGCTTGCAGATTTAAGTGATAGCCTAAATAAGAACTACTTGGAATGTCATTCATAACAAAGCTGAAAACCTAGCAATGTCCTGCACTTTGCTTGCACGCAGGGGACAGTGCTTGCTATCTGGCTGCCAAGGAGGGACTTGGTTGAACGCCCCCGCTCCCAGCACAAACCCACCCGCGCGGCCAAGAAACGTGAGCAATTCTGCATCGTGCTGATGAAGTTCTTAATCTACATGTCACCCAAGCTGAACTGCAAAGCACGGCTGCCTGCCCTAGTTATCAAATGACCTGAAATTCAGCACGATCATCTGCCATAACAGCTGGTTCACTGACGATGAGAGAAACTCCTGCCTGGCTGCTGAACCAGAGCCGGGAGCCCAGGCACCCGGCATGCACGCCCTCCAACACCGAGATGCTGCTCCCATCCCCCTGCAGCACTCGGCCCCAAAATGTCTTGTGTTCCCTGAATTCTGCACGTTGACTCCTTCCTCTACGTATTTATTTTTCATCTGTATCATTAAAAAGAGATTTCAGAGGCCTGGCACTTCAAAGGAGGTAAACGTAATGAAGCATCTTTCCCTAGGAATTAAAGTGAAGGTGAGGCTGGATCCTGTCAGTTTTCTTCCTTTCTAGCTAGGGCACTACGTAAATAATAAACAGCACTAACAAATTTACTTCTTTTTACAGTAGCAACCTATATAGGAACACAGTATGAAACACGAAAATGATTGTATGAGTAAGCGTTAAGTGCTCAACACAGGCAAAGTTAGGGAGCTAAGTAACTTTGACAGATATTACGAATTCTTTTTTAGGAATGACTCATGTTCAAACACAGTGATACTTTCTGAATTGGCTTTGATGTACAAAATTATATTTTTCTATTCCACTGACAAACAAATATACAAATCACATATGAGTAATTTTTACAGTTTTATTACTGTGGAAGGTAATATTAGTGATATTTATTACTCCTTAATAATGAAATAAGCAGAAATAAATGTTTGGTCTATATCTTATAATAGCTGCTTTTGCACTTCTTCCCCAAATAGGAATGAAGAGTGAAAGCTGAACATACTATATTATTGAAGATCAGCCTCTTAGCTGGAACTCAGTGCTACTCCTTTGAATCTAATGGACATATTTTCTGCTAAATTGTATCTAGACCATGATGTTTTCTGTGCTGATGTGTCCTCTTGGGTAAATCCTATTTCCCTGTTCCCTAGCTGCAATGAGAAATGAGGGCTGCTTATGTTCTTAACGTGATGTGCCTCAGCTTCACACTGCTAACGTTGTGCCTAAGCAGCACCTGCCCTTTGATACTCACATACATGGCTGGTTGTAGCTGTCGCTACAGAGTCCATATGTGCATAACAAAGACCAAAGTTTGGGCTGAGAATATGCCTTGTTCTCTGTGTTTACTTCAAGGTAGGCTTCAGAATCCTTTCTTTAGGAAAAAGAACATACTGGAAGTGAGAATATAACCATGAGTATTTGATTAGGGACACACAAAATAACCTGAAATTGTATGGTACCAAGCCTTTAGCTAAAGTATGCATGAACAAGCAACGTAACTAATGTTAAGGGTATGCTTGTATTTTGCTTGTTCTGCAGTCTTGCCTACACATCAACATGAATTAAACAAATTGAAATCCCACACTGAGCAGCATCACATCTAATTGTAGTGCCAAATGTTTCCCTAATGAATTTTAGTTTTCATTTTTTCTCTTACAAATAGTGTCATCATACTACTGAATAAAAGCAGATTATTACCATATATAGGTAATTTATATTAAACCACCTATTTTGGCTAATTTATGAGAAAAGACTATGAAAAGAAACATTTTTATCCATATTAATAAATCTTTTACTTGTGGGCTACTGTCAATGATGCCTTGGTTTTATTGTCAGATGCTGTTTGCTAGGTGATGACAAATAAATGCATGTTGTTGCTCCCTGCCTGGACAGATCACAATCTAGGCAAGTAAGTCTCGATCTTTTAATAAGGGGACTCCTATCTGTGAGGCAGGGACACAGTCCAGCCATGCTCCCATCACCTGGGATCTCCCACCAGCCAGACAGGGAGGAAGGCTGCCAAGCCCTGAGCCTTGCAGTGTCCTGAGCCTTGATCTGATATACCAAATACACTGAGGGTGGCTCAGTGAAACCCAAAGAACAGGAGTCTTCCCACTGAAGGTGGCTGTGCTGCTTTTGCAGCCACAGGAATATTCTTGTCTCTATCTATATCCTTGTTTTCATCTCATGGAAGAAGACAATGGTGAAGACATCTGATTTCATAGACATGTGCTTGCCAGATTTGGGATAATATGCTGAAGTGGCAGGTAAAGACCCAGTTCTGCAAAGTGCCGAGCTCTGCATAAAAGGATCGAGCACTCCATCTCTCCTGACATTACGAGGAGTCAAGAGCACGTTCCTGAGATGCACTGAAGTCAGCACTTTTCAGACTTTCTTGCCATTCATCTTAATCCTATCTGGAATTGTTCTGATACCTGGAGGATGTGGCACAAAAGCCTTTTCTCAAGCTCCTCTTTCATTCATTAGCTGTGCTGCAGCTGAAGCAGGAACAGTGGTATTGGACAATCTAAAGTGTCCTGAAGGTTTATATCACTTTTGCACCTTCTTGGGGCATTTGTTAGATCCTTCTTTTCAAGGCTAAAGTCAGATCAGTTTAATTTTGTGTTATGATTTTTTTAAAAAAGGTGCTTTTTCATCTGGTAATAAAATTAAATTTATCACAAAGCTTTCTGCGAAAAATTGTATTCAGTCTCTATATGCAACACAATCTAAAAGTGTTGCTCTGTGAACCACAGACAGGCTGTTTGGGAAATGCCAGATGAGGTATTTGACTTTCAGCTCTAATGCAATGGACAGCTAATTAAATGCTTTGCTAATAATAGTATGTTGAGGAGATAAGCTTAATTACTTGTTGAGTTTCAGTGGAGTTTTGCAGACATGTCTGCATATTCCTGAGAGTTAAACCAAATTTTGTTGAACAATACAATTTGCTCTTATTTCAATTTCGCTAGCTTAGATGTATCATTAATGAACATAAAATGTCACTGATGGAAAGAAATGAAGGAATTTGGCATTTCTTAGATAAAACTGCATTACTACATAAAAAATAACTGTCAAGTCAATACAAAACCAGCACTTATCACATGAAACCCTCAGGGGACATAAATTGAAATCCTTCTACTGACTTACAGAGAAACTAGAAAACACCTAAGGTTGTTGTCATTAAAATATTATGTCTGCAATTTGCATGTGATCCATGATCCCCACAACACTGTGAAATTCATTACTTTCAACACATAATTATCAAAACTTTGCCAGTGAGCAGGGAAACTAGAAGGCTCTTTGCTTCCTGGGTTCTTTGGGAAATGCGCAGTTTTCCCAGTGCCACAGCAGTTCTTACATCAAGACGCCAGAGTTTTTACCCTTCACACTCCCTGCTCTCAGAAAGCACAGCTGTGATTTGAAGCTGGAGTACACAGCCTAAATTAAATAAATATTTGTTCACGGTGCAATAATGCCATTTGTTTCATCTCCTTAGGGCATGCCTACCCAACACGGCAGGGCCACGGCGAGGTGACACAGCAGCCCAGTCGAGCTACCTGGGTGCAGGATACGGACACTACCCCACCAGCTGTGCTTTGATTCCCATGCTGGCTTCTGCACTGAACCAGGGAGATGCTGACTCTCCCTGTGTTTTAAAAGATGGAGCACAATGCAGAAACGTCCGTGGTTTGCTGTTCTTACCCTAGGAAGATATTTTAAACCCTGGCCTGGATGGAGGACAGCTGAAAGGCAATATAACTCCTCTGTGCCTAACTGGCCTTGGGTCAACTCTGCACCTGTAACACTGGCAATACAAGAGAACCATTGTCATAGTGCCATGATCCAGTGGAGGGTGACAAAGCTGGCTGGGGGCCACAAATGGCACATGAGGAGGGGCCAGGGGAGTTGTCTTGTTCAGCTCAGAGATGGAAAGGCTGAGGAGCAATCTCACTGCTGGTGCCAATACCCAACTTGTTCATGATGGGAAAGGCATAGCCCTGGAACAAGCGCATGGCCATGTGGAGAAGTCTGCACCCTTGGTAATGCTCAAAACTTGACAAGGCCCGGAGAAACCTGATCAAATTTTGAATTTAGCCTGCTTTAAGCAGGTGCCTGGACTAGATGATCTCCAGAAGTGCCTAAAGAACTCAGGCTGAAGACACTGGGGAAATTAAGGAACTAAGCATCACTAGTCTCCACAGTATATGGAGAGCAAATAAAAGAACTTCATCTGACCGTGGTTTTTATTGCAAAATGAGTTATCTGCTGATGCCCTGGGATCCACTAAGCGGCTTCTGGATCTTAATTAAGGTACTTACTTCAAAGATAATTCAGCATTTAATACCAAAGTATACTTAATATTCTCCTAAATGCTTTCCTGATGAATTTGAGCTCTGCTGTTACAAGTGGCCTCCTCATATGAAACAATGAAGAAAAGAGGATGCTGACTTAGTATCAAAATTCCTAGCAGCACCAAACCCCTAAAAGACACAACACTATTCTACATGCTACAGCAAATTTGTGTTCACTTAATAATAAATAATTTTATAAGAATGTAAAAACTCATGATCTTTGACCCGGAACACTGTTTGCAGACTTAAAAATTCCTACAGAAGGTTAAGTAAGCTAAATGATGACAACTCCTGCAGTGCTATTCTACTTTTTCTGTGTCAAGGAAGAGTTGGTTTAGGTTATGATTGCTCTTGTAATTAAAAGGGGGTTCTGGTACAGATGAGGGTCTGTGCTCCAAAGCGACACTCATATTTGGAGAGAAAAAGAAGAATGCAGAGCTAAAATGGATAGTGGTAAGAAAAGAGATGCTGAAGAAACAAAACAGCTAGTGGCTTAATGAAACTTGACTTTGAGCTGCATAAATAAACACAGCTACAGCTTCTTGCAGAAATTAGGAAAATGCCCTGAGCACATGAAATGTGGTGGTTGCCATGGCAATTTACATACAGTCATATATCAGACAAATCCTGTAGTTCTTTTCCAGTTTAAACTCTCAATTAAAAATACAGGATCTGGTACAAACGAGCAAATCTCTTGTCTGCATTGGTGAGAGATCATTCATGTGCGTACTTCCACATGTGTCAGCTCATGACCCATGGTGAGTGACCACCACAGGGTTTTACAGCCTGGAAGCAGCCAGTTGCTCTATAACTCCACTCTGTCTATTAAACAGAAGTGTCTGTGTGTTGAGTACTGCGTAGAAAACCTCCTTTCTATAAGGGATGTGACTGAATATAACACAAGGTTCCTCTTCCTATCTCTGCCACCTCTTTGCACAGCATCCTATTTTGTGGTTATGTACAGCAGCTCCTGTAAACCTTCATACTGCACCACTGTCTCCAGGACCCAGCGCTGCTCGCTGCACCTGTGACCTGGTGTTGGAAAATCAGCTGTTAGTGCTTTGTGCCTGCCTGGATGTCCAGTATGCCCAGCCTCACCCAAGCCCTGCCTTGTCTGAGGCCCAGATGTGACCAGCTGCCAGCATCCACACACAAGCGCTTGTGTAGCGGGTCAGGCTGGGATAGAGTTAATTTACTTCATATCAGCTCGTAGGGTGCCAAGTTCTAGATTAGTGTCTAAAACAAGAGATGGTAACACACCAGTGTGTGTTAAGCTCCTTTCTGATTTCCCAAATCAGGGAAGGAGGGGACAGGGCAAAGGAAGCTGGGGAGCAGCTGTGAGGCTGGAATGGCAGAGGGACCTTTCTGTCCTGCTCCTCTCCCCCACATGTCCTTGCCAGCTGACTGTGGGCAACATTGCTGCCTGTTTGAAGATGAACTGAGGAGGATGCAAATGACACGTGCCAGCTCATGGAGGGGATGCAGGCTCCAGGGCCAAGAGTGGTGACAGCCAAGGGAGCAGGTATCCACCACCACAACTGGCAAGTGATGCTCCACTGATTTGGGTTGCTGGGGAGCTTGCCTGGATGTGCAACTGGCAGTGCTGGAGTACAGGCATCTTAGCCACAAACACCCCAAGCAGCCCTGCAATAGCTTCAGAGAGGGTGCGTGCGAAAGGCTCTGACTCAGGGACAGCATAAGAAGAAAGAGTCAATACATCTGGACGTGCTCTGAAAGGATGAAAAGGCAAAAACCCAAAGATGCTGTTCTCAGATCTGTGCCCAGAGCGAAAGTAAGGGGCAAAATGGTGCATGGGTCAGGGCTCTCAGCTGCCAGGGCTGTTCATGGAGAGCAACAAGAGGATGGGTGAGGGATTGCCCTGGACAGACTGCCTGGGCGCTACAGATGGGAACTGCGGCTGCACTCAGGGAGAGGGATCTCAAAATGGCTCTTTCTCAAGGGCGCCCTTCCTTGCGGTCTTTCTCCCTGATGGATAAACACACTGTGTGCAGCTGTCATGCTGGTGTGCAATGGCTTGGCGAACAAAGGCACATTCGACTGAAGATGGGAACGACAAGAAATAACAAATGACAAGGAAATGCAGAAGCAAAAGTTCCCCGATGATAAAGTCTCTCTGCCAGAGATCACACTCCCCCCGGAATGCTGCAGAACTGCTGAAGCTACAATTTCACTCAGTGAAAGAAACACTTTTGTAAACTACTTCTTGCCTGGGATAACGCAATGTTGCCCTGAATGGCATAGCTTGTGGCAAGAACGTGCTGTGCGGACTTGCTAGAGATGAGGTCTCCTGGCTCATCTCCTTCCTGCCCCAGGGGTTTAGGAAACTTAGGAAAGAAGTTGGCAGCACAGTGAGTCCTCTCAAACCACCTGACGCCAACACTTTGCTCTTCTGCACTGCAATACTACACCACCACTTGGGACCCTACCACCACAAGCAGGAGAGCACTTGCTTAGACATAAATCTCTGAGCTGTCACATCTGACGACTAAAGCAGTTATTGCTAAGCACACACTCAGCTGCAATCCTGAACCTGGGTTGGACTGAATAGAAGCGATGCATTTTAACAGCAGACCTGGAAGCATCATTCTACTGTGTTTCTACTTTAACAGTTGAAAATAATTAGTTTTCAGAATATGGATGTCTGAAAGACTTTACGTTGCTTGTGTGCCAATGCACAAGGTGTTTTGTCAGACTTTCTCCACCTGCCACCTCTTACTGTCCTAAAAAAGGAGCAAATGAAAGACAGGAATATTTTTTTATTATTATTCCTTGGTCTCTTTTCAGTTCACAAGGAGTCTTTCAATACCATTTAGAAAATGAAATTATACTCCTTTTCTACCCAGACTGGGAAGGTTGATTCAAATAAATCTTGGCAGAACAATAAATCTATTTAAGTATTTTATTTTTGCCCAAAACATCTAGTGCTTTTAGGACAATTGAACTGAAAGCCTGGAAAACGAAGTCTGTCCATTCCTCATTGAGAAGGTTGACTTGGAGAGGTTGCATATATTTCTGTTTCCTGACTCTGTGCTGATGCGCTTTAGTCATGTTTTCCATAAAAATAAAATAAAAAAAAATAAAAATTTAAAATAATCTACAAGAATGAGAAATTAGAATGATCTACAAGGCAGGCACTTCGGCTTCTCTTCCGAGACCAACATAGAAAGCTTTTTGGATATACACCAGCCAGAACCAGATGGAAAGCCAGTACTTGCTCTCAGAAAAGCAGACAGGGTTTGCTTTTGAAGGACATGGAGCATTTTTAACTCTCAGACACAGCACAAAGTGCTGAGCTGCTCAGGACTTCTCAAATAGCTGCACAGCAGTCACTTGCTCACTCCTAGACTGGACTTCTGTCTTGACTGAAATCCGAACAAGGGAACAAAGGGAATAAAAAAAAAAAAAAAGTGCCTCATCCTCCTGCCAGTCCCCTCAGCAGCTAGTTGCTCCATCCCATAAGATATTACATACACATACCCAATACACTACATGTACGTGACCGAGCTTGCTTTAAATTCTATTATAGAGCAAACACATCCTTCCTCAGTTCTCAGGAAAGCATAAGGAGAGAAAATGCTGCCAGGCCTGCTGCTTACTTGCTACAAAAATATCAGAATATTCTAATAAACCTATTATTAAACCCAGCTTGCCCCATTAAACCTGCAGTATGCACTTATTCTAAGCTGGCACAACAAATCACCACCAGTTCTCATTGCTGAAATATCCAATCCCTTGTGTTTGGATCTTCTTAGAAAAAAAAAGAGAAGTAAGCAAAAATACCGCACTTTACTGCTGGAAAATAAAACAAAATATAGGTGTAATTACATATCTGACTTATGTTATGCAATATTTATAATGGTTCTGTGAATCTCTTCAAAAAGCTCAACCACAACAGAAAGGTGGAGGTGACCAGAGAGGTCAGCTGAGATAGCAAGTAGAGAAAGCCTCTCAGGCAAGTAGCATTGAAACAGGCTATTCAGAAAAAGACACACATGCTATGACCATTGCATGTATTACTCTCACTCTTCAGTAGGAATAGATAGCATTTTATAAACCTGTTAGTCTCAACAGGTTTGGCTTCCACCAAACACGTAGATCAGAAGTGACTGCACGAAGTCAGTGCCTTGTACAAATGCCATGTAAGAGAAACAGACCTGCAGGATTTACAGTATGCAGCAACTGAGGTTCACACACTAAAAAAAAAATAAATTAAAAAAAATAAAAAAAATTGTGATTTTATTTCTGGCTGTAGTGCAACGACTCAGAAATAATATTAGTTAATTTCTTCTGGATGTATAAATATTTTATCCCTCCCTTTTTTTCTCCCCAGGGAAGGTACTGACATCTGCTTTAGCAACCATGTAGCTGTCTAATTGATAGTAACCATTACTATCTTTTAAATAACAATTGTTTAAAGATATAAGCAGTGGAGAGCTACATCCAGTTATTTTTTGTTTTGAAGAAGTGATACTGAAAACCCCAGACCAGCTGTCCAAGGCAGGGCAGGGGTAG
>JAVJGJ010000060.1:38190623-38247252 GCA_035590215.1 Microhierax caerulescens
GGGGTAGCAGCAAGTGCCTTGTAAGCACCATTATTTACACAACAGTTTTACTTCCAATGAGAACTTGGCCCCAACTCACCCCTTACGGATGTCCCTGCTGAGCCACCCAGACTGTATTTAAAAAGAAAACTTCCCAAGTGGCAACATGAACAGAGACATTAACCAACCCTGTGGATTGACTTACACACTCAGACACATTGTCCAAATGAGATGTTGGGAAAAGCTGGCACCCACACACGGATCCAGCGAACCCCAGTGCGACCAGGGACACACCATGAGATGAGGGACTCCCTTGGGGAAGAGTGAGACATCATCTCAAATCCATCACAGAATTTCAGGACTCCTGAGGCTCGTTTTGTGTCTCTGCTCACAGAAGTGGTAACAGTAAAAATGTACATGAGCCTCCCCAGAGCACAAACACCTGGGATCAGGCATACCACAAAAAGCCGGCACCAGGAGATGGCTTTACCCCTTGCCCACAGCCCACATCACCCATCCGCCTGCACAGCAGAATCGCACCTGCCCACAGTCAAAGATTTGCTAAGCAGAACTCAAAATGCCAACGTGATGGCTAAAACTTCTCAGCTTCAATGTTAAATGCTACTTCACAAGGGGTAATACCTGTTGGAAGTTAAGAAGGTGCCCATCCCAGATGGTCAGTGAGCATATGGGTACAGCACAGGAGCACAGGGCTGCACAGCAGTACCACACCAAAACCAGAAAATAGAAGCTCTTTTGAATCTTTTACCTGGGTCAGATGTCCTCTGCACCAAAACTTACTTAGCTGGTGAGACGTGAAGGGTTTATTCAATCTCAACCTATTTTAGCAAAGCAGTTCTGAGATCCAAGATCTCAGAGATGCTTCTGAACAGCAGGCTGGGCTGCCGGTTCTCACTCCCTAGCAACCCACACCCGCTGGGCATGTATTTACTTTTTACCATTTTGGCCAAAATAATAAAATTTTCACATCACAAAAAGAGAGGAAATTGTAACATATAGTATTAAATAATTGCAATAAAACCCTTTTAAACCAGGGACAGCGGGGACACCAAATATTTATGTCTTCTGTAATAATGTGATTTTAAAAACATATTATTAAAGACAAGGACTACTTTGTATCCAATAATTAGTTTGCAATTTCTTACCATATTCCAATACATAAATATAAAGACAACTGCTGAAGAGGTTTTGTCAAAACTTGTTTGCTTTTGAAGGTTGTCCCCCAAAAGAAATTTTAAAAATCAACCATCTTTTTCAATCTTGGCATGAACGATTCCATAAAATCTTTTTTTTTTTTTTTAATGTAATTCCAGACATGTGCTGTGCCACACTGGAAAAGAGTAATTATAACGAGGTTTCTGCTCTGTACGCTTGGGCTTACCAGCTTAGCATTAATATTGCTCAATATCTGGCGAAGGCTCCCTTGCTACACTCCTCTTGCAAGCACTCGTAGCAGCACACCTCCTCCCAGGATAACATACACGGCAAGGAGGGCAGACCAGGCAAGACCAATTCAGCAGAAGAATTGAGCCGCAGGATAGCTTTAAGACAGTTGTTCTATTTCTAATCAATCATCTTAGCTAAGATGAAAAATTGCCAAAGCAGCCATGAATAACATCTCAAGGAACTTCTGGGGAACAGAGTTGCAATATTATGAAAAAGTGACGCATCGACACTTTGTGAAGTAGCGGCGTCACAACACTCTCTTTACTATCATCAGTCAGAACCAAAAAAGCCTTGACCGTGTTTATAAACCCTACAGGCACGTACATCTGAGGATGTGGGAACATGTTATTTCCTTTTCTAACTCACACATTTTACTGGTGAGAGCTAACCTCTCACTGAAATACCATGAAGCCTATTTCATACCACCAACCCACCCCATTACCCTCCAGATGAACATTATTTTCACATTTTAATCATTCTTCTCAACGTGAAGTCCAACAGCTGAAAATCCACTTCCTTCATTTCTTCCCTTACCGAAGTATTGCACAGACAGCGGTTTCCTCAAAATGCTTCCTCAGGAAACCCTCCTGGGGCAGGGATGGGGGGAGCCCCCCTCGACCAACAAGTTTCCTCACTTTTACTCTTCCCATCCCCTTCCCCCCCATCCGGCTGCAGGGGGGAGGGTGCGAGCAGCTGTGCCGTGCGTGGCTGCTGGCTGGGCTTAAACCACACCAGCTGGGCAGGCGGCGGGGGGGCAAGAACTTGCTCTGACTGTCCAGGTCCACCGAGCCACTGCAGACCCGTGAGGCACGGGGGGGACGACAGCCCTGCTGGCTCGCACCAGCCCAGACCTGCTGTGCCAGGGGTGGGATGCCTGCTCCGGTGGCTCACCATACCTCATCAAGTCTCATAAGCCGACACTGTGAGAGAGACAGCTCTGCCGAGGCAAGGTTACACAGTTTGCACGCTGCAGTTGGGGTGGTGGGGTGCACTACGGGAATCTGGGTCCACGCCAGCTGCTGCCTGAGTCATGGGAGACGAAACACCATACCCCGAGGGAAGCAGTAACATTAAGCATATGCAGCCCTGCTTTGTCTTACCAATTGTAAACTTTATTCCCTGTTGAGCTAGAATGACCTTTACTTCCTTTGAAATAAAAATGTATATGAATACTGTGCATTATTCACATATACAATGTGATATCTCTTTTTATATCCGTCCCAAACACAAAAGCGTATTAATGTGTGGGAGTGGGCACTTTCAGCTGTTAATATAAGATTTCACTGCAATTCAACATAGAAATGCATCAGAAAAGCTTGGAACTGTTGTAACTGCTGTCTGGGTTTAATTCACACAAGGAATGGCGTAGGACCTTCATCTGACATGCAAATGAACACAGATCCTTAAATAATACTCTCTTTAGATAGTCATCGTTGTAAGCATTCCCTCATCTTTACTACCCCAAAATAAAGATCTATTCTGACAAGACAAAGCCCTGCCAATAACTTCTGAAAGTCAGTTAACAAAAGACTTGTATGAAACACAGTGTCACGACAAACCAAACAGCTTGTTTCCTTCATCTCTGCAAGGCACTTGAAGCCCACCAGGTGCAGCTGTTAGCTGTCTTTTAGAGACAGTTATATGCCAAGTACTCCTGGCTATTAGACTCTTTGGCCATATGACTACGGTTCTGGGAATTTAATTATTTTCCCATGCACTACAAGCCGTGCACACTGAGCTCTATAACAATGCGCTGCCCAACTCCTAGTGGTTTCCGAAGCATCTCCTTTTAGAGGAACTGGATATGCTGTGAAAACATACCGGCCCAGGACAGCAGAGTTTCATGGGGGTTTATGCTGTGTAGAAAGAAGCCAGCTCAGACACGATGCTTCACGCTATCAACTGGTCTAATTTCGAGTTTGCTCTTTTTTTTTTTAACAAGGAGTCATTGACAACATGACCAAAACACTTAAGAAAAAGCACTGGAAGACCATTCTACCACTGACAGGGAGAAAACAAAAAGTCTGATTTAAATTTCCACTGGCCAACCACCTCTGTTGACCCATCACGGAGGGTAAACCCCGAACAACTTGGGTCATAATGGAAGAAACGTTAGAGAGTACAGTAAAATGCTCTCATCTTGACAGGAACTTGAATGAGGGGAAAAACATACTCCAGCTGAAAAATGAAAGAAACTAAGATTTAACTGTAAGTTCTGTATGCACTGAGCTCAGTGAGAAGACTGAAATGTGGTGAGGAAAGCCCAGGAAAAAATATTTCAAGATCTTTAACCAAGGTTACATTGGAAGAAACAAACTCACCTAATTTTAAAGCACATATGAACAGAAAACAGAGGCACCATCATCCCTTTTGCAGTGCTGCAGAACAAGGAAAATGAAACCCATAAATCAGCTGATTTGCACAGGCACTTAGGAAGTACACGGGAAAACAACACAAGCTGCCCCAGAAGTAATGACTCAAAACGATGCGCTTGCCTCCGTGCTGCACCCAGGGACAGAGAGACCAGCAGCAGGGACAGCCCTGGGCCACATGCAGGCACAGCCAGGAGCCAAGGAAGGACTGGCTAATACAGCTTTCTGCTCCACATTCCTCCAAATTTTACATATACATCTGCATAATTTTCTATTAGCAAACCACAAGTTTCTGCTCAAAACCAATGAAAAAAAAGGACACTTTCAGAATCATTTCATATAATAAAAAAGCCAAATACCCTACGATATCTGTTTGTCATGTAATACGAGGAAATACTGGTTTAATTTATGTAGTGTGAAAGCTGACAATATGTTTTGCAGTTTTGTTTAAATAGCTACTGTTCTCACACTAGCTGAAAATGAATCTTAACGCTAAAAATAACCTGTAATAGAAATAATGTGAAATCCAGTAATTCAAGAGAGTGCTGACCAGGAATCATTACTGCACTACTGTTTCTAGTGTAGGAGTGAAAAAAGAATTTTAAGATAAAATTCTGGGGTTTAATTTAAACATTTAATTTGTGAATTTGCACAGAAGTGTATGGGAGTTTCATTCTGAGTAAAAGACAGTCCTTTTCTTAAAAAATGTCACAATGTTTTATTTCAGCTTTTCAAACAAAACAGATCTTTTTAGGATTATGTAATTTACATTGAATTTGAGCTTTAAAATGGAAACACAAAAGAATATTTAGCTGGAATTTCTCCTTACTTTGAATTGGAAAGCTGGGATTTTGCTATTGTCTTCAAGATAACCACGTTTTTTAAGTTATGTGTATTTGAAAAAAAAAATAAAAAAAGTGAAACAAAAAGTAATTTCAGAATGAAAAATACATACTTTATCTTCTCAGGAAGGTCAAAAGTTCCATTTTGATTTTAGTAAAATAAAAAGCACAATCAGATGTGACATGTTTTTGGGAAAAAGTTCTGGATTCCATAAAAGAACCTTGAAAATGTTTTTCCCAGCGTTGATGAAATTGTGACATAAGCACCCACCTCATGACAGGTATAGACCTCTGGGTGAGTTCCCCAGGCTTGAAGCGCCTCAAGAATGCTCCAGAAGAAACACACAGTTTGTTGCTTTATCTGTAATTTAACTTGAGAAGCTGAAGAGAAACTAGAACAAATATAAGCTGTGGCAGTGAAATGCATGAGAAAACCTGCCTGTAAAACAGACTGCGGAGCAGCGCTTGCATACTCAGCCCCCGCTGATGTGCCCAACATGCCGATGCTGACCTTCACCGCGTGACCAAGGACACATCTCTGCACTGGTGAGGTTTTTGCAGTGGTTTCTCAATGTGTCACTTTAAAACCAGTCTCCTTGTGTATTAAGGCTTGCTGACCCAGCCCCCTGTCCCCAACTCTAACAGCTCAATGCAGCGGCCATCTGCCTACAACATTCTGCACCATTTGCAGCAGCAGGGAAAACATTATTTAAAAATACGGCAGTGTTGAAAGATCTAACTGCGAAATAATGTGATCTAAGACAAGAAATATATACAGAATGACCCTAGTTGGGCAATTTCTGGACATGCCAGTAAACTCTGATAAGCAAAAAGAAGGCGGTTTGGGGGTGCACTCTCAGGCTGATGAGATAATGAAAAGCCACCCAGGGGCAATCACGTCTGTAAGAAAATCTTTGCAATAACAGTAACAAAAATGCAGTTACTCTGGACCTACAGGAATGTTACAGCAGATAGCAAAGAAAGGAATCAAATGCCAGCCTGCCTAAAGAGCGATATATCTATGTTTATTCTCAAGCTTTAGCCCTGATGTCTAAATATTAGAGTGATCAGAAAGGTCAGAGAGATAAGGAATGAAATAATCAACTGAAAGCATGACACATGCTTCCCTTTGGATCCTCACCTTTATTACGCTTTTCAAACCCTTCTCCCTTTCACAAACTGGGGGTAAATTCCTCATTTATCTCAGAGAGACAGGAGTTCTGCTGCCTAGGGACCAAGCTTTCTCCCAGTGTCTCCTGCCTCCACTGCAGATCCTGAAACCTGTCCACACACTTCGGCCACGCATCCCCAGAGAGTTGCAGGGAGATGCACGGCCCTTTGGCTCCCTGCATCCATCCAGCTCTCCATCCCCACTCAAGGGTGCCCCTGCTGCAGCGTAGTGCATGCAAACTCCTACCAGCCTTTGCATTAGATGTGCCACTCATGTTAGTCATCGGCAGCACTCAGTGATTTGGCAGGCTCCAGAGGCCACTGAAAAGCTCGTTTCTTTTTGAGTTCAGTTAGCCCTGCTGTTTTGCTGAGTTACAGTGTTTTCTTCTGCATTTAGCAAGGATCCTGTAAGATTTGCTGACAAAACATCTTAAGATAAGTGAAACAGATATGTATGTATTTGTAAATGATGCAAGGGAACCTAAGCACTCAGATTCAAATGTGCAGAGTCATTCCTATTGTGGATGCCAGTACGGGCTGCCTAAGGTACCCCAAAGAAAATAAACCCAAATATCCCATAATAAAATGCCCTAGAATTGAACATCCATTGAATTTCAGGAGAATCCACATTCAAATGGATTTCTGATGATATCCAACCTTCTGCTCCTGTCCACAAAGCACCAGACCGGCACGTGGGTATCTGCAGTCCTGCTCCTGGCTCTGCCATGCCGCAGGAAACGCCCTATTTCTTCACAAGAACAAGCAATCGATATTTAGTGAGTTCAAGCAGTCAAAAAAGGTGGTAATCTTAATGACTTGTGACCACGTGTTTATTTTTAAAGGTGTGAAACAAGGAAGACACTCCTTAGTCAATGCTGAACAATGCTCTTCCTCCCAGCAAACAGCCAAGTAGTGTCACTAGAAACACCAACTTACTCGTATCACCTGCTGCAAAGACACCGTCACACGATATGTTGACTTCCATGTTCCAACAGCTACACTAACAGCACCAAGGGAAGCCACACAGACAGCGACATGTGGGCTTAAGCCTGCTCCTTCCCAGAATGATAGCTCTTAGCATTTTACTCTGGGAATTTTACTACCACGTTCCACCTCTTGTAAGTTTTAGCTCAGTATCAAGAGTCTGAACGTACCATCTGAAGTCTACAAACCACAGAAGACAAAAGTTTGAGCAAACCTGGAGTAAGGTCTTCGCCTACATTGGCCAGGAACAAGGGATTTAGAAACATTAGCTTACCGTAGCTAGCTGTGGGGATCCAGAGAGTTCTGAAAATACCAGCCAAACTCTCTATTGTCTATATGGCTAGCTCCCTTTTGCCTCACCCATTCCTATCCTTCACACTCTTTCAAAAGAAACAGTATTTGAATGTCAGATGGTCTTTGATGGTCAGAATGTATTTGGTCTTACTCTTTTCCCTGTTCTTCCACTGTATGCCTCTAGCTGTCAAACCTTTAGAGAGCAAGTTTCTCAGCATGGCCAATGCCCATATTGTCAGTTCAAATGCTAATAAAACAACAGATTTATCCCTAACAATATTTTTATTCACAATAACACATTGCATTCCTTACAGAAAGCCGTTTACAATATTTACACTAATTTGCTTAGACAACATTATACAAGAGAAGACCTGCAGATGACAAATCATAGGTCATTGTCACCTACTATAAATAAGTGATTCTAAAATTTTTGCTGTTCAAAACACATTGTAATCATCTCTCTTGCATCATCTCCTGCACCGTACTTTCGAAGCCCACAGCTTCCATGTGCAATGCAGTTTTACAGCCATGTGTTCCGTTTAACTCTTGCAATTGATGGTGGGGGCATGTTTTTGGAAAGCACCTCTAAGCCAGCTGCCTCTCAGCTTCCCCACAGCAGCATTCTGCCCATTTGCAGAACACCACTAGAAACTGAGAAGAATTAAATTTGCAATTCTTTTGGATCCTTCTCATGTCCTCTAGTTTAGCAAAAGATCAGGATATAAAGGACCTCTATATATTGAATTATGCATGGTCTTAGAGAAAAATGAAGTCATATCCTCATTGTAAAAGAGTGGTAGCTCCACTGATTATGTATTAAAATATAATCCTCTATGTATCTGTTGCCTGGAATTTTGTGGTATATCAGGCCTCTGTAACCATTGGCCTCACATTCGGTCTTCCTACACAGAGGAAAGAGAACTTACCTTTCCCTGTTCTTGCAAAGTGCAAAATTTGGTTAATTATATTGCTGGGATAGGATGCCATTAGTACAGAAATAGCTCCTTCATGGACACCTCTGTCAGTGCGTATTCCCCGCACTTACTGGAGCTTCAGGTTAGGAGCAGTGGTGGATCAGGGGGCTCAGTGCTTACCTGCAGACCAGAGGGAATTGTCTTTGGAGCTTGTCATTGTTTAAGCAATTAAGAAAAGATAATAGTACATATTATTGCCTATGGAAATGCTGATGTTTTTCTGCTGTGTCCATAAAGAAGGAAGGGAGACAGACCTAAAAAAGGATGACTTAGAAAGGACTTGGGAGGAACACCCTGGAGATGGGAGAGAAGAGCACGGAGTAGCACGGCAAGAGGCTAGGCCTGCAGTTAGGGTACATTCAGCATGCTAAACTGAGGTCTCCCTCAGGGGGCATCAGTCTTACCTACCATGAAAAATACTGGCTCTCCGGCCCAGGTATAAGGACTATTTCTAGCCAACACCTTCTAGTCTGACAGCCACAGGTGCTTTCTCAGAGGATTCAGAAGTGTCTGGTTAAACCACAGGGATACCTGCAGCAGGTACACTTAGGGTGCTCATTGCTTCAGAGGCAGGTGAAGAAATGAAGCACTGATTTATGGACACACAGACAAGGATGCTTCTTCACATGTCTAAGCCAGGGTAGAACTGCAGGCGCTGAGCATGTAGTTATGCCAGCACAGGCAATGCAGCTGGAAGGCCACCATCTGCCACACAGCCCTGGGATCCCACAACCAGAACTGAAAGCTAAAGGACCAGTCCTGAATTTCTTGGGTCCCAAACTGTAACTCCAATGAGATCCTGGGGAGATGAAGAGCACAAGATGCACCTCTCAGGCAAGATTTGGTCAATATTGGAAAACTGGGCTCATTTAAGCACTTGATTCTCTCCCTTGGCATAGAGGACAGGCTTGCATCAAAGCAGAGCAAACCCAGCCCAAAACCTACCGTTATTTCCCTCCCATTTAGGGAATGAAGCAGGCTTACATTTCTCCCTCCCACCGCCGCGCCCACAGGCTGTACCAGCCCCGCGCTGCAGGGCACAGGCGGCGCCGTACGCGCCGCTTCCCGTGCGCCGCGAGGACCGCCAGGGGGCGCCACGGCAGCGGGCCGCGGGGGAGCCCCCGGCAGAGCCTCCGGAACGCCCGGCAGAGCCCCCGGAACGCCAGCGGCCGCGGCACATCAGGTGGACGGTGGCTGCGTGGCGGGGCCTGGCGTTTCGATCAGCAGAACCGGAGCAACTGTTGAAATGCACCTTCAGGAGCCGAATCGCGCTGCCTTCCCCTCAGCTGGGCACGTCTGAGTACAATGGCCCGGTGCTTCGTGACCTAAACCCACCTGCTAGCGGATGGCTGAGTCCTGAGCCACCACGGGGCAACCCGCGATGGCTCCATTTTGTCACCGCTGGGGTTTGCTCCCTGCTGTGGGGACTGCTGAGCCACCAGCCATGCTCTTCACGCCTAGGTGAGCTCTCCTCCCGCCCTGGGGTGGGAAGGAAACTACACAGTTATTGCAGACCAGATGCCTAGCATTTGCATGGCTGAAGTTCAGTTAAATGAATCCCATTTTCAGCTGTATTGCTTCGTTGGGATTATGGAAAAATGACGAGTCATTGCCAGAAGGGTCTGAGATTCTGCTTGTGGAATGCCACACAACCCGGAGCTTTTGGGTCCCTGACTTGGTGAAAAAGAAGATGCCGGATGACCACACGGACTCATCTAAGAAGGCAATTAACAGACTTTGTGTGAGCTCCCCGAGGATTACCAGCCAGCAGCAGAAGCTGCTCTACATGCTTTGCTGGCAGCAGCGTACGGCGATTCACCAGTGCCTGGAATTAAGCAGCAGACTTTCCCCTCGATTCACCAGCGCCTGGAATTAAGCAGCAGACTTTCCCCTCGCTGCGCCCTGCCTCCTCAGCCGCACCACAGACCATCCTCGCGTCATTCCCTGGACCCAAATCCTGTGTGTTTTGACCAGGAACATGTTTTTAGTGAACGTTGTACATGCAGTAAACTATGGAGCATAACAAAAGCAGAATTTAAAAACAAAATTCAAAACACTTATCAATTTTATTTTGATTAGTTGTGAAAAATCCTTTCGGCCCAGCAACTTGTTCCTGACTTCTATCTATTCACATGTGAATCTCTACACGAGTTCACTTCTGGTATAAAATCCAAAAATTTCCATGTACGAAGACCATCTGCTTGGAGAACCTGGGCAGTTGGAGAACTGATAATCCGATGTGCATTGTTCGTGTGAAAACACACATATGAACACGTACAACACGTATTCCTGTGAGTTCTCACAAACTGTCCCAGGGAAATCCATGAAGCATCACTAAAAATATAGCTTATGCACACTAGTTTCCAAGTCCCTAATTTGTCATTATTAAACTAGAGGTTTAATTATTATTGTAGTTACTAATTAATTATAGCATAATGAGAAAAAATTAATCTATAAAATAGAAAGTTAAATAGCAAAATTGTCATGAACTAAAGAAGGGTTATTAGCTGCAATCCTTTATGGTCAGTGACAAGAAAGAGAGGAAAAATAAGGTGAATTTTGTCTAGAGGTGCCTGCTGGAGACACCTAAAATACAAAACTGACTGTCCCTGGAGCATCTGCTACCATTCCTTGACCCCACAGACAGCCCAGCTCAGGTACAAACCCCAGTACTACACATACCTACATTTCTGCTTCTGTTAACAGGAGGATCGTGGCCACACAGTTATTACTTGTTTGGGGTGGGATCACAGCTAGAGGACTGTATGAGTTATTGCGTAGAGACAAACCATTACAAGGTCTCACTCTTAGCTGGGAATTCGGAAAGTCTACTAAGTAAAAAAACAGAACTAACTTTCTTGCAACTACTCAGTCAACTAATAACCCAAACCTATCTTAATCCCTACACATTTGTGTATCTCATATCAAGTTAATCACTGATATAAATTAGCTAGTACCCAACAATCAGCATAGGGTTCCCATGAATAGTATGCAATTGGCAGGGGAGGTGGGAGGGGAGCAGACTAACCATCATCATCATTATCAGAAGGCACCATTTCTGCAAGGTGATTCAAAATGAATACAACACATATTCCTGTTTTATGTATATTCGGATACTTATTAATGCTGTAGAAAGCTGGAGATGTCACTTTCCATGCAATCTCTTGCAAGTTTCTACAGTTTACTTTTGCAAAAGCAAATAGCGTTTGCAGGAGCACACCACCATTGTAAAAATCAATTGGCTTTGGCTGATTCAGATTAGGAGTTCCTATCAGTAGTTACCACTCTCTGCAAATCTAGTTCTGTGTAACTACCATCATGGCATGCTGCCTGGTCATTTTTTTCTTTTCTGAGGGCAGCTCTTACAGTATTTAAAATAGTTTAGTAATTTCCATTATCCTTTCTTCTCTTTTCTTCTAGTGAGAAAAATTTCCCAGAATGTTCTTTTTGACTTAACCTATGACATTATGTATTATGAACTATACCAGTATTTGGCTTTAAAAATAGTGTGAATCGATCCAAAGAGTGGGGTGAGATGTCAGTGTCAGTGTACAGAGGTAAACAGAGCATGGTTCTGCGTGGAATTAGAGCACCTCTAACTCATGCAGGGTCTGAAAAGGAAGACAAACTGCCTTAAAAAAACAATTCTTGTTCTGACATAAATGAAGTCATGTTATTTTCGGGACTACCCCAGGACACCAAATAGCAAAGCATTTTAAGAATCACAGAAAATGAACACAAAACTGAAAGAATATTGAAAAATCAAATCTTTTCCAAGGAGCAATTTCTCTTTCACTGAAAGAAATCAGATACCCGATCAATAAATAAATGTCCCATAGACTATTACTGTGAGCAAACGAAAATGCACTGAGACTCAACACGCCAAAGTATGGCATTGGAAAAGGTAAAGAGAAAAATACTGTTCTCGCCACAAAAAGCCATTTGCTCTTCATATGCTTCAGATTTTTGAAGAGCTGTGGACTCTAAGCACAGACTATGGGCTTATGCAGGACGTAAGAAAGCAGACTGGGGTGTAAACCCACCCTTCTGCTCATCGCCAGTGCAGAGCAGAGGGGCAGAGCCCACTGCCCCCCACCCCACGAGCTGTGCCTGCAAGGTTCTAGCAGCACACTGGGGTAGGCTGGTGGCTGGTGCTCCTTCTCCTGCCACATCCTCTGGAAGAGGAGAGGATGCAGAGGAGGGAGAGTGACACAGAGCTGCTTCTGAGTCACAGCAGCTCCTGGGGCAAGGTAGCTTTCATGCTTCTGTGGCTTGAGGCTGAGCTCCACTCACAGCTGTAGCTTGACACAGGACACGATGTACATATATATAGTCCAGACTAATCCCCGAAAAGGAGCCCTCACCAGATGAAGAGGTATATTCAGCCAGCAAACACACTATAAACGGTCTCCAAGTGAATATTGGGCAAAATCTGGCCTATGCTGCTTGCACATAAATTACTGAACTTCTTAAATTGTAATTATTACTTTCTTTTTCAAAGCTAATATATTCTTCTGCCACTTACTGTAGTCTAGTGAAAAAGCCATATTGCATCTCCTACCACTGAGCTCTGGGAACTTTTCCACTTTGCAACAGTTTCAGAAAAACAAGGGTTTGAGGGCAATGGTGCTAGGGAATCTTGCTAGCAGAAGTCTGCTTTCAGCGTGTGAGTCTCTTAAATCTCTCAACAATTTTCTCCCTGCACAGTTTCCTTCCCGATTTTTTTCATTTAGTGCAGAAAAATTCAGCACAGCAAAAAACAACAGTGAGAGACTCAAGAGCCGTTAGATTTGTTATGCTCTTCAAAGAACAGAGGAACCTTTTGTTGTTCTAGACATGCGACAGCAGCTCCGACACTGCTGCTGCTCTATGCGGGGATATAATAAGAGTCCTGCAGAAAAGTGGCTAAGATGTGTACAAGCAACACACCATGGGTTTTTATTAGCATAACACTGGGAGAGCACTTCACTGCCCTGGAAAACTTTCTGCTGTGGATCTCTACCATCTGGGGAACTGAAAAACTGAATCGAAAAAAATGACGCCTACTTCTATAGAGCAGAATAATTAAATAACAGTTTGATACTTCCTGGCAGATGAAAAATGGCAATGATATTTACAGTTCTAACACTGAAAGGAGCCTGTAATCCTGGTTTATCTATTCACAACTTAAGCAATTCACCTCTTGTACTCCAGTCCTGTGCTCCAGTCAGCTGGAGCCAAGCTAATACAGAAGATTAACCAATTTTACTGCTACTTCTGGCTGGGCCAACTTCCAGATCTTGTTTTAAACATGTTTCTTTTAATGTGAACTCAACTTATGAAGTGTACTCAAGTTCCTAGAAATATTATAGACCCACCCCAGGAAACCAAAGTTAACCTGAGAAGAGGGACTTGAGCAGTTTTACAGGTAACGGGAAGTTTGCAAGGAAAGTGCCCATAATTCCAGGAGGAGAAGCGTTGTTATTTTGGAAACATGGGCAGTTGGGCTTGTATGAGGACTGTAATCCCCATCAACACAGTAAGAAAGAGCCTTGGGAACAAGACAAGTGCTACTACAGCCTGAGCTAATGTTTTTCAGCTGGAGTCACAAGGGACTCCTGCCCTCAAAGGGTCAGGCAGAGACAGGACCCACTGAACATGCGGTGGGCGCTGACTGGAGAGTACCCTTCACTGGTTGCTCAAGAAAAAAGCCTCACACCCAGCTTGCTGGGTGACAGCTCATCTCTGTCCAGTTTGCAAAGGAAGGAATTTATTCCTATAATAAACAATTTACTAAAAGATTATTTACAAGTGGATTTTTCTGGAACTGTTTCACTGGTAAAGCAATGCAGCAGACAAAAGGACAAAGCTCATTATCTTACTTGAATTTTCCCTCTCTCTTCATTGACTTACAAAGCACAGCAAGTGAAATCAGAAACTGCCCTATCTGCAGAGCATTTCTGAACAACTAAAGTTTATATTGAAACTGGGGCAGGCATGAGGCTGGAAATATTGTGAAATGTCATTCTTTAAACCTTTCCTTGGTGCTTTTGGAAGATGTCACTTGGGAAAGATTTATTTCCCTGGGAGAGCTTTGCTTTTGGAAGAAGCAAAAGCTTCTAGTAATTTTAACGCACGCCCAGTTAGCCATTGCCCGTGGGTTGCTGTTTTAGCTAGCACTAGGTGTCTGACCACATGGATCATATTTACACTAGTAAGTTCAAGCTTTTGTTATTTACAGGTTCTCTATGCCTATGTCATAAATAGGAACAACTTCTGGGATGATTTGGTTAAAAGACCTGCAGCTGAATGGCATGCTTACCATCCTGCAATGCCTACATAATACGAGGTTACATTAATTTTTGAATGTTTTTAGCACAATTAAAAGCATAATGCGCATAGAATATACCATCTTAGTGGTTTATAATCTGCACCAACATACCTGATAGTGTGGGAAACGAGTCCACAGTGCAGTATGTGAAGCGCCTCGCATGGGGGACAGATCTCTTTACACCCATACGGTTTTGGAACCAGCTGGCTGCAAGTGGGCATTGTGTTCCGTGGCGGGTCCGCTCCATTATTGATGAGTTATTTTATGTATTATGCAGTACTGCAATGAAGATGCAGTATGTCCTCTGTGGTGCTGGGAAGTCTTGGGGCAATATTACCAAATAAAACAGTCACTGCATTGTAGATGATGAATACAGCTGACTGACTTTCCCAGCAGTTATGCTTTAGTGCCACTGAAATACCAAGAGATGCAAGGCTAGTTGGAAAAATTCTAATGAAAAAATGAACTGAATATAACATTACAGAATTCTATTAAAAAAATAACTGTGTAGCCTTTCATCTGAAATCCCATGCACCATAATCTTCACACACGTCCTACGCTGACAGAAACCTTGCAAATACTTAGGGCATCTAACTAGGAGAGAGAATGTATGCTATATACTACCAGTTTATCTGCTGTTTAATGAATCAGTGCTTTACGCTTCTATTTCTCCCCTTATTTTGGAGGGCTCAAAGTGCTTTCCAAGGAACTTCCTCCCAGCAATATGAAAACACAGTCACTTCTGGATGATGATAAGAGCAGAATGACTGAAGGAATGGAAAAAGATCTCAAACTCTGAAGAATTTCATCAAACCCAACTTATGGGTAAGGGAGCTGGAGAAACAATTGCGAAAAAGAAAAGTCAGCAGATGTGCTAATTGGCAGAGGAGCAAGGAAAAATCCTTCTGACTGGCAAAACATCCCTGCACAGTTAAAGCTGGGTCTGTGAAGCTCTGTGCCAGAAGGCACAGGGCTGAACTCTGCACGCTCCATGACCCATATATCTGTATCGTGTGGTCTGTAAGGCTTTCTTACAAGAAAAAAAAAAAAAAAAATCACTATTCATTTTGTTCAAACCTCTCCCCTGTTATTTCATGCTTTCCTCCAACTTCGCCCTTTTTAGTCAGATAAGGCAGCTGACCTCTGTAACTATGACTTGACTGCAACAAGCCCTCTGCATAAGGCCTTCCAGCACATGGTGTCTAGGCTTAGAGATATGATTTCCTTGCATTTTAAGTCAAGAATAACTATCCAAGTCCCCAGGGCAAAAACATCAAAACAAAAGCAAAAGTCTGTAATATGCTAGATTCACTGTGTCATAGGCAGCTGTCACCAGCAGGCTGCACAGATCAGACTCTCAATTCTTCTCCAAAAGGTATCAAGTCTTTTAAGCCATGGAAACCCAAGACACCCTCAGAGCTGGTCACGCCAAGCCACACAGCCAAGCCACTGCCTCCTTCTGCAGCATGGAAGCACGCAGGTGCCATCAGTGACAAGCAGGCAAGCAAGAACAGTGTTCTTGAGCAAATAAGAACATTCACTCAAATGAGTGAATTGAGCAAATAAGGAAGGAAAGAAATGAAGCCATTCCTTTGCTTGTCCCTAGCAATTTGGGGAGCAAGAAAATAGTCTCATTCACTTTCTCAGGGAAGTATAACAGCTCACTGGGAGAAGCACTGAGTACAGGCTCTGTTAAGCCCTGCAGAAAGAGTTACCTCCATCCTGGGCACCACTAGCTTTCCTGCAAAATTATACCAGGAAAGAACTTGCCCACTTTAGCTTTCTGATGCCCTTACCTTATGACCTGCTCCAATAACCATGCTGTGCTGCCACCAGTCATTGAATTTGTTAAACCTAAAAGGATGTAAGCTCTGAAGAACATGAACCTTGCCTGCTTACCAAAGATCAAACAGCCTGTGGGCAGGATCCATGCAAAATGCTTTTTGTTGTAGCATCCCTGGGCAAGAAGGGGTGATGCTTTGTTCCCAGTGAAATCTGGCTGCAGGTGACAAGGTAAGGCGGTGACACTCCTTGCATCAGGTAACATGCCAGTAAAAGGTCTGGTTTCATAAAGTGGACACCCATGAAGAAAAATGATTTAATGGGAAGTCATTTGTCATACTAATGTTCTTAGTAA
Source organism: Microhierax caerulescens (assembly GCA_035590215.1). Lineage (NCBI taxonomy): Eukaryota > Metazoa > Chordata > Aves > Falconiformes > Falconidae > Microhierax > Microhierax caerulescens. The sequence continues at coordinate 38,207,153 of JAVJGJ010000060.1, forward strand.
ATGACACCATTAAAGAACCATAAGCAAGAGACTGGTAATGAGCAAGTCAATGTTATCATTTGCTCTCATTTTGCAGGCTGGCTCAGAACCAGCTCTTCATTTTTTATTGTAAAGGAGAACAGATTAAAGAGATGTATAAGGAAATCAAAGTAATTAGGCATGTAAACAAGCTGGCAGGTAAACAGTTGTGATTCAGTGAGGCAACTGTCGACCTCTAAAGGAAGGTACCAATTTGTATAATTATTTTCTTTTTTTGTCTTTTTATCTCATTTCAGATTACTCCTAACACAATCATTAGCATCCTTACAACACACAAGACTGAGCTGTGTTCAGCTCTGGCACCACAAGGCTTGCTTTACTCCACCCTGAGGACACACAGTGGGAGAGGGTCCCGTCACAGCACTGAGAATTGGGCCATGCGTAAGGTGGCCAGCACTCCCTGTGCTTGAGCGTGAGTTCATCCATTGCAGAAATAAGACTAGACAGCAAATTTACAATACAGGTTTTCTCCCAAATTCCCCAAACCTCAGGATGTCAGAATCCTGGAAGAATCCCTCCACAAGGATGATCTTGACATGCTGCGTGTAGGATCTGATTTAGCCCATTTAACCACGGGCATTTAAAGAAGCACTCGGTTTAGTTTTCACTAATGCCCCATGTAATCAGCACAGAGACATCAGTGCCTGTGGCAAATGATCTGGGGTATCGTAGTGTCTCTCATGAAGAAGTGGGACAGTACAGTAATTCTCAACCCTAGTTCATAATTTTATATTCATTTGAAGTGACTCATTCAGTTGAAAGTCAGCACTGCCTAAAAATTATTTCCAACTCCCCAAAACATGGACTGCTATCATTTTTTTACACTAATTCAACTTAATTCACCATTCAGAAACCCACACCATTGCTTTGCGACTAAGAGTAGTTATTTTCCCAAATGTTACAGCACCCTGATTCCATGCCTGCTGAAGATACGATGCAGTCTCAGATTTCCTGCTGTAGTTTACCATGATTAATTTTAGTCTGTGCAAGTAGGCGGTAGAACAAAGGGAGAAGCAGTCATGGAAGCCAGAATCTGTATCCAACACCGGGAAGATTAGTAGTACCTAAATACAATCATGTCTCAGCAGGGAATATATGAAACAAGTAAACATTAAAAACAGCACATCTCAAGTAGTGAGAGTAGCATATCCCAAACAGTAACGCTAGCAGATAGGGTATTCTGTACTATGAACGTGCCAAAGGGAACCTCTCGCTCTCCCGTTTTGGTTGAGGATTTTATTAGGGTGTGAGCAGTTCTGTGCGTACAAATGCACTCCTTAAAGCTGTCATCCATCTGCCTAAGCACGTGAGCAAGTTTTAATACATGGATGTGTAGATATAATAAATACATTTTTTTCCCTAATTATTTTTCCATATGAAAAAGCAAACCCTAATGCAGCATGTAGGCAGCAGAATGGATGGAGCATGCAGGCAGTGGCTGTGCCTGAAAAGATATATGGATACGTTTGTGTGAATTCCTATTTGCATTAATTAATGCCTGCAAAAGCTTATGTGCTCTATGAGCCTAGAAAAGCAGATCTGAAGAAACATTTTACACCTTATATCCATTATGTACTTTTGCTGTCAACTCACATGCTGAGATCATTGTTATAATTGGGAAACTTATAAAAGTCCTCAATATAATCTATTATCGATTTGTAGCTAATACAATTTCAAGGAGAAATATTTATAGAAATAAATTTTGTAATTAAAAAAAAATTGATAGAAATTAATATTTTGGGAATCTGTTTTACAGAATCATAGCATCAGATATTTTTTTTTAAAAAAAAAACACATATGCTGAAATTCTCTTTAAACCAAATCTCAGGTTTTGACAAGCTCATTTGTAAAGAATGGGACAACTGGCAATCTTTGAAATTTTAAGGACTTTATGTATGAGAGAAAAGGGGTTGTTGAAGACTGAATGTTTACCAGGATTTTTTTTTTTCTAGAAAAGAAAGTAGGAATTTTTTTCATCTATGACCCAATTCATGTCTATCTATGTGACAACTACAAATTTTAAATGCAAGCTCTTCATCATGGGCTGGATCTTATGTCTGTAAAGCATCGAACACACTTTGGTGTGCTAAGTAAATGAATAAAAGAATACCCCCCAAAATGCAAATCATTATTTGCTGTATATTCATGAACTTCTCAGAAATCTAATAGGCTTGTCAAGTATTCAGGAATAACTTTCTTAAAAATATTTGTTGTTCTTTTCTAGGTGTAGCTAACACAATTAAAGTATCCACTTTAAGATAGTCTCTTTCATTTTAGCCTAAGAGCAACAAATTCTCATTTTGAGACTCATGTTTCCACAAGGCATCTCCCTGGAACCACCTCAAAATCTTGCAAAACCCCCACTCCCTTTGACAAGAAGATACAGATGGGAAAAAAAAGCACCCAAAATTAAGGGCTTTCAGAAGAAAGGCAGACTCATCATAGATATTACACCAGTCACTACATCAAGACCATAGTACAAGTATCCAAATTTTGGAGTCTCGTCTGGTGGTCTAACAGGGCTGAACACATAAGAGCAGCCAAAGAGCTCTGTACTCTTCAGGTTTGCATGAGTTTAGGACTGGTGAGAGTTCGCCAGAGTTCCTCCTAAAGTCTCCTGCTGTAGCACAACTAGAGCTGAGAAAATTCAAGCTGAAGAGGGCAGAATTCAGCCCTCAATACCTCTAAATATATCTCAGAATTTAAAGACATTTCTTGATTTTTGATGACTTTTGCATTTGTCAGCTTAATAGGATGAATAGAACTAGCAAAAGAAAAAATACGAACTTTGCATTTGTCAGCTTAATAGGATGAATAAAAATAGTGAAAGAAAAAATATGAACTTTTATATTACAAATACATCTTTTAGTTAAACATATTTATGTATTGAAGGTTGTCAGGAGACAGCCTCTCTCTAGAGACTGTTGTCCATCGCCAGTGAACACTGCAGGGAAACCTGGATGGCAGCAACCGATGTAAACCTTGACTCACTGTGCTTTCAAATGGAAAACTGGGCTGTGGTGTGTATTTTGTAGGAAAAAAGGACTCCACAGAAGGATTGCTTTCTGTTCCCAGCCAGGAGCTGCAAAGAGGTCATATGCATTTAACTGAGGGCAGAACTTCATCCAGATACCACAAACCAGAAACTGGTTCCATTGACAAACCAGGGCTTTATTTTGGGCCCTCGTCAAGCTACTGCAATGAAATTTTCACAGAACAGTGAACTTCACCACAGAGTTCAACTGCAGTCAATACAGAACTTTGGAACAACATCAGTCACTGTCCAGAGTACAAGGCTTTGCATTTCACCTTATGGAATAACCAGGACACCACACACTCCTCTTTTTGAAAGCTGGCCCACAAGAGCCAACAGCTGTAGCTGAAACCCAACACACTGGAAATACCAACTCCAAGTTCTACCTTATAAAACATTGCTGATTTTACTCTAGCTTCTGTTTATTTAAAGTTATATTCTGCCACCTTACACGTAACACAACACAAACACAGATCCACATAAATCAATGGGGCTACCTGCCTGCTGAGACATTCCCAAATAACTATTGATTTCCTATCATGAGTTAAGGCACTGTGAAAAATTAGAAGGAAGGTGAATAAAACATGAAAACATGTACAATGCATACCACAGCAAATGCTGATCTAAAAGCTGTCTACCAAAGAACAACTTTTTTTATTATAACGAGTTTTATAATGGCATACTATCCAATACAACTGCACTACATGATTGATAACAGGCATTGTAAAATGTCACAGATTAATAAGAGTGGAGTGGCTGCTAATTTACCTGCATCTTGTGAGTTCATGATATTCAGAGCAAACAGCATTGCATTGGAGAACGTGGTAGCCTCTTCTTTGCTTGCAAAATTCAAGCCATAGACCTGCCGTGCATCGCGCCATTGATGAAAGGTGGGTGTTGCTTGATTGTACTTCAGTCCTTTCACAATTGAGTAATTAATCACTACCTGTGATTTGAAAGAGAGGGGAAAAGATTAAAAATAGCTTTGTTTTCAGTGGGGAAAAAAACGCAACCCTTTGGTAATTAAATTGGTAGAGGCAATTCATACAGCAGCTCCTACACGGCTGTACGGTAAGGCAGTGTGTGTTTCAGTGACAGAAGACGCACAGCTGGGGGTGAGATTTACAACAGTTCAACTCGGCCTCAGGGACTTGCAAGCTAGTTTTGCAAAACCTGGTACCTGCTCGTGTTTTCTACAGCACCTCCTCAGGATACAGCTGTGCAGATACTGCAGACAGATGTTAGGAGCCAGTGCCAGCAGCTGTTTCCATCTATTGGGGGATGATCATGCACAACTGTCAGAAAAAGAGCCAGACAGAGCTCGGGGCACTAACCCTGTACTACAGCAGATAAATGTTTGACTCACTGCACTGGCTCTGCTTTTCTCCTCCCATGCACCTGATCACCATCAGCTTCTTATGTTGAGAGAGTTTTTTTCTCTACAATCAGATAGGCAATGACAAAATCAGACAACCAAGTATTTCCTCTCCCTGCTCCTGCCTTCCTGTACGTGCTGTAATTTCCAGGTAAGGGGTGATTGCAGCAGAAGGGTGTTTCTGTGTGTTTTGATTTAATCAGCTAAAATACAATGCCCCGTTTACCCTTGGGCAGGGCACGTGGGACACCCAGCTGCACAGTATGCTTGGGATCTGACCAGAAACCTCCACTGCTAAAAGCGTAAGCTGCTCTAGCTGAAGGTGGAGAGGCAGCAGCGTCCACTGCACCCTAATAAGCCAGAAGGACCCACGGCAGAGACAGCACCCCTGAGATACTCATCTGTGGACTAACAGTGGCACTCTGTTGTAATGCAGATTTAAGAAAAAACATGCCAACAGAAGAAATAATTATTCTCATAAACAGGCACAGTGCAGTTGAAAACAGAGGAGTAGGAAATGGAGGTTCCCTCTTCATCAGCACACACAGGCTGGGGACAGGAGGGAATCAAGGACAGAGAAACTTAAAATTATGACCAGGGAAAGTCTGAAGTTTATTTTTCAAATATAACAAATCTGGTTTTGAATATTCAAGATTGCCTCTACAAATGGAGTTATTTTGGCTGGAGTTTTATCAAAAGCCAGAACAATTTCTGGTCCTTGTTGAAAGCCAATCAATGAAAATCCTCCATCAAACTAGTTTGTATGGCTCATCTGTAAATCAGGCAGGCTGGACACTGGTACACAGGAGTAGGAAGAGGGACCTTGGTGCATGCTGTCTGGGAGATCACTCTTAGCGTGAGTTTTACTGTCCTGGACTTCATGAGATGGGGGCAACAACTGAAAATAAGGGAACAAAAAGCCAGTAACAAATAAATGCTGTACCCAGTATTTCTTGTTACAGGTGGACCCCACATACCAGAAAACCTACCAATACACCTTTTTTGCAGCCTGATTGACCAGCACTTTGGAAAGTTTTCTTTTAGTACTATTACCTCATCTAAAAAACTCCAACATATTAATTGAGGTTAACAATATTTTTGTTAGATGACTGACAATTCTTCTCAATTATAAAAGCAGAGTTTTAAAACTAATTTCAAAGATGAATGACTCCTAGCTCTGAGTTTTGACTTTTCAGTGCACTGCCAATTTAAACTCGTAGAAGAACATTAGACAAGCACCTAATAGATAAGGAGCAAATTGTTTTTCACACAGTTCTGTTTTTGAAGGATGACACTGTCTCATTGATATAGATAACAGATGTCTGATAACTATTCTATATTATTATATAAAAAATTATGGAAAGCAGCGAAGAAGCCACTATACCAATAGACAATTGCAGATATACTCTATTTTTAATAATGCATTTACTTACTTGAGCCAGCATTGAGCAGTGATATAGCAGATAGTCTTTGAATATTTGGTCTAGCTTTAGGCATAAATTATCCTGATTATTACTGAACATCCAGTATCTGGTCCAACTGTTGCTCTCAAACCAATATCATTATTAAGTTTCCATGTAAATGCACTGGGCAGCAATCAAACCTACACTGCACTTTTTTGGTCATGTTTGGTAGAAAGATACCTGGCCTGTGATTCAAAAGGAGATGCAGGGCAACCTGCATTTGGTACACAAACTCCAAAGAGTTGGTTCCCTGAAAATGGGAACTGCATTCCCAGCATGCTGCATGGCCACACCAACCAGAATGACGTGCAAACCACATTGCTCCAGTCACAGTAAAGCCGTGAGTTCACTCTTACAGCTGACAGCTTAGATAACCCTTTTTTCTTGAAAAATGGTGCCATGACCCCTGTCATACCACTGAGCATTGGGAGAGCCTGTATGAAGTTGTGCATACTCAGGGAGACTCTAGATCATCAAGTAGACTCATGCCTGGATCACTAACCCAACAGTTTTAACATAGCAATTTTTAAGCCTTCCCAACACTTCTGAGTAGCTTAACGAAGGCAAGATACAACCAGTATCTTTGAAGAAATGTTCAGAAAGAACATGAGCTTTTACCAGGCTTTGCTAAGTGAGTACTGCTCACCTACTAAAAGGATCTTCTGTTTCAAAGGTCAGTACTATTTGGATCAAAGTCCAAAGAGCACCAGAGGGTGTAGTGCAGCTGTATAACGAAAGACAGAAATTGTAAAAATCTATGCCAAAAATAATTTAATAGAAGTCAGATAAACTGTTCAAAATTTGCTTTCCCAGAACATCGACCCAATGAACTCGGAGAATCTGCTCTGTTTTGAGGATTTGATCCCTTCAGTCGAATAGGCAGAATTTGAATGTTGACCTTCAGTAATCCCCAGGATGCCTATACATGCTGCATGTCTTTAAACTCAAAACATGGACTTTAAAACTGGGAAATGAAACATAAAGTAGCCAGAGTTTCATTTTATCTCCTTTAGCTCATGTTTCTAGAAAACAGAAAAAGGAGGAGGGGTTCTCCTGCTGTTGTTAAGAAAGAGTGCATAAAGGCATCTTGTACAGATGGTGTGGTGGCTCTGCAAGGCACATGATGATAACTAAGTGCTTGAGAGCAGTAATTAAAATAAAGAAGGTCTCCATGTTTGGAGCATAGGGGTTTTTTTTTTACAGGTGTTTCTGAGAGATCTTTACTCTAAAGCTCCGTATGTCAGTAAGATAGCATCTGCCATGCTGAGCAGACCAACAGTTCATCCTTCAGTCGTAGTTTATAATATGTGATTAGAGAAACCGAGTGGAAATATTGCAGAAAAAAAGTAATATGTTTGTCCATAACAAACAGTTTGTCCTATATCTCTTCCCTCAGAGTTTGTCTTAAAAGCTGAAACATGACATTTTGTGTGTCTATTTTCTTCTTTTCCAACACCTTTTAGTATTTTCTATCCCAAACCAAAGTAGTCCTGTTACTGATATAAATGTCTGTGTTGTTTTGAGCCCAGTCAAATTCTGGATTTCGGGGACTCATATGGCAAGGGGTTTCGCAGAGCAGTTGTACACAGCATTAACATGTTAACACCTTCCAATGGTCCTGCCACTCTAATATTAAAAACAGACTTGCCTCACTTCTGCCTGGTACTGTCCTTCACCCTGTTATCTCGGTTTCAAGTGCAGGCTCTCAGGGAATTTTGGGACCTATTGAAAAGCCCAAGACTGAGAAGCCCTTCCCTCCGCAGTCCGTAGGCTACAACGATGGTGATGCCGGCTGACAGGACCCACCGGCATGGGGCTAGAAGGGACCGGGTGGGCCTCAGGACCACACCTGAGGTGTAACCACAGCCAAGGCCATGGGAAGAGCTCCCACACAAGCCTTACCACCGGCACTCTTGCTTATGGAACCAGGGCAAGACATTCGCTTGTTTCTACAGAGTACAAAATGGTTCAGAAGTTTCTCATCAGCTTGGGTTCCACCACACCATCAGAGCTCAGAGTCCTCTCATGGGGAGCAGTTGCATGAGTGCTAACACACAGGGAGGATACGGCGTAGCAGCTGAAGGCTGCTACAGGAGAGGCCAGATTCTTTATTTCTGTAAGCAGGCCCAAACCTGACCAACTTCTAGTGAGTTACAGCGGTGATTAATTGGTTCTTTATTTTTTTAAAATAATGTGGTTTAGTTTATATCCTGAGTGCTGTCACCATTTCAGTTTTGGCCTTGGCTCAAATGTAAGATGTCCCACCTTCCCCAAGGCCCTGTTCTGACACTCACTTCCTAGCCACGTCAATTCACCAAGCCCTCGGGAGATACGATTCACTTTTGACTTGTACCTTCATCCCCACCTATTTGTTTGGCACATGCCTTCCAAGTGACGAGACTGCTGAGCTGAAATCACCTGATGTAAAATCGTCATTTTAAACCCTCAGTTGATCAGGACTTTGAAATGGGGAGCTACTGCTTGTCAGCTAGGCCATAAAGATGGACCACTTGCGTGTTTTTAGCTCTGTGAGCTTCCTGCTGGTGACTGAAGCTAAGACATTTCACCTTTACAACAGGCTAGGTTACAGCTGCTGGCAAGTCACAACATGGGGGTAAACCATTTGCTTGCAGCTGCTGGGCTTCGAGAAAGTGAAGGTTGCAAAGAAACATCAAAGCTCGTCATGTCCAGCAACTGTAAAACTGACTTGGCCTTAGCTTCAAACCAGTTCTGGTCTCTGTGGCTACTTCAGCACTTCAAAAGTCTGCTTCTGGTTTTCTAAAGATTACTGCTCGTGCCAGCAGGAGCCTATGCAAATGCACATGCCTGTGCAGAGCAGAAAGAGGAATTCATGTACCACTGATCTGTAACTTAGCTTGCTGCTGCACGCAAGCATGCGATGAGCATGTCACACAGACACATAAGGAGAACAGGAGGTCGGGTGACCACTTCCCGGTGGAGAGAATGATGCTCAAGTTCTGCCACTTTAAAAACCGTATTTTCCTGTGGTGAACCTTTTAGACACCATCAGCTAGAGAAGAAGATAAGCACAGATAAGTTAGACAGAACGAGAAGATGTAACACTTGCACCAAAAAAAGGGGCTAGAAAACAGAAAGGCAGCTAGCTAGACAAAGACAACAAAAGGAGTCTACAGAAGATATGTGAGAGAAAAAAAAATAGAGGATGAAAATTAAGGAGAGAGATTATTAGAGGTGTAATAGAGAACAAGAAAAATTAAAAGGGAATCACTAAAGGTAGGCAGGGGTGAAGTCATGAAAGTTACTCTAGTCTGTGCCTTGCCAAACAGCATGCAATAAAACTTAAAATTCTTCCTTCATGGTATTGTGTTACGTATTTTAAACTAGTTTCCCAACTCTGGGAAATCTATGTAGCTTCATTATATGCCAAATCACCTGTTCACTGAAGATCGGTCCTTTTCAGAAAAATATGGCTTTCCTGGCAAAGCAACAGCTTTTACTAAAACCTTACTTTCAGTGTGATTTAGCAAAACCTGAGAGCAAGCATAAAATGGCTTGTATAGAGAATTATTTTAACTGAAATGTATTTTTGTTCCTGTTAAATACAAATACTTAAGAGACCTAGCAAGCTTATAATTCTATGTAAGACTCATATAAAATATATTAAGTTCTGAATCTTGGGACTTTCAGAACATTCCTTTTAATACTACTCTTCTATACTGTCTTTAATTTATTTATAATACTGGATTTTTGTCATTATATTTAAGGTGAATACTTTCTTTTAGACAGTTTTAACTAAGGCAACCTGTACTTTTTTTTGTTTGAGGGAGGAGTTTTAGTCTTTAAACTCTAGAAAAATAGATTCTTTTATCAGTTTCCTTCTGAACTGAGATGATTTCAGATGGCATGCAGCCTCTTCATAAGCAGGAACATTTGCAAGCAAATAGAATGTTACAGTTAATGTAAAACATGTTTAAAGTAAAGATTTGACTTTTTAACATAACCTACTCTTTAAATTGTATACTCTGATTAAGACAGACCTCTGGTGCACAGTCTTCCTTAGATATATATGTAGACTTTATGACTTGTGCTTTTTTCACACGAGCTATTTTTTTTACATACAGCTATTCAGACCCATCTTAGATCATAGTCACATGAAAATCATTTACATTCACCTGCTGGCTGTGTAAAATAAACAGCTAGCATGGCCTGTTACAAAGCAGCACTGGCTTTTACAACTAAGAAGCCGCTGTATTTAATTTATTTTTGAAAATAATTTCTACTTTCAAAATGGAACTACATTAATATATTGCCTTTACTTTACTGAGAAGGATAAAAATGGTGGCAAAAGGTATAGCAGATGTATCAAAACTTCACTGCAAGGAGATGAAAACCAATGTGCTTAACCCTCCCACCTATTTCTGTTCTGCTTTTCCTTTTTCAAAATGATGACTGTACATGGACAGCGCAGCAAAGTCATTAACCAGTCCAGTAAGCAACCTGACTAACTTCTCCAGTTGCCCCAAACATCCTTACAGCTGACAGCTGAGGGGCATCATCTGCATTTCCACAAGCAGATTGGTCAATTCAACATTTGTGCAGCTGAGAGGTGGCAGTACCCCAGCTCCTGCTCTCTGGCTTGCCTTGCCTTGCCCCTGCCCATCTCACACTGGCAGTGGTGCTCATCACACCTTCCCAGGAGGCAATGCTGCCCTCTGAACCAACAGAAAATCAATTGCCCACTTTTTTCTGATCCTTTTGCCAGGTTGAGCGCCTGAGGTGAGTATGAGAGGCTGGCAGTCCGGGCAGACTGGGCTGCCAGTGCCATACTGGCCTCATGCCAACACACAGAGGGAATCCTTGACTGAAACTTCTGCTCTAAAATGCAAATGCCACTATGGTATAGCAGTGCTACTCCACCCAAGTACATATTTGTAATTTACGGTCTAAACATGACATCTGGTTATTGAGCTTCTGACGGCATGCACTGCCCAGCACACTGGTGAGCCAGGCTGCCGGCAGCCACGCTGTTGCATCCCCTCACCGAGCATCATCCTTTGGGGGCTGAGGGGAGTCTGATAGCAGTTCTGATAATCCAAATCCCATATAACTCCTTTAATACCCAAGGGAGGTCCCACGGACTTAGGCTCCTGTAAATCAGATCACAGTGTGCACCTAGGATTTTAAAACGCATTACGAGGAACTAATTACTTACTACAGTAATGTAACAATCACACTTTGTGAGATAGCAGTGCAGAACAAATGTTTTTTTATTTTTTTTATAGTACTGAAAACCTGCAAAAGATAAGTTAGGGGAAGCTGAGAACAAAACCTGCAGAATATGACTCATTTCACAAGCAAAAAATGAAGGGGGAAAAATAACATTAAAATCTCTCTGCCATCTCCCAAAAGTTCTGTTTGCAAATAAGAAGTAATAAATTATGATATATTCTGTGTGCAAAAAATTGTATAAAATCTGAATGACTGCAGTAAAAAGATTCACAGGCACCTTGCAGGGAGCAGGAAATGTTGCTAGACTGCATTAAATATAGAACTGATTATATCAAATGAGATCAAAGGTTAATTTACAGGAAACTCGGTACAGTTACTCACTTGTTGATCTTGCAGTTTAACTCCAACTACCCTGAAGGTGTTAGTGGCTGTGTTGTGGTATATGTTGATTCTGCTGAATCCCTGCTGTCCAGGTTTTATTGGCACCCATTTCTTACTGGTATCGTCATAGACCATAACTGAAGCTCGGGCTTGGCAAATACTCTGTTCACTGGAGAGCAAAAACAAAAACAAAAAAAAAAAAAAAAAATCAGGAAAAAAAGCAGTGAATTTGCTGTGTACTGCTGGAGATATCTAAAGGAAAAGAAACCAACAGAAATTATCAGAACTACTTACAACATATGTTTTCTAAGAGATCTGCTAATCCTTTAAATGCAATCTCTCTGTTAAATTAAAGCTGGCATGTATGTGTTCATAGATGTAAGAAAACCCCAGTATGCTGTTGTTTGGAACTGATAATCTATTTTATATAAAAATATTAGGCCCTGAGGAATAACCTGTATCACATAAACGTTATGAAAACCATCCAACACTATGAATGCTCCATTTATTTTATATACCTATTGGCAAGTAAAGCCTTTCACATTTGCATGAACACTTAACAGTATTTTATAGCTTTCTGACAAAATAAAAGTGACATCCACAGCTGAGTTACACATTTAGAACTGGAAGCAAGCAGACCTTGAACCAAAAGCCATGTTAGGTAAACTGAAGACATCAATTACGTTAATCCAGCTGATGCCTAATACCCAGACCTGCTGACGCACTTACAACTCCCAGAATACACTGTGCAAAACACAGGAACTCTTTTTCCCTTCACTCTAGTAGCAAAGAAAGTGGGAAAAGAGAATCCATGAATGTCTGCATTCCAGTGTTAAAGTACATAGGCATTATTTCATACAGCATTAATATTTTTTTCTGTAGATTTACAGAAAGCCATCAGCTCTTTACTTCTCACTTGCATATTCGTGAGTAATAGACACATACTAGGTTCCTGCTAAAACACACCTTTCATGCGTAAGAAATGCCACTGGCAAATACAGTTGAGGTGACATGTCAAAACAGATCAGGATATCAGTTCCTGCTCTCCTGACTTCCCAGCCACTTTTCGTACACCAGAGGAAATAAAAGTTCCTTATATGAAGAAAAAAATAAATCCTCCAAATTCTGGAGATTTGAGATTGTCAAACGTAACAGGATTTTCAATAAGCAAATAGTGCATTTTAGGACTAAATAAAACTGTTAATATTTATGTCCTGCAAAAATCTGAAGTCCATGACCATGCTATTAACATTAGATCTATATGTAATTATATATGCCTCCCTTCCTTAGCCCAAGCTGTATTAAACAGGTTTCGGCAGCACAATATCAAGTGGTAATCTGCTTTGCACACAAATCCTTTTTTCCCCGCTCCTGCATACACTTCTTTGTGTTGGTCTTGCCTCAGTAATGCCTCACTGGCATACACACAAATAAATGGGAAGCTCCTGGGTGGTGCTAAACCATATCGCTGCACTGCTGCTGTGCCGAATTACACTACTTGTAAATGATACCAACTGCTGCAAGCCCACACCCACCTGACCCCGTCACTGTCATCACTTTAATGAAAGGGAGCATGTTACTGTAGGTATTAAGAGAATCTGGGTAGATCACAGCAGCAATTTTCAATCCTTTCTGATTTGTGAGTCTCAAAAAGATTTCCAAGGCAGATGCATCCCCCATCGTACCCTGAAGCCTACTGACTGGCTTGTTTTATCAGTCACTTCACATAGCCTCCAGGTAGCCCACAGACCTCCTCCAGGCTTTAGGTAAGAGAAAACTCTTCACAGCATTTACAGAGGGAGCAATGACACTGGCAGACATGCCCATAAAGAACAAGGCAAGAAAATTCAGAATAAATTGTATTTTTATTACATAGCGTGGAAACAGCTAGACTCTGTTACCGGGGCAATATATTCAGATCAGAAAGACTAAATATTATTTTACTTATATTCTTCAGAATTTATAAAATTGAGCTCATCCATCAGTTGCTGTTGCTTTGTTATGTGAGATACCTGGAGCACAGCTGTGCCTTTTCTGATGTACTTACCCAGCAAACACCTCTCCCTTCCTTTTTTTTTTAAGGTAAGCTAATGTTTCGTGGCAGCTTCTCCGTATCTGACACTAGCAGCTGAGGGATTTGAGCTCTCTCCAGTCTGCCTAATCCTCCAACTGGTGCAAGAGCTGCAGACTGGCAGCAGCAGCAGCACTGCTTGCATCCTCCAGACCTGTCTGGAGATGCTCAGTCTGCCTCAGATTCACAGATGGGTGAGGATGGAGAGAAATGCACCAGCCAAAAGGCAAGTACAATGGATTAGCTTTGCCATGTGGAAGTGGAATGGTTAAAAATAATCTCCAGTGTGGTCTTGTGGCTGGATGGTGCCCGCCTGCCTGTGCTACCAGGTGTCTGTCTCATGCCACCTCCAACTCCAGAGCTGGGGGAGCATCAGCTGCCTGGGGCCACAGCAACCCCCGGCTCAGCAGGCTTGCTGGCTCCCAGAAAACATGGTCCCCAGGAGTCACACTCATCCAGCGTGCCACCAGGTCCTTCTCCTCAAGACTTGCTGGTTGCTACAATCTTCACTTGTACTAAAGTAAGCAAGAGCACATCATTGGTTTCACCAGAGCAAGCCTGGGACCCAATGTTGCCTTCATTGCAGACGAATTTTGGAATCCACAATTAACATGGGCTCCTTGATTAGACAAAATTAATTAAATTATGCTTACATACAACAAAGGGAATGCACTCAACCATACAGACATGAGGGCCTTACTGTAGCATTATTCATAATGCCAGATTCCAGTAGATAGGTAACTTTGCCCTCAGATTTTGCTGCCACTAGAAACTGCAGCAAAGATCCCCTCTACAACACAACTGAAATACAGATATAGACCCCAGGAGCAATATTTAATGCATGACAACCAATTGTTATTGTAACATAAAGCAACACATCAAGCTCAATCCCTGCTCTCCCTGCAGTCAATGGAAGTTTTTCATCATTCATTTAAATGGAAACAGGATTAAGCCTGTTATCTGGCCTCCAGTGAAATAACAGAAAGAACAGCACAAAGGGAATCCTTTCCTGCAAAGCACTTCATCAATCTTTCAAAACCTAAAATGCCCCCAGGGATCCATTGCTAGCTTGCTGTCTCACCCTAAAAGGAGGTGTAAGCCTTTACGCCTGAAGACTCTTTACTCGTCCTACTCATGAAAAAGCACAACTGTCCCATTGCCACTTTCAAGGGGCTTCCCTGAAAACAGCCCAGAGAATGCTCCTCTTACAAAGGTCAGTAAGAATCTCGCTATTACCCTCTGTGGAGTCCATTATTTTAAACATAAATCAGAAAACAGTGGTTTCACAAAGCTCCAGCGAAGTTTTCTGTTCTTTTGGGGACAATACACCATTGATACTTATGTCAACTGCACGTAACAGGTAATAAATATGGGTTTTAGTCACATTATTATGCATAGCCACATTCCTTCTCCATGACAAGTTTGGCAGATTAGCATATATACACAAAATCATGACTGTAGACTTCTAGAAGTTGCCTTATTTTCCTAAGTGTACACAAAAATTAACTGAAAAATGGGCATGTGATGAAGAAGATCCATCAAGTTTCACATACTATGCCAAATATTACTAATTCCCCTGATTTTTTTATGTTAAATTAACATGCAAACTGCCAAAATCAGGTTAAAAATACTTTCTCCTAGAACCACGACAATTTAATACAGCTTTTGGTGGGTCACCAAATCTTGTTCACAGAAGGTGTAACAAATGACCGCAACTAACCAACTTCAGGGTTAAACACCTAATTCTGTAGACTCTACTCCAGCATGCCAGCTGCACCAGGAGAATTCCACTATCCTTCACAGACACAGCTGTTTACTTGGGGCAGACGTTCACTTAGCATAAACTGTGAAAGCTCCCCTGACAGAAATCAAGGCATCGTGCTCAAACCTATAATGGATCTACCTTGTTTCAAGCTACTCATGATTCTCTCACCTTCAAACAAGCTGTTTGCTGGTATTCTCAGGAAATGCAAACAGCTGCTTTTACAAACATTTACCTTACTTTTTATTTCCACCTCCCATCCATTCCCACCCCCACCCCAGCTTTTAAATGATCAATAATTAAAAATTATTTCAGACCAATCCAATCATCTTTATTGGTGTCAGAAATTGTTCGTATTACTTTGCCCCAGGCTTGTCCTACCTGAGAACAAACCCTCAGCACAGAGAACACGTGAGAATTCACATCTCACTCTATTTGTACCCTGAGCCTACCTTCAGAAAGTCACAGTTGTGTGGTTAAACCTGATGCGCAAGGAACAGATGCTGATGCTGGTTTAAGAAGCTGACAGAATTTTCTCAATGTCAGCTTAAACAGCTAACATGAATACAAAATCCTCTATATGGAGACATGTGGTCTGTGCAGTATGTATCTGTTAACCACAAAATTAGTGAGTCACAAGCCATGTTCCTGCAGCATCTAAAGTGTACTGCATACTCTAATTGTCTAATTTGCTAAACATTTTAATTGGTTCCACTACAACAAATATAATAATTACTGGGATGCAGGGAAAGCATTTCAGTAGTAATCTTTACAGAAACGAGTGGATGTTTGTCTCCGAGAACTGGATTAACAGAACAAAAAACCTGAGAAGATCCTCTGAACACAAGTCAGTCAGGTCATCAGGACTCATATAGACCATAACAGAGACCTGAGACGTTACAGACAGAACTCACTTTAGTGCAGTGGCTCCCCAGCCTTCCCACCAGAGTGTCACCACCAGCTTTGCTCACAACTCCATTTCTCATTGGGAGCCTTCTTTCTCCAACACATCAGTCATGCTTGTGACTCTCTCTGGGACTTCCTTTATCAAAGTTCCCTCTGCAACCAAACTCACAGGACAGATGGTGTCACCATCATTCACCCAGCCTCTGTCCCAAAGCACTGAAGCAGTCCTCAGCTTGTACTCATTCCTGGTTGCCTGCCTGTGCAGAGGTGCCCCCCAACAGCTCTGCCCTTGCCCCAGTCAGCCTGAAGTGAAGCCCAGTTCCCAGGGTAGCTACTGTTTTTTGGTATCCTGCTCAGCTTGCATGAACACATTGAAAACCTTTGGTCTGGGCCCTTTGTGCTGGGCTTTGGCTGCATTGCCAGTGGGAGATGAGCCTTCCACACTGAGCATCTGCTGCAGGTGCCTGGCCATTGCTTTTCTCCACTGTTATGCTCCAGCACCTAAACAGTTTAATATTAGTTACAGGAAAATAGTACAAATACAAAGAAAGCTTCTTTCCTAAGCAACTCTCAAAAAGACTGTTACTGTTAAATAAAGTCGTGACACACCTGCAAGATTTTACAGAGCGGGAAATGGAAATACTGGTACCTACAGTGTTAACAACAGTAAGATGAACATCAGTTTGTCTCCACAAGAGTACTCTAGTACTATTCTTTCTGCTAGCAATGAGACATTAATTTTGAATTTTCCTTTATTACATTGGCATACCCAGCAAGAATTGCCATGCCCAATAGTTGCAGACATCCATTGCAGACACTTCAGCTGTAAACCAAAAAAGAGACAGTTTATAAGGGACTCAGGTCTCACACTAAGCCAGGACTTCGTGAGATGAGTTGCTAAATTTGGGAACAGGCATGCAATCCTGGCATGACCAGAGAAACTCACATAACCTTTTGTCACCCCTCAGTGCTCTTGAGCATGGAAAAAGTGAGCAGAAATAATAAAAGAAGTATGCAAAATAAGTATGCAGCGGAGGAGACGTTCCACCTGGGTCTGACTATCAGTCCAGAACAGCTCAGTCCTCAGCACTGCCGGTGAAAGTCTGCAGAAAGCCCCGACTTCTTGGTGTCCACCATGGCACTTGACTAGCACGCCTGCCCATCAGCGGAGATTTAGGGCCAGTGAAGTGGCTACAGATTGATGCCCTTGTAAGCCAGCACATTGGCACAGTTTATGTGTCTGAGATTTTGAAACTATACAGTGGAGTTAATGACTTTTCTGGTAGGTTTTGCAAACTGAAGCATAAGAATTCAAATGATTCTAAGGGGAGCGCTAGTCATCAGTATCTCAACTCAATGTCTTAAATAAATGCTTTAAGAGAACTGCTTTGCAGAAGGCACTTCATAGAGGAAGCATAATGATTTAGAGAAGTACCACTACTGCCAGAGAGACAGACTCCCAGAGCCGAGCTGTGCTCCAGGAAACTCTCCCTTCAATTTCCACCTACTCCAACAAGGTAGGGTCACTGCTCTCTCCCAATGGAGACACTCCACTGCTTTGTTAATGCTTTGATTCACACGGCATTTCTTTCTGCAGTGAAGCGTGGTTTACTTTAAGATTTTGCTTATCACCTTGAAGATAAACTTTTCGAGTTCCTAAAAATAAATATCAGATAAATGTTTAGAAGTTCCTAAAAATTAGTCAAGTAAATGGCCTGGGGAAACACTATGAACCCAATTAGTCAAAAACAGTAAAAAAGCAACTTGACTAGATCAGGTCGCTATTAATATAAATGATTTCCCTTCACGCTTAAAATACAGAAATAAAAAGAAGAAGTAACTAATCCGGTAAAATAGACATTATGCAAAACCCAAAACCGAACTGTCAAGTGAAAATACATGACAGAGTGCTCTCACTCACAGGACAACCATATCAGTATTTCAGGAGAACAATACCCTAAACAAAGGTGTTGAAGATCATAATCTTAACTAATAATCAGGAGATGCAGACTCGTAAGTGAATACAGAAAATCAACATAAAGGTCTTTCATTAAAGCTCACATTGCTTTGCCTTGGTTTCCCTTCAGTCCCAGAAGAAATGCAAATAAACCTGTGACAATTCCCCTGGGGCTGGTGGAGCTAGACCAGGAATGAAGAAGGCTCGCTCCGTCAAGTCAGCCTCTGCCTCACTGCCAGCAGATGCATATTAATGTAGTATTACCATGAAAGCTTAATTACCATTTTACACAATCATAAATTACCCTGTGAGGCTACAACCAAAACACAGACCTTCCGCGTTTTTGACAGTACGTGCTTTACTTCCCACCCAGTCACGTTAACCCTGGTCAACAAATTCCCTGCCACCCCCCACGGTCCCCAGATACTTACCTGCCTGCCATCAAGGAAGACCTAGTCTGGTAATCCCACGGGATTATATGCTCAAATCCAGCACGTGCACCTAAATCCAAATAGGCTATTTCACCTGATTACTGAGCAGAGGACAAATTTGGCAGAGACAAGCCAGTAGCCTCTATGAAGGCTTATAAACAAAACAGGAAAGGGAAGCACTACTGAGAGAGCATAAGGGCAGGAAGTAACACTTACTTGTACAGCAGGGGCGGGGAAGGGGCTTTAAAGAAAAAAAGTGTTCTTTCTCACAGCAGATATACCGAACAAAAGTCCAAACACTATAGATTAAGATTAGATGCACCGCCTCTACCGCACCGGTAGCATGGATATTAAAAATATTTCACTTATTTTCTCAAGGCATGGGTTCACTGTCCAAGAAACAGCAAAAGCAAACAAACCTCAGACTCAGAAAAAAATTGCTGTTACTCATTTATGGCATGGGCGTTTGCACAGTGCAGAACCAAGGGCTCCCATCCCACCTTGCAGCCAAGCTGGCGTTGCCTGCCGGCTGGCTGGGAGCCAGCTCCAGCCCAAAACTTGAATTGGTGCAGCATGGTGTCCGGGATACCGCGTGCTGGCCCTTACCTCCATGGCAATACGGCTTTTGGATGGGAGCCACCTTACACCTGGGTGACTCAGGGTCCAGCCAGAGCGAAAGCCTTTTTTTTTTTCGGTTGCTCTCCAACCCTGGCATCCTACGTGGGACATCACCATGAGTACATATACAAAAAAATACATCTTCATGGAAGGAGGTAAGCGATCAAGCAGCTTATAGAAGGACATGGGAGAAATCTCCAATGTTTTAAAAAAACAAGACAAAATTTGCTCCCAGGGGTTTGCAGGCAGTGGGCGCCCTCCCTCCGTCACCAGCAGCCGGGAGAGCCTCTGCCTGGCTCAGCAGCATGTGGGATTTGGCTTGAAGCAGCTACTGCGGAGATCACAGCAATATGCAAGAGATACCTTAAGTCACAGCATCTGCTGTAAGAAGACGTGCCATCTACTGCTGCCTTTCCAGGTCAGTTCTGTCTACCAGCTTGTCTCTTTTTCAGTTAGAGCACCTTGCAAAACTAAACCTCCTTGACTGTTCTGTGCCCGCAGGAGAGCCCTGAGAGGCTACAAGCTTTCATTTCCGTCTTGCCATGAGTTGCCTACATAGGTGTCTGCAGGCACCCACATTCCCATTAACAGGGAGGTTGGCTTTTCCCTGCAGTAACACTTTCACCTCCCTTGCTGTCTCTGCAGGCTCTCATTGCCTTGCTCTGCTGCTCCATGAACGGGGCACTGCCATTTGGCTATGGCAGCAAGATGGCCTATTAACACAGATTGAAACTGTGCAAATTTAGGAATAATTATTAATAATATTGCAGCAAAATGAACGAAGGTCTTAAAGAGCAGAACAGCAAATTAATACTTTAATCCTACCTCACCTGGGGTAAAGCTGCAGCAGTTTTGATGGGCTACCTCTCAGAGGTGGCAGGCCCTTGAGACCAATCATCCTTCTTTTCCCCCCATTCTTCCACCATGGATGTGAACACCTTGCAAACAGAGTCTACTCTTCCCAGCTTTGCCTCAGGGTATGGCAGCATTATGGCATGAGGAGATTAATGGTGGAGGGAGAACTAATGCCAGGAAAACACAACAGGGAGAACTGGATGGACCCTGCTGTGGTCTGGTTGCAAGTAGAGAAAACTGGGGTTTTCCTCCTGCTTTCATGTGAAATTATCTTTGGGGGGGTGGGGTGGTTGTCAGCATGCTCACAAATTCTGTTGAAGTGTCTAGATACTGTTATCTGTGATTACACAAACATGGACAGTGCAAACACAAAATGCAAACAGGCGCAGAATAAACCCACCCGACAGTCAGAGATCCCAACTGCCTCTCCCTAGCACAGGCCATCGTGAGCACTCCCTGCCTGACCACTTGACATCCTTTCCCTTAACAGCACTTTTTAACACACATTGCTTAAGAAAATACTTTTCCCGTGGCATGACTTGAGCCACCCCACAAAGCGATCCCAGGAAGGTAGTGCAGGATCAGCAGGTGGAAAGGGAAAGGAGGGTTTGCAGTTACTTGCATGTCACTGCAGCATTTTGCTGAGCCACTTTGTGCCCTCCTGTGCATTATACAAACTAGGAACAGACACGTTACCTAATCTGAACACAGTTCCCTAAGTGCAGTGCAAATGAACTATTTCCCTCCTCTAAACCATTGCAAAAAAGTCTTTCTCACCTACTTTGATCCCTTTTGCCCATTTGCCTGAACTTGACCTGGAACAGGGGCATGCAGGGTGCAGACCCCAGGTAATCTCCCAGAGCACCCCACAAACCACAGAGCCGCTCAGCTCTTTAAGACCTGCTGGAAACACAGCAAAGACCCATGGTTTTACTATGAAGGCTGGATGTAGCAACACATGCACACGGGCTTTCTCTGGGTGTGAGCACCAGAGGCTCTGATGTCTCCACTGATGTGAGCAAAACCTGCAGAGCCCTGAGGAGACCAGTCCTCAGGAGATCACAGAATTCCTCACGTCCTTGCCGTTGTTTCAGAGTGCAGCATATATGTGAATAACCTTAGATCCCTGTTTAATACAGTAAGAAGGGAGGAGTTTAACAAATACGACGAATTTGGCAAGGCACACCAGCTACATACACACCTCAGCGTAGTTTGTTGGAGAGCAAGGGCTACAAACGCCACTCTGCATGAGCAGAGTGCTTTTCATGTTCACTGGTTTTCCTGTTATAAAAGATTGTTTTCATGGTTCAACCGAAAGACCTGCAGAAACTATTGGTGAAATGGCACCTAGTAAAAACATGGGTGTCAAAGTTTGGTTGATCTCACGGTTGCTAATGCATCGCCTGTTCAGTTGCAGCTTCTAATTCCTCTGCAGTAAATCTCTGTGTGACTGAATGGTTTCCGTTTTCAACTGATGGGGGAAGCCTAAAACCCAA
Source organism: Microhierax caerulescens (assembly GCA_035590215.1). Taxonomy (NCBI): domain Eukaryota; kingdom Metazoa; phylum Chordata; class Aves; order Falconiformes; family Falconidae; genus Microhierax; species Microhierax caerulescens. Next base: position 38,228,752 of record JAVJGJ010000060.1, read on the forward strand.
CAAGAAAGTTCTCACTGACATTTATGCAAAGCTTCCAATACTGTGGGGTTTTAATGTCCTTTTCCCTCTTCAATAAATATTTTATCATCACTGTTCTGGGATGTCAATTTGGCTGCATTTTCCTGATACTGCACCCTTCTGCTTTGAGATCTGGGTGGATTTGGGGCACAACCTTGTGCCCTTCAAAACATTCTGCTTTTCATTAATTTAAAACTTGCCTTTATTTGGAGTCAAGTGGCAGTTCCTCTGCATAGCTTACACTGCTTAGACTTACTGTAGAGTGTGTCCATGTAAACAGTACTTTACTATGTGTATTAGAAAAGAAGGACATACCTGAAAAATGCACCTCCAAATAACTACGGACTCAAACTACTAATTAGCCAGATCAGCCACACCAGCTCTGCTGTTCTAGGCAGAGGGATGCAGGAAGATAGACTAAGGAGAGATCACAGCAGCCTTTTTATTTCTCTGATTTCATGTGTCTGGGATAGATACAGTCGCTGATTTTTGGGGAAGGAGACAGCACTTAGTTGTCAGAATAGTTTTCCTGTTAAACCAAGCACATATGATTCTCCTTACACATAACTATCAGCTACAATAATAGCAGCTTAAATAATCTAGTTTTAAAGATTTGGTTCTCCTGGACACAAATACCTCAAGCACACATGAAAACTCCCAGCCTCCCCCAGCTCCTGCTAGCACTGTGCATGCCCAAAGCACAGCAAAGGGCAGGTCACCACTGACACATCCAATGTCACACCAGGAAACAGTGACAGTGAGTGGGACAAAGCCCAGTGCTGCCTCTCAGTGCCCTGGTCATAAGCCAAATTAATTTCATTCAGCACTCTAGCATACATTCCAGCAGAAGTACCTCTAATCACCCCTTGCATTGCTAAAATGCTTATGTGGCCCAGGACTAGAAAGGGAACACTTAGAAGGAAACAGCACTCTGGGACAAATGACAAATAAGACCCAGTAGCTGATTTCTATCCAGCCATCACAAAGGACCATATGCTGGATAAACAGATTATTTCAGTCATGTGTTGAGATCTGTGTGAGAAGATCAGGATTCCTGAACACTGAAGCAAGGCTTTAGTTGCAATTATGTGAATATTCCCACAGGTTTCCAAGCAGCACGTCTGCTGGCCATGTACTAGGCTTTCATGTTACAAAGACTTCCCAGTTCTGTATTCACTTTCTTTTGGAGAGATTCGTTACCAGACGAAACATGATTTGGATAAGACAATAATGTTATATAGCTTCAATTTTAGAGCTACAGGCTGAACCCAGAAAAGTGAGCACCTCAGCCTCAAAAATTACTGATCTCCAAATGCAAAACCCAGTTAAGTTTTAAGAATGAAATGATACGCTGTAGAATTTGTTGTGTATACTCTAAAAAGACTATTACAATTGTAATACAAAAATAAAACCGTAACCACCTAAAAGCTATTTGAAGGCAGATACAATTAAAACTTTTTTTAGAATCATAGACTCATAGAATCATTTAGGTTGGAAAAAACCTTTGAGATCATAAAGTCCAAAAGCTCACCCAGCACTGCCAAGTCCATCACTAAACCATGTCCCTAAGCACCGTACCTACGCATTTTTTAAGCACCTCCAGGGATGGTGATTGCACCATCTCCCTGGGCAGCCTGTGCCAGTGCTTGACCACTCCTTCAATAAAGAAATTTTTCCTAATATCCAATCTAAACCTTCATGGGTGCAACTTGAGGCCATTTTTTCTTCTCCTGTTGCTTGTTATCTTGGAGAAGGGACCGACCCCCACGTCACTAAAACCCCCTTCCAGGGAGCTGTAGAGAGCAGTAAGGTCCCCCCTGAGCCTCCTCCTCTCCAGGCTAAACAACCCCAGTTCCCTCAGCTGCTTCTCACAGGACTTGCGCTCCAGACCCTTCACCAGCTCCGTTGCCCTTGCCTGGACATGCTGCAGCCCTTCAGTGTCCCTCTTGTAGCAAGGAGCCCAAAACTGGACACAGGATTCAAGGTGCAGCATCACTAGTGCTGGGTACAGGGGGACGGCCACTGCCCTCAATTTGCTGGCCACACACTCTTTTGGATATAATAAATTTCTTAATTGTTTCATACCATCCAAATAACTTTTTATACATATATATCTGTTGGGTTTAATTCAGTGTTACTCCCAAAAGGCATCTTATTATATTGCACAAAATTCAACAACAAAATTTGCATATGGTAATGCCTTTTGTTTAATGACCTCATGATTCAGGAATCTGAAAGTTCACAGTGAAAATGTACAGTCACATTTCACAACGAGATAATTGTATGGATATATGCACAAATGCTATAAAACAACATATAAAATACGCAGTTATCTATTCAGATTCATAAAACTAATTTCACAGCTATTGATAGCTTTTGAATGTAAGAAGTTTCCTCATACACTGTGATTTGCAACTGCTAAACATGCTGATGAGACAAAAAATTTCCTTGTCCTCAGAAAGTTTAACCCTGTACACTAATATATGACATTGCTGTCTCAAACCTTTTTCATGCTCTCCACTCATTTTAAAGGAGCAGCAAAGATACTGGAGAATAGAATATACTTACCTAGTAGTACAAGGGTTAAAACGTGCAATGAGGTAAGGTGCCACTTTGACAGCAAAGCAATTGTTCCTGTGCTGGGCGTATTTTATAAATGAGAGTCTTCTGGAGACTATTAATTTAGGATGCAATCCCATCACTGCTGAGATCCAAGAAAGTTTTGCCATGGACTCAAAAGGGACAAGACTTAACCCTTGGTATTGATCTATTCAAGTAGTGAAAAATAAAGATACGGCAGAAAAAAAAAGCATATCAAATCTTTTAAAGGACCTGAGTTACGCAAGATTTGGGGACCCCTATTTTTCCCTTCTGGGAAGCCCCTGACTCAATTCATGCAGTACCCTTTCCTAAGATGATTTCATCTCCACCCCCTCACTCCACAGAGGGAACAGTCAGGGCTCACCTGCTTTCAAGGGGACTATTTTGGCTGAATCAAACAGCTTAGGTATTGCAGTTAGGAAATAACTGTATTGCAAAGAATTAACTCTGTGGCTGCCTTCAGTTCTCCTCTCTACAAACTGATGAGCAATGGGCAGTAAGCCCAGACCCCACGTCAAGCAGCATGAAACAAGTTATAGACCATATGGAGAGGAATAAACTGCCACTTCATACACAGGATATCTATAATGCTTTTTTGCTTAAGTCAGCTAATTGCACATCCACATATCAGCACATTTATAACAAATAGAGCATTATGATATCATGGTAAATTTATTTAATATGATCAAAGTTTGCCAGGAAAAGTTCCCCTGAAAGTAGGAAAGTACTTAAGGGTCCTGAGTGCCTGGGACATTTTACAGTCCTTATTAAACAAACATTTCCCTGTTTTCTCATGGCAGCCAGCAGTGCAAAGGACTGTATCTTCTAAGCCTCCACGTCAGCATCTCCCTGCTGCAGGCAGAAGGCACTTCCTTGCCTATAATTAGAACCAGCCACACCACCCACACCTGCCCCAGCAGCAGGTAAAGATCAATTACTGCTTCCATCAGTTGCCTCAGATGAGGCATATAATCTCCTGTCTTTTCCAGGGGTTGAGAGAGTGTAGACTATTACAAACCCTCTTCTGCACTGCACATTTTAAGAGGTGCACTTAGCCTTTCCACATAACTTCTTTATGTTGAAGCAAAGCAAATGCCTTGATCTAAAGATCTGGGTAACATAAATATCAGTGTCAATATAAACTTACTTGGGGTACCAGCTGAAAAACATTCTCATATTTATGTCACCAAGCATATACTATCCCCCAACATGGCTCCACAGCAGACATATTTTCACTGTCAGCTTGCATTTTTCCTTAGACTTTAGTAAACAGATTATCTTGAGTGGTTTCAGCAGCTGTAGGCAGTGGTCATTTAAATTACGTACATTAATTTTTGTAGTTCCTAATTTATGGGGAGGTCATATAAATTTCTGGGGATTTGTATTCAAAACAATACCAACATTACCATAGTCTCAAATAGGGATTAGGAGTTTATCACTCAAAACTAGCACTTACTCATTTCTAGTACTATCCTTTGTTACTTAATGCTATCCATCACTAAGCAATGGCATTCCAACATCACGCTTTACTGGACAGGTAAGATACTTGCACCACGAGACACCTCTATAGCATGTTGTGGGCACCATAACCCAGTGGAAGTGGTTTTATCATAAGCCTTTTTAGAGGCACATAGATGGGTGAGGTACAGCCTAGCAGGTGTGAAGATAAGAGGTTTTCTGATGTAAGGGATGCTGGAGCGAAGAGAAGGCATGTAATGACAGCTTAAGAGATTGGAGGGGAAGAAGCTGACAAAAAAATGATCAGAAATCATATTTAAGTGTTTGTTTTGTTTTGTTTTTTTTTTTTAATTACTTGCAGTTCTCTAAAGGCACGTACCTGTTTGATGTTGAGGTTGCCAGACTGAGAACATTTGATATTCATTGGTAAAGCACTTTTCAAGACGGCAACACCACCCCTTAAAAGTCAGGACCCAAAGCACAAGAGCAAAGTGAAGGCTGTGCTGCACAGGACGGCTGAAGAAGTGAATACATCTACTACTTCGGGAAGAAAGATATGCTAGAATGACATTTGTTGGGGTTATAAAAGGAGAAGAGAGTAGGTTCATACCAAGATGAATGGCTGGCCTTGTTTCTACATTTGTTTCTGATATTTGTGTTTCTCAGAATAGAAGTTGGAAATAATAGTTGCTCTGTGGACAGAGGGAAACTTCAGCTTACAGAAGGCTCCCTGAAGGCGGAGCGGGTGCAGCCAGCAGCTTGCCATGTCAGCTCACCACACCTTTCACAACCATCTAACTCACTGTGGTGCACACACACAAGGAAACTCTCTCCTGTAGAGCACCCATATTCCTTCCACCTTTTTCATGTCTTATGGTCGATAAATCGTATCTCTTACAATAATCCCTTATAACATTTAACAGGATGCTGAGCCACTTTTGCATGATTCAATACCTGCTCTATCCTTGCTGAAGTTGGTGGAAAACCTCCCCGTTAGCAATTTCAGCTGCAGCAGAAACTTATCTTTCATATCATTCGTGTCATTGGTCAGGCAGTTAAAACAAGGTAAATGATACCGGGCTCTTGGAGCCTCATCTTAAATCCAGTGTCTACACCAACGGGCAATGAATGTGGCCTCGATATTTGCAGATATGCCTCAGCTAGGAAGAATAACAAATTACACCTGGGCACAAACAACAGTCTGTATTTAGTCACAGTATGCATTTAGATTAAGTATCTTCATTCTGATGAAAACTGACCTTGCAGATCTGGCCATTTGTAACTTTCCATCATGGAAAAGATACAGCCCTCTTCAAGGTGGGCATAAACCAGCACCAAATAAATGTAAATAAACCGTACTAAAAAAAATCTGTATATTAACATACTATAATTGGGGGGTGGGGAAAGTGTCCCTACATTTCACAAGGAGAATAATTCTCAGCTTATTTTAGTAAAAATAAATGCATGGAGACCTAGTGAATGGATACGTGCAGTAAGCAAATCCAAGTCCAAAACTACTGACAATTCTTAACAAAACAAAAATTATACTGGCAGCCCCTTCCTTTCCACCCCTTCCGTCCCTCCTTTACTTCTTGGCAAAGATTCGTCCCCATTGCCTGGCAGAGAAAAATACTTAATGAGTGCCAAAATTGAAACAGGACCCCTGAGCACATTTGTGCACCAGACTTGTTTGCGTGCAATGTTTAGGATTTTGCAAGATGACTATGTATTTTTCTAAATCAAAGCTGCACATTGTTCGCAATGCACAAGACACCAAAGAGGATATCAAAGACTATTTCAAATAATGGCAGAAGCATTCTTGCTTTCCTGTGATTTGTACCCTTCTTCCCCTAGTGACCTTCCTTAACATTTCTAAAATTATGTTCTTGACTTTGACATGTCCCTTGTGGCATTGCCATCATGCAGAGACACCACACAGTGCCACTTCTCAGGAGTTACATGCCTACTAAATGGGCAGCTAAACAACACCTACAGGTCAGCAGTGAGCAGCTGGTCAACCAGCCCATGTGCTGCCTTTAGCGCAGGAAGGGTTCCAGTTGGAATCACTCTCCTCTCCATCTACTTGCTGAGTCTCACAAACCAGTGGCTTTTCATCCTCTGTCAAACTAGGTTGGTATTTCTCAGTCTACTGGTCAGCTGCTGGGAAGGTGGTAAAGAGAAGAAGGAAAAGGATGGAGCAGACAGAAAGGGGAAGCAACTGCACAAGCCTTATTTCCTTCGAAAATCCAGCTAAAGAGAGGTTGGTAGTGAGGGCCTCCCAAAGGATTGCTGCTCACCACCACCAGTGCCCTCACCAGCTCCTCCACCTGCAGCCAATGACCACCAAAGCCTCCGCAGTGGCACACACAGTCCCTTTTTTAAAGTCAGCTTCAGGCTATTGCCAAATACAATACCATTTCACTGCTGATGTTTGTATGTAACAGCATCCAGGACTAAACAGCTACTAAAAGCACTTCAAGCAGTAAATTTAGGCATTTTGGCCACACGTAGCCTGTTGCTGATTTCATTAAATCTTATGAAAACAACCCCCTGTAACAACAAAACCTGAAGATACAAAAAGGCTGGAAAATTATCATGAAGGATGCGTTGGGACCAGCACGAAGAATGATCATCACCAACCTCACAGGCCATGTCACAGGTTTTGCAGTTGCCATGAAATTACTTGTGCCCACAACATGGAGAAGAAGTTCCTACAGTTTGTGACAATTTTCACAAGTCAGAGTTGACACGGGTTCTTCCACATATCTTGCAGCTGAGCTAAGAAGTCACTAGAACAATGGGCTCCAAATTTTATAACAGTACACCCCCATCAGAAAAAACTTAATGCAACCCTATATATATTTCTTCATAAATAATATACATGGACTACTGAAGTTTTAGTATCTTCTTCCCATACCCCAGTGGACTGTCTCATGCTCACCTCACTTTGGAGACCATTGCACAAGAAAGCGACAAATACTACAGACCCTTGTCTGAGCCCCAAAAGGAAGGAGGTCTAGTAAAATGTCAAGGTCTTATGAAGCAGCATCCTTTATTTCTACTGAACCACAGCGTCCAGCAGAGTGAAATATATTGTGACTGGAAAATTGCTGAGGAAAAAAGAAGTCAAAAATCTGAGGCAAAGCAATTTTCCATAACATTTCCAAAACTGTGTACTAGAAATGTAAAGTCCTTCTGCCAATCTGGAAAGCTGTAACTATCTAAAAGAAGGGGGATGGAATTAGTTTTCCTCAAGTAAATGTTGATTAAGAAGAATAAAGAATCAAATCACCTTTGAATAACCATTAGAAATGGAAGACTCAGTTAAACTCTCTGTGGGGCTGAGCTCTATAGAAAAAGATCACATAAATTCCTTTGACTTCGAACCTACGCTTGGTAAGTAGTAGCAAGCATAGTTACAACTCAAGGGTGAAGGTTCTTTACAGTTCCTACATTCCTCATCTTGTCCTTTCCTTCATATTGGTAGTTACAGACTTTTTCCAAAAGTACAACTTTCTAGTTCTCTGGCATTTCGTTACTGCCTAAAACATGTAAGTTTTTTCTCAGCACTTCAGACAGACTTGTCAAAAGCTAATGCTCCCTCCCGAAGCTTAACATAAAAGCTTAGCCCTTGAGCGGTTATACAGACTGGGAGCGTTCCACAGCCAATACGTTAAGAAGGGCTTTTCATAATAGCACCCTAGTTTTATTATAACAGCACTGAAGTATTTAGAGCTGTTCTTTTGCATAACTGATAAAGTGTTTTGAAAAACAAACTTAAAAAGAGAACCAAAATCACTCACAAGTCAACAAATTACAGACTGGAGAGACAGATACAGAGGATGGGGAAAGTTTAAAAAAGTAATTGAACTCTCCTTTCCTGCTAATGCCTTTCAGACCTTTCTAAAGCTCTACCCCCTCACAACACAACAAATTCAGAAGAGCTGAGATGAGGTGGTGGAGGATTTCTAAGAAGGAGCAACATACCATCTGCAGTACATCTTCCACTTGGCCAGCATTAAGGCAGCCCAGCCTTTATGGTAATGCTAATAGCCACAGCCAGGTGGGATAAAAGGCAAATTCCTCTTTCAGGTGCAGCAATCATTACTTCTCAGCCCCAACAAGCATATGCAAATCAGCATCCAAAGCTGTATTATGATTAAATTGTTAATTAAAAGAACATAAACCACAAGACTTTTGAAAGATTTAATAAAATGGCACAACTTCCAACCTCTTCCCCTGCACCCACACTGGCTTCTCTCTACGTCCTGAAGAGCTTACCAAAATCAAAATCGATGCAGAAACCTTCAGTCATTTCACAGCGGAATCTCTCACAGTGAACTTGTGGCATGTTATCTATAGTTGGCATGTTATCAGCTGAGCAACATTAGTGGTATTTGGTCTGCTGAAACCAACTCCCTAAAGTGCAAACAGAACACAAATGGGGCAAAGCTCTGAATTGTCTCTTGGGCTGATTACTCAGTTTAGGCAGTTACAGCTTAATGGATAAAACACTGACCTCCGAGGCTCCCATGCAAACCCAGCTTGTGTTCCTGTGATGGGCACTTGGAATTAGATTAGGGAACACTGGCTTCAAAGAACCATTTTCCTAAGTGCTGCCTGCGTTTTTTGCCATGAGCCTTTTCTCTTCAATATTGCTGCCTTCCTTGCCTGCCTCATCTCTCTCCTTAAGCTGACTGGCTTCTAACTCCCAGACAATGGTCCTTATTTGCTTAATAATATAACCACAGCTGGAAATCAGCCCACAGATTTGGGGAATGCTCCTCTGAAATACATGATGTGTGAAAACAAAACTTCCCTGCCTCACTCTGATGGTTATGCTAGCCTGCATAGGGAATGGTTTCCAGCTTCATGTTCGGACTCTTAATACTTTGTCTGGTTTTCCATCCCTCCTCATATCTTTACTGGTTAGAGGCATTTTACTCTTTAGGACTCCTCCTGCCTGCCCCAGAACAAGAGCAAAGGGAAAACAGAATAAAGCAACAGCCATTAATTGGTGTTTCGTATGCCTCATTGCTCTCAGTCCCTCACTTCCAGTGCCACTTAGAGTTAGGTTCACACCATTTCAAAAACAGGAATAAGAATAAAACCCACTGATACACTTGGTTTCTATTCAGGTGCCTTGGTTTCTACTCAGGCTCTCCTGGTCTGTGGCATGCCTGAGGCAGGTACCGCCAGCCCTGGCCACACACACTGCCATGCTCACTGCTGCCGTGCTCAGTGCCCAGCTCTGACTTCGGAGTCTCAAGGTGCTGCAATATTTAACAGAACTGCCCCCAGAAAACAGGTAGAATTCTGCTTGCACAGCAGCACGTACATCCACACCCAGCAAACAGGCTGCGGCACCTACCAGCACACTTGCTGGTGCTAGCAAAGTGAACAAGTGAATTAAAGACCTTTGGATGAGCATAAGGTTCAGAAAAGATGGGTTTGTCGCAAATTCCATTTTACCGGTGCTATTTCATTCTATTCTATTCCACCCACATCACTTCAAGACAGGTTTTGGGGATCAATCTTTTCAAACCTAGCATGACCCCAGGTCTATCTCAGTCATGTGCCAAAAACCAGACTCGTGCTTTCCGTGCGTCTGTGCTCCTCTCAAATCACAGACACCGCACAAAATGCAGTTCGGTGGACAGAGCCACTTTGCACTGAGCAGCTGGAGCCACAGCCAGAGCCGAGCCAGAGTGTTCTCCACAGCCAGGCTGGGAACGGTGCAGTGCCTGCTCCGCCACAGCAACACCCGCATCTCCAAAGAGAGGAAGCAGACCATGGTGTTATCAGAAGGAATTAACAGTGACCTTCTGATTTAGTTGGTTGCATAAACTTACAAAAGGAAAAAGGAGTATGATGGAAAGCTTTGGAGGTCTCTGGGAAGTGAGTGTTCTCTTCTGGGATGGGAGCTCTTTGAAACCAAGGTATGAAGGCACAGTCCCTGTACGGGCCATGACACCAAGGAGCTGGGAAGCAGAGGGCTGGCTGAATGGTAGGAGAGAATGAGAGTGGTTTTGCAGATTTACATCTTCCTTCACCTCTTCATCTGTACATTTTATAAACATTTGCGGTGATATCATCTACTTCAGATTTTACAAATATGCGCCACCACTTACGTTTTGATATAAACCAGCTTGAGATAAGGTTAGTTTCCAGGTACCAAACTAATACTAGTGTTTCTCAAGCAAAATTGTGGCTCTGTTTATAACTGTGAAGTTCTCATGAGCACCCAGCTCATTATAATAAAGCGTAACACAGTGTGCAATAAAGTGTGTCTTCAGAGACACTGCATGGAGCAGTGTGAGAACCAGCACTGCAGGGCAAGGGAAAGAAATGCCTCCTGCTGAGCAGGGCTACCAGCAAATAACCAGGGTACAGCCGGCGTGGGTAACACAGCATCCTCCGTGTGAGCTGTGAAGACTCCCATTTCCAAAACACCAGAGCTCCCCAGCTCATTCCTAAAGGGACTGGCCAATTTGGTAGCCATCCATGACTCTCTCTGTGTCTCCTTTGTTCAGGAGCACAAACAGCATCACTTGACCAAGAGCCAGAACAGCCCACAGGCCATACTCGTACTGAGCCAATATGAGCCAATCTATTTATGCAAACTAAGAAACTGGTTATACTTATGCATAATCTCCATGTAAGACTTGTTTCACTTACAGACAGCTGAAATTATTTAATCCTTCACATTTACAGTATTTTGGTGCACATATAAGGACATTCTTATTCTGAATTAAAAAAAAAAAAAAAAGGAAATAGTATCCCTTAGTCCTTCAAGTTATATTCAATAAGAAGTTGAAAACCTAATTGAAAGACATCAATTGATAGGTCTGCCCTGCAGTAACAAAAACAAATTAAGCCCAATTCAGTTATTTGAGTTCCACTTGTTTTCTACTGGTAGGACTGGGGTGTCTAAAAGACACATTAGGTACCACTCTAAAATCCAAGGGATACTTGACACCTGGTATCCTGTCTAAGCTTCTTTATAGGAGCAGTGTTTATGCTGGAAGTGTGTTGGATTGTTTACCAGCCTGCCGAAGAACAGCCTCCAGGTCATAGATCTGCTGCAGCTATTTCAGCAGAAGCAGCACTGTCCCTGCAAAGAAGGGCAGCATAAACCTGGCAGCCCAGCTTCTGTCTGGGGTTATGAAGAGCTTCAACTTTCTGTAAAATGAACAAATGTAAAAAAAAAAAAACCACCAAAAACCAAACCCAAAAGAAAAATACCCAAAAAAAAAATACCCAAAGACTCACTGCAGTATAGCACAGCTCCTCCAACAAGCGGCAGCCCTCCCCTCTGCAGGAGCAGAGCTCCCGGGGGGCAGCGTGCCAGCACCGCGCAGGGGGGCACAGCAGAGAGAGAGGAGGCTTCCTTCACTGTGACGCTGCAAGCAGTTTCAGCCGTTTCAGGTTCTCACCTACCAATTCAATCTACGATGAGCTTTTCCCCCACTAGTAAAAGCACGTTTCAGCATCTTGCAGGGATGTTCAGGAGGTCGCTTCCTTTCCCAGATAACCCTGGGAGAGGCAAAGCGCTCGAGCGGTGCTTTTGGCAGGTAGCAGCAGGCAGGGGCAGACCCCGCCACACCAGCATCATGCGGAGGAAGCAGCACACCCCAAGCCGCTCTGCAGGGACCGACTGCAGGTGACTCCTTAAGAAAAAGCAGCCCCAGACAAGGAAGAGGTGCCCACCAGAGCCACACAGCTTTGGGCACGCTGTGTGGTCCAGAGCAGGTTAGAGGAGGGATGACGGATTTCCACCCCTTGTGCTCTCCAGGTGCTTCAGGTTTGCTTGAGGGTGCAGGTGAGGGTAAAGGGACAATGGGTGCAAACTAAAACACAAGAAGTTCCTTCTGCTTATGAGGAAGAAACTCTTTACCCTGAGAGTGCTGGAGCACTGGGACAGGCTACCCAGAGATGTTGTGGAGTCTCGTCCTCTGGAGACATGCAGAACCTACTTGGATGTGAGTCTGTGCCACCTGCTCTAGGAGAACCTGCTTTAGCAGGGGGTTGGATTAGATGATCACCAGAGGTCCCTTTCCAACCCCTGCGATTCTGTGGACGAGCATATAATCTATAAGGAGTTACCTACACCCACCCTGGTCCATGTTGGGGCACATGTCATTATAGCAAAGGGGAAATGGGCAGGAGAAAGGAAGCACAGGTGGTTGGGCCAAATGCTGCTGAGAACATAAACCAGACCCAAACCATCCGTTCTCTGTCTCTCCTAGCCTAAGCACTGTTCTTCAACATACTTTTCTTTCAGGAGGAAAGGTGGTTGCGACCCCCCTGTCTATTGCTGACACTCTCTGTCCAGAGAAACAACTAGCCAGATTAAAGTGTATATAGTAGCTCATGCCTGTGTTAGCTCATTTGACTATTACTTTAAGGAAAAATCCTGCAATTCTGACATCTGAGAATTTCCACTGGAGACTCACTAACTACTTAGCTACCAAAACCCAAGATCACAGAAATAAAAAATATTATTAAAATTTAATTTATTGAAAAAAATATTTAAACGTATTTTAAATGCTTTTAAAATAATTTTAAAATAAAAAATACTAACCCCAATGTCTAGTTTAAAATTATTTTCAATCTATTTCCATAATGCTACAGCCAATTTCAGTTAGCAAGATGTGTAGTGCATTGGAAGAGGAGCAATCAAAGACATTGTCAGAAAAACAAATGGGATAAACTGTAAATAGCAATCACGTCCTTCAGATATTCAAGATAGGCAGCACTGGTTTCTTGGTCTTAAATGGAAAATGTATCATTATGGAAATGATGTTAAATTCCACTTTAAAAAATTCAGAAAAGGCAAAACCAAACTGGTCCTTCCAGTAGAGTACCCCAACGAGGACAATCACAGCAATTTTGCTTTGCATCAGTTAACAGAAAACAGTTTTAAGGGATAGCACTCTGCTTCTCTACCTTCAGAAGCTTCTACACCTTACAGGACATCATGTAACTGCCTCTGGGAACACCCATTTCTTGTGTTTGAATGAAACTAAATCAATGCACCCGCCTCACGCAGGTCAGACCTGCAGCGAGCTGGAATTCCCGGGGAAGGTTTACTTTGCAGCTCAAGCAGAGGGCTGAACGGGTCGAAGGAGAATCTCTTCTATGTGTTTCCTTTTCTGTGCTAAGCAAAAATACCCCGCTCTGAAAAACAGCATTTGTAGGTTGTCACAAGATAAAGCAAACCTTAAAAAAATAAACCAAACCTAACAAAGGGGCTTCTTCTTAACATGGCTAATGGCTCAGGTTCCTCTACAGACAAAGATGCTGTTTGACCTACTGCTCTAATTAGAGGAGCAGTGATGTTGACATTTGTGTTGTATAAAGCAGACATGTTAACAGCCAGAGGGAAAGCTGTCAGTGCCTCTAAAGATCACAGCATTCATGGCATGCACGATACAGCCTTTAAATATTCAAATAATCAATTCAGTGCTTAACTTCTTTTACTGATAACAAAAAACAACCCCCCAAATCAGAAAAACAACCTCATAAAAAGAACCAAAATAACCCCAACTTCAGTTAGTGTTAATGCTGAGAGATTAACAGGCAATACATGAATCAGCATTTCCTTCCAGATGCAATCCAGTTTTGCCATGAAGAAACACAAGCAATTTATACTCTCTGGGGTTTTCACTTACTATTAAAATAATAACAGCCACCAGAGACTGCAGTTCATACATTCATATGTGTCAAGTTCACCTAAGCATGAAAAGAGATAGCCCTGCTCATTTATAAATACATAAAGTGAGTTTTAATTTAACTCTGATCTATTGCATCATATTCCCTTGACATGAGCTGCACCATTGCTACAGATGGGCACTTTGCATTTTACAGATCAAAATCCCTGCAGTAAATCCTCTCCATGCAGCACCCAAGCACCCTAGAGCATTGGAGAACCCTTAATGCTGCAGCTCCATTAGCTACAAGCCCCCCTCAGGTTTTTTCCCCAACATGTGATGTTCTCAAGCCTATTTTTACCCAAGGTGAAGCTGAACATTAAGAACAACAGATTGACGGGAGGTTTTGTACTGCAGTCCAAGACAAAGTCCTCCGTTCCCACCTCCTGTGTCCCAAGGCAAGAAGTCTCCTAGAGGCGCGGAGTGGAGAGAGGCTCAGCATCACTCAGCAAATCCCACAATATGCTGCTGGTTCAACACAAGCCATCCTGGACACTTTTAGAGCCTGTTTTGTAATTAATTTCTGTAAGTGGATAATTGACTCATTAAGCTGAATTAGAGCAATATGATAATGCACAAATCAAAAATGTAACTCTCATTTCTCTCACTGTTCAATGCAGCCTTCAAAACCACTGCAATGCCACTGCTACTGTCAATGACTTCTGAAGGGAACAATTTAACCTGGGAGGCACCATGCTGTCCCCTTTACAATGCTACGTGGGTTTTTTTATACGTAGATTGCACTAAATGTCTCCCATTCCTTTACTAATGATTTTAGGTTTTCTCCCCAGGTTTTTAAGACTGTTCCACTTTCCTTTGCATGGCATCCCATGTGGCCAGCATTGCTCTAAGGGAAGGCACGTCGAAGTTCATCTGTCTTCCCCATACAGCTCCCAACACAGCATGTGGATGCATATATATGAAAGGTAACAAGATGATCTGAAAACACATTATGGTGAAAGGATCTGTGAACCTGCAACCATGCTTGGAGGGTAAATTATGAGGAGACACCCCCTCTGAAGAGTGGCAAAGTTTTGGGTTGCTTCAGTATAGTAAAATCTGTCCCTTGTTTGTCAGCAATCAAGAAAAATCAAGCCTGAAATGACACTTGTGAATAAAGAAGATAAGAAAACAGGGTCACAGTACAGTATACATCACAGCAGGGGAGGGAAAGTGAAGTTCATGTCATTCACTCTTTGCTGCACAACTGCTGCTATTGATCTCCGCAGTAACTGTAAGTAGCTGCAGAAAGCCGTTTCCTCCACCAGGACAGCGCTTTCCAGAAGCAGTTTTGCTGATTACGATACCTTGAGGAAAGAGATGGAGTAATGCGGAGGAAGGAAGGAGATTCTTCTCCCTCAAATTTGTTT
Source organism: Microhierax caerulescens (assembly GCA_035590215.1). Classification (NCBI taxonomy): domain Eukaryota; kingdom Metazoa; phylum Chordata; class Aves; order Falconiformes; family Falconidae; genus Microhierax; species Microhierax caerulescens. Next base: position 38,243,912 of record JAVJGJ010000060.1, read on the forward strand.
TATACTGACAGAATTGATCCACTGAATTTGTAGGAGGTTTTTTTCTCATTTGCAAAAACATACCCTCCCATTCCCTGAAATTCCATGCTCCAAAAATTAGACTAAGCAGAAACTGGGGCACTAGAGGCGGATAGAATAAACATCAGAGGAAAGGGTAGGCATACATATGGCAGCAACAACACAGGAGGCTGCAGCAGATGGTTTGCAGTCAGTACTGACTAGTCAAGAGAAGGGAGCTGGGGCGGGTGATGTAGCAGGAACATCGGCATCCAAGGGGCGATGTAAGAAGTAACCCAAGAAGGATGAGTCCAGAAATGCAAAGCTCCCACTGCTGTCCATGGACTCCCTCACCTGCTCACAGAGAAAGGTTTCCTGAAGAACAGAGTTTAGACTACATCTTTGGAGAAGGAGCCAAAAGCAACGATTGCTTTGGAGCCAGCAGAGAGAAGATTTGGGTGGAAGAGTGTGGATGAACATTGCACTAGAGAAACTAAGGACGGTGTAAACACCTTCCGTCAGCACTTCCAGGGAGAAGCCTGTGAAAGGCCAGAACTGGCCCATGTAACACCATCATGCATGGTTCAGTGAGGACATTTAGAGAGCATTACAGTGGCATTCAAAATCTGAGACCCACCTCCCACATGTCACCAGCTGGATTTATTACAGCATAGGAGATGCCTCTTCCTTTCCACCACATCCTCCTTTTCAGGAGGAACGCAGCTTGGCCACAATGGGCTCAGAGCTACCAAAGGAACAAGCTATATTTACCCTCCAACATTTGCAACTCCTGATGGATCTAGAACATACTACGATAGAAAGAAATAAATGCTATTTTCCAGTATTGCTGTTAGCACTTGCACAAGTCAAATGTGATAAACCAGCATCTGACATAATAGTGCTGTACATAGTCCCTGCAGGGACAAACCACCACCTGGAAGAAAACAGGCAGGAATCAGGCCCTTTGTCAATGGGACGTCCAAAAGACCAGTATCTCAGTGAGAAAGTTTTGCAAATTCATTGTACAAAATTGGACTCTGTGTCCTCTTTATCTGTTTAGTATGTGACTGGCACACAATTTCCAGGCATTACTCTAAAGCAATTTATTTCTCTGGACAATAGGAGGGGGCAGTACTCCAGAGCCAGCACTGCGCCTGCTTTTTAAGCTTGGCTAAATGCAGCCACTGCAGTCTAAGGCAGTTGGCAGGCTCAGCCACGGAGCCTGCTCTGAATTACTGTTCACAGACACATTTGGTTTTATTAAGCCTTTCTTCTTCCTCCAGCTGTTATAGTCTTGGTTTCTGGTTTAGAAACATCCTGGGAGCGAGTGCTTGAAGAGCCCTCACAAGGTTCACCTCGAAGCTGCTGAGTGCAGGGGTCCACTGGCCACGCCAGAGATGTACCTGCTGCCTGTGGGGGGTGATGCTTTGTGGAGGGACCAGCCTCAACTCCACGGTTCCCAGCTGCTTCCTCCTTCCCTGGGCATCCTCCTTCCCTGCCAGATTTCCCACCCTTCCTCTCTGCCCTGGCAATAGCTTCCCCGACAGAAATCAATGTTAAAATTCAGATTAATGTATCAGGGCAGCGGTTCCTACTGTGTGTGCTTTCAGACCAGATCAGCTGTGAAGGAGGGACCACATATGAATGGAGACCCCGCATCAGCAGCTGAGTGGGAATGCAGTGGGGGAAATGAAGAAGAAAGAACTTTCAGGGTTTCAGATCCAAATTCTTGTCCAGAGGAGCTGGACCAGACCATAGCTTCCCCCTAACACCAGTGAGGTACATGAAGCAGTAGCGTTCTCAGCTCTCAGGGTTTCCACTGGGAAGTCTGTGAGCTCTCTTAACCTCCAGGGTTCGTAAGGGGACTGTGCCCACGGTGACAGGGAGGGCTGTGTAAACGATGCTGCAAGAACCCACACCAGGAAGCCAGTGTTTTAACAGAACGAAACACTCACAACCCACTATCAGGGTTCAGCATCTGCCTGAGCAGTGTCACCAGCAAACAGGGCTGAGGAGAAGGGACTGGTGCTGCCGGACAGGGTGCAGGGTGACAGCCACATGCAGGTCAAGTTTTCAAGAGGCCGCTGAGGTCAGACAAGTTTTGCATGGGCTGAGACTGCCCTACCAAGAAGGGATGTTGCTTCACAGCTGCTAAGGCTGTGAGCCTACTGCCCTGCAAATGGAGCTGCTTCTCCCAATCATCCTCCTAAAATTCCAAGCTTGGCTCATACCATGTTTAATTAAGGTTTGAAGCTTTCCTTTTTCCCCCCTCAAAAAAATATAATGAATAATAACACTTTTTATTAACCAGCAAAAGAGATTACTGTGCTATTGGCTTGAAAGCTAAAAGGCATCTGTAAAGTCTCAAAAGGTACCAATCTGGGTACCCATCTAATGCAGCAGAGGAAAATATGTAATTGCAGACTTATATATTATGGAGCAAAAGCAAGTCACCTGCTGACAGTGTCTTTATAGCACTGATGCTGGGGGTGGAGAGATGACTGCCAAATGGAAACACGCTCAGCCTTGGGAACCAACTGACTTTCCTATACCCAGGAATCACACTGTAGATGCTCACAGCAGATGGAAATTGATGGCTGTAATCTCCAAGAGGAGGATGCTAGCTGCACTAAGGCACCCCTGCTACCCATCCCATGTAGCATGACCATCAATCTGATGTGTGCTGTTAGCACAAATCAATGTTGCAGACTTGCTGGAGAAAGAAATAAAAAACCCTCCATGAGCAATTGCTGAGAAAAACAGGGAAAGAGGATGGCAATTTTTGTCAGTTCACTGGATGCAGCTCTGAAGCTAACACATGAGTATTAGAGGGGCACACAAACGTTTCTCTTCCTATAGATACAGCGTGGTTCCCTGCCGGCCTGGTCACGGCATCAGTGCAGCTGGTTTTTACTATGCTGGGCTGCATAAAGGGAGAAAAACAACAGTGGAGGTGACCTTTAGTGTAGCATCCAAGGTATATTTTGAAGAGTTGTGTTTCCACTGAAATCAGTTCTGTGAGATAGTGACATTATGAAGAGTGATGGCTGGTGCTACGCAGGGAGCGCTGCGTGCTCACCCTTGCTCACGAGCAAGCGGAGCACACCCACGTGCCTCGCGGTTGGCACTGCCGGTTCAGGGGATTCAGGGCCGCCTTCGTCTCTCTGACTTTCTGGAAAAGACAGAATCAGGGCAACTAACTTTTCGCCATGTGTCACGTTTGCTGCCAGCAGATTTTCTAGCATGTGCACAGCCACAGCAGCAGACAGATTTTGCGGGGGGGGGGGGGGGGGGGGGGGGGGGGGGGGGGGGGGGGGGGGGGGGGGGGGGGGGGGGGGGGGGGG
>JAVJGJ010000060.1:38247352-38291758 GCA_035590215.1 Microhierax caerulescens
ATAAATAACCCAGCATACATCAAGATAAATATTTCTTGGGTGTAACCTCTGGAATGTTATTTTGGTAAGAACAGAACTATGTGGACCATAGTACAGATGAAACTGTGTCACAGGGGAAAATAATTTCCAAAGTATTTATCTCACAATTAACAGCCACTAACTCTTTTAGAGGAAAGAAATGTTGAGAGTATTTTGCTGAACACAAGTTTGAGAGAAATCAGAACATTGATTTTGAAGAATCATTTTCAAATGCTTGCAATGATAAAATGTTCTTCCCACACATAGTTCACAAAGATAACCCCAGGCCAGAATAGGTGGAGACTAACATATTGATTTCATTGCATCAGTTTGAAAGCTGGCCTTACCATTTTCCTTCTTGGAGTCAGTAGCAGAATGTCGTAATAGGAAAGCCTTTTTAAAATATCCACGGTGGCTGATACAGCTGAAAATAGGTTCTGAAACAGCTCCAATGCCATACAGTGACAGGAAGTGGCACTTAATGATACGGCGTGATTTACATAGACATTCCTATTAGAATATGAGTTACTTCTTAAGATACATTCATCCTATAATGATTTACTGCAATTCTTAAATTAGAAACAAACAGAAAACAAAACACTCAGAAGTCCATATAAAGACCCACAATTGTGTTCTTTCATCTTGGCGTTGGGAGACACTGCTGCAGTGTGCTTCCCTTTGTAAGAGGATATTTTGTCTTTTCCCCCAAGCCGAGCAGCAGCGGCACATGCTACCTTCAACAAATGATCCTGAAAGGCTGCTTTGCTTTTAGAAAGGGATATGAAGGGACTAGACAAGGCCGAACTGGCTTGTCCTCAGTACTGCTTTGTAGTGAAAACCTGCCCTCTAATTTCATGGAGATGCTGCAGTTGAACGTCCTCCAGATATCCTCCACAGAGCAGCCCCACTGCCAGGGCTGGAGGGTTTTGCTTTGCACGTCCAGAGCCAGGTGCAGCATCAAACTCAGTACATTATGCAGCTACGAGATTTCACTGCCCATTTGGCAGTTTGCTAAGGTACAAAGGTTATTCAGTACACATTATTGCTTAGGAATCACTTGCCTATTCATAGCACATCATTTACATTTTCTGGAGAATTTTAGCAAGGTTGTTCTAGACACAGTAGGTATTATTGTAATAAAACATTCAAAACATATTGAAAAGTCACCAGTTCCTATTTTTGCAGATTGAAGGGTGAATTCCAGGACAGGATGAAGCAGATGCCTACCTTTTGATCCCTTGTAGTGGTCTCAAAGAAAGGGTGAATAACTATTCTTTAAATATGATGTCAAACTCTCCAGCAACAAAGACATCCCTTCTGCATCAAAGGTATTTCTGAGGATTTTGCATGATATGCCCTCTATGCCTTTTCTATAACCACCTCTTCTCCTCGGAGATCCTTTTGCCCATCTCATACATTCATTTTGCAGCCACATCACACAATTCACACCAAATTCGGTGTCTGACACATTACAGTCAAGAGAAAGGCTCTTCCCCTCCCCCAAACCAAGGGATATTGATAGTTTCCATCAAGCTAAACTTGTTTAATTAGAAATTTTAGATATAAAGTGACAAATAAAAAGCCCAGAAAGAAAAACACATCAGTGTAGCATCATTGTGAGGTGTGCAGACGAGCCCTAGACTGATAAAAGCTGCTGTTGTAGAGGTTATGGGTTCTTTTTACAAAGGAGAAAGTAAAATTTACACAATCCTACAAAAAAAGTTCCTCCTGTGAAATCTTAAGTCTTTTCATGTATACTGTCCTCTCTGTATAGGCTTCTCTGCCCCTTGGGGTACAGGTTTACTGCTTCCTCGAGTGCCACCAGAGCACCCCACGTTTCCAATGCAGAAGGAATTCTACCACCAGCAATCTCTTCCTAGATATGAAACCTTTTCAAGTGTCTGATGGCCAAAGCTTTTCCTTTGGAGCTGACTTGAGGGAGAACAAACAACTTCTGCCACACACAGCCTGAATTTTCAACTTTGTTTAAACTAAATTGGGACCATCACCACAACACTACCATAGCATCTTTCAGAAACAGGGTAGGGAACAGAGAATCCTTCCCCCCCTCCCAAATGCACCATCCATCCATCCGACAGGACTCCTCTCTGTTGACACCTCTCAGGGACACATTATGCCAGTGCTTTTAATTATTTGCCTCTTGGCTGATGTGCTACAGTGTTTGATTGGGAAGAGCAGGTAAAGAAGCGTGGGAGGAAACTTAGATGGTTTGTGGTAATTCTTAGTATGTTGGGTTTACTGAGGGGTTTTGTTTGTTTGTTTTAATGAGTCTCTGTGAGCTCTGATGCAAGTCTTCCTCCACAGAAAGCCCAAACTTTCCATTGCACGGAGGCACCAGACCCCCACCCAGGACTGAATGCTACACGTGGCTATTCCCAGTTGGTGATGCCAGAAACCTCACCCAAAGCCACTGTGCAGGCGAGTGGTGAAGCCAGATCAGACCCAGGAGCTCCAGCCCAGGCTGCAGCACAGTTCCTCCTCTGCTCAGCCTTTTCAAACAAACCACTACGCTCACAAGAAACCTCATCCCAAGCCCTGGGCAGCTATATATGGCAGGAGGAGAAGGGAAAAGAGAAATAACAGTAGTGACAGGAGACAACTACAATTTCTAAATTTTCATCATCTGCCTGCTGTACTTCCTAACAAGGCACCTCCATAAAAAAAGAGAGCCTATTTAACAATGCCGGGGATTAAACCCTAGTCAAATCTGAAGAAGAAAAGCTTATTCAGAAACTATGACTTACTTCTTGGGGATTAATGACACTTAAAAGCAGAACAAACCGTCACAGTACAATAAACAACTCTAAGGGGAAATCAGCACATAATAGTGATTTATTTCTCCTAAGAAAACAGAAAAATTGAACTATTATGGATGAATAAATAAAAGATACCATTTTTGGTTATAACAAACCTTTCATTTCAAATTAAACTAGAAACTAAATGTTGCTTTCCAATTTGGGATACCTTAAAACCTTTCTAATAAAAGCAAAGGTTAGTTTCATAAGGGGACTTAAGAGCACGATTTCACAACCACTGTGGAAGCTGCCTTGGGTCTGCACCACCGATCTCTGTCCTGGCCAACTCTCTTCCCTGGAAGTGACAAATTCTTGTAGAGGTGCAGTGAGCTGGGGTGGGTGCTGCAGCCTGGGGTACCACCGTGCTCCCCACTGCCCAGGCTTCTCCCAAGCCCATGGTCACCGCCATGTGGGCCTGCAGGTTGTTCTTGCAAAAGCAGTAAGTACACGGATTGATTTGTATCACTGATAATAATTACAATTTAAATAATTAAGACTAATTAAAACAGGGTTTCCTGTCCTGTGCTATCTACAGTTTGGTTTGCGTGTGTGCTTTTTTAAGCTTTTCCCAAAGGAAATTCTTGTTGGTAAGAAGAAATGGGCGCTGTCTTAGGTGATCAGGAGAATACATTATTCAGTAGCTAAACGCAATGAGCAATTACACAGATTAAACATACTCTTATTCAGAATTTTAATGTTTATATTAACTTAGGCAAAAGTGAATGATGTACATTTTGCATTTCACAGATTTTTTTTCTGGGTTTGATTTGTCATACTGGGTAGGGATGTAAATTTAAATTTTAATCACAGTGTACACATATAAACTTACAGAACTCCCTAAGTGCCATCTGAAAATTAACTTTAAAAATATTAATGATCAAGGATAAAATGTCATCTGCCATCACAGTGAAGTGATAGACTTTACGCTTGTTCTCCTCCACAGCTCTAGAGCTAGCAGGCCTTGTGGATTTCATTTTTATTCACAATTAGAACACCAGGGGAAAAAACCCAAAACCTTTATGATTATTCTACTCCGTTTCCAAATTCTGAGTTCACATTACGTAGGTGATGTAGCTGAACTACCAGGAATGAATGCAGCCCTCTCCTCACTTCTGCAGGAACAGGTAACCCTGTTTTAACACTTAAACACAAACTACTACTTGCTACATTCATAGCAAGACTTCAAGGAGAGAGTGCATCTCTCACATCTCCCAGCTTTTCCAAACAGTGTTCAGAATAATGATCAGGTAATCAGAACCACTGAAAGCAGAAAGTAATCTAATAACGGCTTTCTCTGCCTACCATTCCGCCAGCACCTGTTTTTCCTGCTGTGTTTCACATTTCAAGCCTTTATTTATTTATTTATTTATGGAAAAATAAAAGAGTACCATTTGCTTAAAGTCCTCATTTTAACCAAGCCTGCTGAGTACACCATTAATAAAGTCCCACTCACAGAGACACCAGGATACATATAAATAATTACAAACACACTATTCAAGATGAATTTTAATCCCCAGTTAACTCCATTACCTTCTCTATTTGTTTCACATTTAACTGTGTTCTTTAACTGTCTGCTCATTTTTTCATCCAATTAAAAAAAAATCCTGAGAATCAAGCATCTTGATTTTTATTTCTTAACTCAGACAAGACTAGACTGGCGATATCCCCCCATCTAAGCCCTCTCTGCTGGCTCACAAGACTCCATTCTTGCAGCAATACACTCGATGAATGTGCGAGACAGTTCAGCCACAACTCGCGCCTGGAAGAGCTCTAACGGGTCCTCCATCAGGACTTGCAGATGGAGTTTCACTCTCACCACCAGAAGGCCAATGTCCAGCCAGAGCATGCAGTCCAGGAACAAAACCTGCCAAAGGGCTGCACCAGAGTCTTGTGTTTCTCAAGCTATTCCTAACTCCACGTGCAGCCCAGCCTCGCAGGATCACCCCTGCAGTGCCATCCCAACTTCTACACAACTGCCTGGTGCCAGCACAGAGCTGCTATACACGTGTGCCACAGAAGCCCACCTGCCTCTTCCAAGTTTTCCACCAGCCTTTTGGAAAAGCAAAGGCAGCATTTGCTTCCTGGAGTATCTATGTAGCAAGAAGACAAAATTGTTCTTGAGTTACTGCAGCCAAGTGACTGGCATGTTTGCAGGTCTGCTCCCTGCGGCAGGAGGCAGAAGGGAGAAGATCAGGAAAAGGGAGATGGGGAAAGATGCAGCAAGAGGGGGCAGGACAGATTGCTGAGAGACAGGAAAGAAGGGGGCATTTCTTGTTAAAAGAAAACAAGTGGGGTTTTTTTTTGTTTGTTTTTGCCTTAATCTAGTTGTCCTGGGTCAAATTCCGTGAAGGCTGGCCAGCTTGCATTAGCTAAGCAGCCAGCCCACTGCATATTCCGCTTGGGGATTGCTGTCCCATTTCTAGAGGCCTTAAAGACACCTGCTCTCTGCTACCACAGCCAAACATTGCATATAACTACAAATATGTTTTGTTTATTTAAATGAAACTCTTAACAGACTGTAGGGCTTGTGGACCGATGTCAACAGCACTGAATCTGTTTACCCCAGGTGCAATGAAAGCAAGGGCGCTTCCCTCCCTCAGCACACGGCAGGGAGCTAGCAGCGGAGGGGAAAACCCGCAGGAGGAGAGAGGGTAGGTCCGAAGGATCAAGAAGGTCAGGAAGGAGAGATTTCAACCTCCCTACCCCAGCTCCTTGCTATCCCAGAGGATGAGATCTCACATTCACTTCTGATCTTTAGATAAGATGCTGCTGCTTGGCATTAAGGTCTTGCTAAGTGATATATTTTTAGGAGATTTTCCACTGCACGAGTCTCCTTCTGGACCACGCTCCAGTACTTCTACTGCTCCCTGGCCCTGCACGCCAGCCATGCTGGATGGCTGGTCACAGACCAGCTGCAACTGTGGGATCCTAAGCTGCAAGGAGCCCTGCAACACAGCTCTGTAGGCACGTGGGATGCGGCACAGCTGCAGGGAAGTGTGAAATGGGTGTCCAAAGCATGACTCACAGGCTCCTTGTGCATGCTGCACACCAGGGAGATGGGCAAGTCCTGTTTCCTCTCTTTAACCATTGCATTCACCCACTGCTGTTTGGAGCTAGCTACTTCTTCCACACTTAGGCAGCCAGCACACGTTGCTCTGAGATAACCATGCTGGCAGGCAGATGATGTGTTTGGGAGGAAAGGGAAGGAGCAAGAAGTCTCATCTTGGAAAGAAGATTATGTGAATTTAACTCATTCCTGCAACATGAGCATCTGGAGAGAAACACATGTCCAGAAACCCCAAGTCTGGTGGTTTTTAGACAAAAAGCCAAGGAGATCCTGGGAGCAAGGTGCCACAGCTGACAATCACAGCCAGAGTTCCAGGAAGAAAGAACAGAAGCTGTGTGAGCGTGTCCTCACAACACCAAATATAACCCACTTGGGACTCTAAAACATGTTAGAGCACGAGTATGAATAGATGTTTAAATAGACTGTTATCATCTACTACATCTCACAAATCTAATCAGAAGTAACTAATACTACAAAAAGCCTCTTGCAATGGCATCGGATGTAGCATTTAATAGGCAATTTGCAAAGGCTATCAGTTTCTTTCTCCCTTTCTGGATCTGTTTAGTTGACGCTTCCCATCAGATCCTGCTTCTGTCCCAGTCTGTATTTCCTTCAGTTTGTGGCCACACCAACACCTCTGTCTCCCATTTCCCCTTTTCTTTCACCTACAACAGCAACAAAATCTCCAGGGTGTTTCTTTACTCACAGTGTTGGACTGTGGCAGATGCACATCTCTGAAGGTAAATACGAAATACCACCAAGTCACTGGGTAGGCAGGTGTCCTTACCCGACCCCTACCACCTCACCTCATCACTACAGTGAGCTTCACCAACCAGCCTTCGGGGCTGCGTAACCCTCAGACTGGATTCACGGAGCAGGACCCCCAGTTAACAAAACTGTCCAACAGAAAAATGACTGTACATTAGCTAAATTCAGCTGACAAAGCACTGTCAATGTGTTTAAGCCCTAAGCTATCACAAAGCTTTGAAGTACACGCTTGGAATTGAAGTATGCACTCAAGTTCTCTGTTGAACTGGGGTCCATGTCCTGATTTGGACCCAACTCTTCTCACCTAGCACTGAGTTCAGGGAGGCTAACTGATCAGCTGGAGAGCAAGACCCGTAGGATTTGCAAAATAAGGATGAGATCCCTACCTCCCAAGGGCAAAGGGGTTAAACTCATTACAGTAAGATGTGCTCATATACAAGTATGATGGAGGCAGTGTGAAATTTCAAAAATGAACAGTAAACAGGACAATTTTCTGGCAAGTTAAGAAATTTTTATCTAAAATGCTGCTGTGCCTCATGAGGACATTTGCAGGCAGAACACAGCAGTAGTAGTAACAGTTACTTTTAAGCAGGAGGATGCACAGGTAATGTCAGACACATTTAAATGTGTGTACAGTTAAGGACTTGCTCCAAAGCCTGCTGAAGCCAACGGATCTGAAAACAGTCTTAGAACCCCAAATGTAGGTACCTTGTAAAAAGAAAAAAAAAAATATATGGATGTATTTGTGATCCATGACTGAAATCAGCTAAAGGGAACTGGTTTTCCTACTTGTATTTATCTGGAGAACCTTTTTGATTTAAACACTTGCATCACTGTAACAATGTTATCTAATTTTGGCAGAGCAGAATAGACTGACTAAAATTAGGTTTGCAAACATGCACCCAGAGACACAAAGCTTCACATGACTCATCTACTTCACTAACTAAGAGCCTCCCTGATAGACTAATGGAGGAATCTTCAACAAAGATAGTAATTTTCTCAATAAAGGCAGAAGATTTAAAGTGACCGTGTTATGAGCAATAAGAAAATACTGCATTTGCCCTGAGGTAGCACATCAATTTTCAAGGTATCTGGCAATAGAAAACCTCTTATCTGGAAAAAGTACATTTATATATTTTCCTGGAAAGGTAGTTAAATCTGAATGAAAGTGTTACAGCCTATATATCATCACCTCCTGCCACAGGTGGGCTTTGCTGGGAAGTCATAGTATAAAGCAGTGTGACACATAAATATACAAGCAACTTTGTCCAGCCAGGGCAGTCCAAAAGAAAGACACCTAAGCAGAAGCTGCTTCCTAAAGAAGAGTGTCTTAACCTTAGTAGGTTTACAAGCCAGGAGTCTCATTATCCCCATTTTGCAGACAGTGAATCTGTTTTACACAAAGTCACCCCAGTGCTAACACAAACCTAGGAAGAAATCCCAGGTCTTCCCAGGCGCTGCTCCCAATCCACTCACCACATCCCACCAGCTCCTTTCCGAAACCATCCTGACTCTAGGTCTCTACAGCAGGGGTGGGAATCAGAATAAATCCAGCAATGTTCTGCACTAAAATGCTGAAGTTGATGAGATCAGCACTTTCAACGTTAGTTTTCAAACTCAGAGAAGAGCCTCCTACATGCCACGCATATCTCATGCTCTCCAAAGGCTGAGCCAAGACACAACACTGCTAGAACAAGGCTCTTCTTATCGGTGCCTCCAAGACCATGCAAGCAGGCAGCAAGATTACAATAATCTGCGAGGCAGGGGGGCTCTCTGTGATAGCTTTTCCTGTGACGCAGCACTCCAGGAGTCTGACAAGCAGTGCACACAATTGTTGCAATTTTGCTGCTACGAGAGCCCATGCGCTACTCCTAGGAACACGAAGTACTGGCAAGACGTGTAGATGTGGCACTCAGGGAGACGATTTACTGGAGGACTTGGCGGTGCTGGGTTTATGGTTCGAGTCAATGATCTTAAAGGTCTTTTCTAACTTAAATGATTCTATGATGCTATACATTCTAGAAAATTTGACCAGTTAATCAAAACAACACTGGGTGACGGACATCAGTGTAGGAAAGACAAATTGTTTCACCGACAAGGACGGTAGAAGGACAAGCATTGTGCCCCTCCTGCAAACAAGAAGCGTACCTTCAAGTTCTGTGCATACAACTCCAGATTTATCCTGGCACTAATAAAGCTGTGATCATGCCACTGCGGACCCTAAGTTCAGCTTAGCTGACTGCTATCTGTCCAGATGAGTTTCACAGTCTCTGCACAACCCCATGCTGCTGGGGAGCATCATGGAAACGGTCTACTGATAGCCACCACCTCCCCACTGACAGCCGCAGAAGGTCTTACCAGCACTTCTGAAGTCAACGACAGATAGCTGACGGGCAGGGGACGCAGGCAGAGTGACAGCCCTGGGGCTAAGGGGGTGAACTGACAGCTGGCAGGGCTGAGGGAGGGATAAAAAATAATCCGCACCAAGGGAGGAAGCCTTGGAAGCTGAGACAGGGGAGGCTGGGGAAGAAGATGGAGGGATTTCCTACTTTCAAAAGGATTTGGAAGCCCTAGACTAAACTTTTCATGCCACTTAGCTACCTACCTTCTCTTTCTGGCTAGACCCTGGTCCTTTATTACAGTAATGGCTTCAAACGGGGCAGCCTGAAGAAGGAATGGGAAAATCCCCACGATTGTTTTGCACTATATTCCCACAGATTCCACTGCTCTGGTGCCCCGGGTCCTCCCTTCTCCCACAGGCTCCTAGACGCCTTCTGTGAGGAGCCCTCACGTCAGGAACAAGGCCATGCAAACCTGCCCCGGTCTCTGAACTTCAGGGCACGCTATGAAGAGCTCCGCATGCTGGAGGCTGCACAAGAGCACAGGCCTACATATAGCAGTTGTTGTGATAAGAAGGGAAGTTACTATTTAACTGGTTTAATTGGTGTAACTGGAGACACCATGCCTCTTTTTGCTGTTACAGGAACACGAAATAGTTACATTTCATTTTCTCTCCCACCTGACACCCAGAAACGTGATGGCACCAACATTTCACTTACTGGGAATAACTCCATTTGCTCTGCAAGCAAAAAATCGAGAAACTTTGTATTTTTAAAAAATGAAAACTGAGATTAGACTTGACATTTAGAAGCTTCCACAACTGGCAGGCCCTAGGGCTGCGGACTTGGCAGTCCTGAGAGGGTAACTGCAAGTTCAAAGAAATGAAGTGCAAGGAAACTGCGTAAGCCAACCTCCTCTTCTGCAGCAGGGAGAGAACGCCCAATGCTTCCATGCTTCGCTGGGCCCGCATACGTCAAAATGAGTAAAATACTACAATCCAGAGCCCAGTCTTCACAAGGAAACTCACTGAGGCAGCTGGTCTCCATCCCAGCTTAAGAATTCAACTCTGCTGGCCCCTGTAGAGAAGCAGGATCCTGACACAAGCACATCACCTTCAGCTTTATTTCCTTCTGTGACTTCACAACCCTTCTTCTGTCTGCAGATGAATAAAACCTCTTTGCATAGCCACTGCCATTTCATTTGCAGGCTTAGGCAGCAATCTCGCAGTGGGGAACTGAGTCCAGCAAACCAGTGAATGCATCTTTTCTTTCTTTAAGGAAGTGCAACACAGCATTTTCTGCTAGCAAGAAGGCTCAGTTGTTTAGCAGCTTTTGAACACATGCTTCCAGAAGAAAAATATCTGCCGCTATAATTAAAGGTAGGGTGCTTAACTAAGTATTTCTTTTGTCAGCCATTCATTTTTAAATGAGAATTTGTTGCTACATTATGCCATTTTAATATTGGATTGCCTTCAACCAGAACATCTGTGTACTTAACCAGCTGCTTTAAACAACTGCCTTCTTTAAAACTAAGTCAAATTAAAACTAAGCAAATTATGAGTTCTATTATAGCCAAATTTCACTGTGAAGTTCATTCCCTCCCATGCCATAGCTGGCAAAATGAGAATTATCAATTCATTTCCAAATGAAACAAAAAACCAAAAAGCAAACCACTCTTACTAAAGAGACAGCCACCAGTGCCTTATTACTTTGATAAAGATGTTAGCACAGGGGCATTAAAAATTATTTACATATTCATCTGCTTAATATTTGATAAGACAGTTGGAATCATGCCCCAGTATACAGTCAAGTTCAGTCACTCTGCAACTGGCAAGAACAGGGGAAGAAGAGACCATCTCCTGGAACATGTAGGTAACTGTAGCCTTCAGTTTAACATGGGCTTGGCTGGTGTAACTATTGGCTTAGGATATTCACGTTCATGTTTCAAAGCGTGGCAGCATCCCTCTGCTGAGTGATGAGATGAAAAAGCTTAGTCAGGTGTGAGAAGGGATATGGGATTTCTTCTCCTGGAGCTCAACTTTTAAAACAAAAAGGTAGCAGTGATCCTTGTGAGAAAGGATTTAAAACATCAACTCGATGTAATGGGCCCATCTGCCCAAGTTTTCAGAAAGCTCCATATTTAAGTTGTTTGCTTTCATTGTTCCCTGTTACTTCACCGGTTACTGAATTATAAGCCAGAATCAGTACAGGAATAAAGTAGTACTGCATGGAGAAGATCCCCAGCTACTCAATACAAAATGCAACAATCTGAGACAGTGACAAGATGATGTCAACAGGATCACTGGGATTACTTTCTTGAAGGGAATTTCCTTCTAGTGCTTGGGAACTACTGCACCAGTGAAACTAGGCTGGTCTAGGATGACATTTAAAACCAAACACTTCAGAAAAACAAGTGGTTTCAGGCAAATATCAGATATCACATCTTCATTAATTAATTAATTCAAAGCATAAAGACAGTAACACCCAACTGAGATGAAAAAAGTTACAGACTGTCAATGTAAGTCACAGACCAGGAGAAGCTCAGCATACACTTTGACATACCCACTTTTATGTTTCAGTTGTTTACTACACCAGGAACCTCCTTCAATCCCCTGCAATCCTCTCCATGACTTCTCCAGCAGCCCACAGATGAAGGTAGACCACGAGCAGGTAGGTACATCATGAACAAGGCTATTCTCACAGCCTTCCTCATTTGAAAGTCCCTACCCAGGCACAGGTAGCTCTATGGACTTTAAAAACCGTCTTTGTTTTGGAAATCTTTGTGACACCACAGCACTGACATTTCAGTGGTTTAGGTGCTCTTACCTGTCCAAAATAGAGCCAAAGCATAAAAACCACTTGCAAACTACAAGGCACATCATACAACTTGGCAGACAGGGAGGGCTTTTATAAATAGAATATGAATATATAAATAGAATTAGGAATACAGAGGGACCTGCAATATCAGTTAGGATAAATCAACCTGAGAATATTGGTGTAGTAGTGCTTTTGGTACCCCTGTAAAGGTAGTCTTCAGATGGCTGTGTAAGCATCACAGGCACTGCATTAGAAATATATTTCAATGAGAATTTAAAGTAAACTTAAAGAAGAGAACATCCTGGGGGATGAGGTAAGCATCAGAGAAACAAAGAACAGAACTGCTAGATGTTGACTACAAGAGGGCATTAGGTGATCTTGTTTGAAGAGGTGCAATCAGAGCTGCGTGAAACATCCCAAGGAACACTGAAGCCATTCTGTATTTTTCTGCTTGTAGCCCAAGCACAAGCCAAGTTCTGTCTTGACCAACACCACATTTTACAAAGGAGCTTATTTACTCCATTTCCTCAAATAAAAAGATGTGTTCAATAAACTGAATTCAAAGCTGTGATCTCACCCAAGTCAATGAGACAGTACCTGGGTCATTCCCGCATTTGTACTCCAAAACTGTAATTAAATTTAATGGACATTAAAAAACAGAGGCCATAAACTGGAGTAAAGATGATAAGAAAATGAAAGTGCCACATGCAAAACCCCACTACAGAAAAAGTAAACTGCTGTAAAGCCACAGTTTGGGCCAGATGACATATGAAAGCCACTTACGCTGTCCTGAGTTCTGCTTCACCTCACCCAGTCCAGATAACCTCTAAATTTCAATTCTTCATTTGGACTCCCTTAAAATCAGGAGAAATAAAAATATTTCCAGAGCATGCTTCATCTACTCCTAAAGTAGGTGGCTAAAATAGGTCAGATGAATCACGTTAGCAGCAGCTTTTTCTCTCCATTGATTACACAGGGTGCCTACAGGGACCAGGTTGGGTGTAGACATTCGGAGTTAGGGGAAATGAAGCCCATCTCAGACATCTGCACAACTGCATCCACAGCACTGCTTATCCTCTTATGGATGAAAGTGGGGCTAATTTCCACTGCAGAAAAAAGACAGAAGTAGAAGGCAAGCAGCTTTCTGGAGAGCGATCTTGAATCTGAATTCCCATCAGGGCAAGGTATTTCTGTTTCAAACATCTGAATTGAGACTACAGGTTGAAAGAGGCTGAGTCATGATCCCTATTCCCAGCACTACATCTAATCTGGAATCTGACCTTTGACATGTCATTTAACTTCACTTTTCCTACTAACTGCAAAGTAGGAATAATTATTACAATTCTGCAAGAACACTGAGTCTTAATTGATGAACATCTTTAAAGTGTTCTGGGATTCCAGTACCCTTCATCAAAACAGGGATACTATTAACTTTTATATGAACACTATCATGATTACCATTACAAAGACAGCATTTATCTGATATTTGTCTCTAAAACAGCTGAAATTAATTTGCAAGTGCTTTTTTTTTTTTTTTTTTTTTTAGTCCTTCTCAGTGGTATTGACATGCCTATTTTCTTTGGGACTTCTATCTTCTGATTTGACACTTTGCAAGTTTAACACCATGTTCCATTTTTTTGTTGCCTTTGTTTTCTGCCTAAATATGATTATATATAAATAGATCTCTCTCTATATATGACCCTACACATTCCGTATTAATATTAGCTGACAAATAGATTTGAATTTCGGTAATGTAAACAAATCTTCAGTCTTTTGCCAAATCTAATGGGCAGATATGGCTAACTACTGTCTAGAAGCCACACTTGAATCACTGTACACAGTAACATGAGCTAGAAATTAAAACAAAGCATCACTGTCTCCATCCTCTGTTCTTACAACCCCGGCAAGGAAAGCCCAATGGAAGTGCTCACATAATACAAACACTTTCATTTTAATCTGAAAATGGCTTCCATTACAGCGCGATGTAAAAAGGCAGAGACAAAAATATAGAGACATATAAGTATGTACATGTATATATACACACATACGGTCATGTTTCAGAGGGGAAGCATCCCTGGACCAGAGAGACCCATGACAGCAGGGAGCCAGGACCTCACTCATCAGCGCCACTCAGGATTTGGGACACCCTGTACCTCCATTTCTCTGGCTTTAACACATGGGTAAGTAACCTCCCTTTTCTTTGGCATTTATGGATGAAAACATCTCTGCTCGTTTTATTGTCACATAGTACCTCTCACTGGGAAAGGCCACGGGACTGATCCTGCACATGCCCCAGCACCTTGCACAGAGCGAAGAGGGGGAGTTCCTGTGGCTCGCATCCCATCGAGGGGGGCTGCTGGCTGTACATTGCCAAGCTGAGGAGAAGGTGACAGCAAGGAAAACTTTTGGAGGCGCACCAGTGCCAAGGCAGACTACTGCAGCCACACTCATGGCATGAAGGATACACACTGCCGTGAAAGCAACCTGCTGACAGCAACAGGGACCAGTGTCAGCCCCGTTACCAGCCATGAGGCACGGATTTCCTCCTGCCCCCACAAGGCTGTGATCACATCACTGCTCTGCTGCTGCTGTTCGTTTGAGTCCCCCCTGCCCCCCCGAGAGCAGGGCTGTGCTCAGCCAGGAGCAGGAGCCCCTGGCAGCCCCAGGCCGCGCTGCTCGCAGCCTGAGGCACAGCACCCCATGCCCACAGGCACGCATGTACCCGGTCTGGCAGCATCTGTGCTAAATCTCAGCATTAGAGACAAATCCACGGTTCTCCTGCGCAACCGTCACAGTCAGATTTGATCCCCTGTCGAGGTTACAGAGATTTTGGAGCAAAGACCAGAGCCTGCACACTGAACACTGACTATGAAAAACCGGACGACTCCCCTGGCGCCTGTGCCTGGGTGAAGGGCTTCCACTGACGCACGTTTCTGGGGGGTGCAGCAAGCAGCAGTGTGAGGGGCTGCGATTCCAGCACAGTCTGTGCACCTGCACCTCCTCGCCTGTCCACCAGCTCTGTCCCCGCTTGCCTCAGCTTGCTTGAACATCAAAGTCAAACTCAAAGTGACAAGCAACATCTGTTTCCACAGCTATTTTCCACACCCAGCTACATCTAATCCTTGCTTCATTGCCTCCTTTAAAGTTTAATAATGGCTTCAGTGAGCAGTCTTAGTCAAGTTTCTGACTTTTTTTATTTAATGCTTCCACGGCTGAGCTCAGAATTCTGAAGGAATCTGTGTTTAAGTAATCTGCTCAACAGAGAAAGCCCTGGAAATATACTTTCTGCTCATCATCATCTTAAACCACAAGTGCAAAGCTGCAGTACGGTGTGTATTTTTCCACTGTAGCAGCACAGTGGCAGGGTTTTGCTTCCCTTGCGTTGGATTTTCTCGACAGCTCCTCTACCAGATGGACTCAGTAAAGTATAAAACAGGATGTATGTCTCAAAATGCATTCAAGTTTCTATTTGTGGTACCCATCAAAAGGCTCCACATCATCCTTTTAGAGCACCGAGAAACAACTAAAAGACCTGACTGAGTTCATAGATTAGTTGTTTTAAATTACTTACATATAATTTACATACGTGAGATTTGCAGATAAAGATTTTAAAACCTCGGAGGACCTGAGAAACCACCGGAAACTTTGACTTATGGGGAATTATGGGGAAAAAGAAACATGTACTTGGATCACAAAACACAGTGGGGAAACTGATTGGGGGAAAACCCCAAGAAGTAAAATGGTAGCAGGCTCTCCAACCTTGATGGGACCCCAAATGTGGCAATCCCTGTGCGTGGCAGCACGGCACCAGCTGCGCGGCTCCTGCCTGTGCCCCCGAGCTGGGGCTGCCGTCCTCAACATCGCCTGGCCAGCCAGACTGACCTCAGATACTTCAGATGGAACGAATCAAAAAAGCAAAGCAAAACACATTCCAGACCTCAGAAACCAAATTGCACATCTACAGGGAAAACTGGTCCTTATCTGACCTCTTGCTCCCCCCTCACCCACGCAGGCAATGGCAGCCAGCTGAAATCCCCAGTATTTGGCAACTGAGGCTACCCTGACGTAGACCCACAGTCACACAAGCGTGGCTGGAGCTCAGAAGGGACGTGGGAAGCTGCAGTGAGCTCACACCCACATCCAGTGCTTGTGCACTTCCAGGCATAGATGTGGTCCTTTCTGCAGGGGGAGAAAAGTGTACCTGAAAGGAGTGCAACTGCAGCAGGAGCTGAGGCAATGCCAAGTGCACCGCGTCCCCCTCAGAACAACCCCTCCGTTCCCTAAGTCTCAGTGCTAGCAAATCACATCGTATTTCAAGATTGATTTTCTCTTACTTCAGCCTTCAAAACTAGGATATTGTTACATCTTTGTCAGCAATGTCAGAGTTTTCCAAAACAAATCAGACATCTTTTCCATGTAACACTACCAAGATACCTCCCCTGTGCTGCACCCTGTGGGTACTTCATTTTCGCTTTCTTCTGTAATAGGAAGTTTTCTTTCTCCTCCTTTTCACACTGCACTCCATAAATTGTTTAAATAAATGCCTATCTTGGTTTAATGAGTCTTTGCTCTCTGAGTTTTGAAAATACCATTAGGTATATTGAGTAGGTAAAAATTACATTACTATAGGGGAGCTACTGACATGAATGCATTACCTATTATTAGCACCAATAATCTTGTCTAACAAGCCAGTACAGTCTTTGAAGTGCCATCCTCAAGCTTTGAAGGTGATCCTTTTCCAAAGGTGCTGGTGGGTTTTTCCCCACCCTGTGTATTACAAAGTACTTAGGATTCCTAAATCATTTGCTGTTTTTCTTGCAACAGAACTGTTCCAACACCAGAACAGGATGAGTCCAGTTGTACCACACGGCACACCTACATTTGACTCAACAGAATGCCTGACTTGCTTTAAAGCATGGTGGAGCTTGGGCTGTATTCTCTTTTTTCAAAGGACATAGAGCTATGGTGCAGTTATCTGGCTTAACTGGGACATGCACTTATTTATCCCAAGCCGTACTGTAACTGCACGTGACCTAAGGCACAGGCTCTAGGCATGAACCTCTTTTTCCGGTGACAAGGTCATGAGCAAAATGCACTTCAATTGCTCTAACAGCATCCTTCTGGGTTTTTTGCTTGATTTTGTGCCTGATGCATGTGCTTCTGAAAAGGCTTTGACCACCACTGCCTACCTATGCTACTCCGTCAACTGCAAACATTTACTGGTACATCTTACTGATGATGTAAAAATCACACAGGAGATGTTGTAACTTGCCAGTTTTAGTGCGTTCTTGTGGAAGAAGTCTACATCTATTAGTCTTATTTTCCCACAACATGATGCAATGAAAAATCACGCATGTAAGAAAACAGCAGCTTCCACAATGTTAGGGTCAAAATGCCTGCCCCCTCCATTCTGCAATACACACAGACAAGTGTAGGATCACATTTAGCACTGAAAAACAAACATAAATTTTCAAATAATGCCAGTATTCCACATCTATGTGAGCCTTTAAAGACAAAGGCCAATTTTCTACATAAATAGTGTCCAGCTGGTCCTCCTGCCTGGAATAATCAGAGCAGATACATGCCCTTGTGAAAATCTCATCCATGTAAAATGATTTTTTCTTGCTTTTTGAAATATGGTTCTTAGATCTCCCTTCCCCAATTAAAAGAAGAATGTGACTTTGATGTCAAATAATTTGCAATGGATTTCAAAAAGAGCCTTATATGTTACTGATATTTTAACGTGACTTTATAATAGCTCCTTGCCAAACAGCAGCAAAGCTGCGATAGCTGGGCAGAACAGCGTTAACTACATGAAATGCAGTTAGCATGAAATGACATCAAAAAGTGCTGTCTCATCAGAGCA
This sequence comes from Microhierax caerulescens, assembly GCA_035590215.1. NCBI lineage: Eukaryota > Metazoa > Chordata > Aves > Falconiformes > Falconidae > Microhierax > Microhierax caerulescens. The sequence continues at coordinate 38,265,044 of JAVJGJ010000060.1, forward strand.
GAGACAATCTGCGGAGACAAGGTTTGCAGGAATAGTTCTTTTATTAGACCAATTCTTACAGTCAGAAGAAAGGACAAGCTTTTTGATGCAAAACCCTCCTTCAGTTTGAAACAAAAGTTTCAATCACCTCTTTTCCTAAATTTTTATCTGTCTTTTTATTTCCTTCAAGCTTGTTTTTTCCCCCCTTTCCTTCTCTCCCACAGACAAATTTAATGGGTAATTAGTCTGAGGCTTTACACCATTGCTAGCAATTGAAACCATAATGAAAAGAAAAGCAGAATTTTTACTTCAGAGAATTATCCTTCTCCTGGGTGGCTTCAATGTTTTCCTGATTTCTTTGTTTGAAACTTCCATTTCAGATCTGCAAAGGGCTTGTGTAATTATAAGCTTGCCTGTTTTCGCCAATTAAAGAAGTTGGTTTAATAAAAGATATTCCCTCTCCCTCTGAACACTGCCTCATTTATATCCCTAGACCGTGACCACTACAACAGCATTACAATAGCATGTTTTATGGAAATACATCGGCTTTCATAAAAGACCGCACAATCTCTCAGCCTAAGACACTTGCCTAGGATGTGGACAATCCAGATTTAAAACCAACTCTGTGTGATTTTCAGAATGATTTTTCATCCCAAGTCATCCAGAATCAGGCACAGTAGAATTCTAATTTAAGTCTTCACATCCTGAACCAACATGGGGACACCACGTTGCCCAACTAATTCACATCAAAACAGTTGTACTACAGTGGAGAGTATCAAAGCATGCATGTTCACCAGAGAACAGCTGGAAAATTTTTATTCTCATACAGTTTCAGATTCAGTCCCTCAACTCTACACCTCTGAAACACAGGCGATCACCCCTGAGCCCAGCCTAGCTGGACCGCTACCACCCAAACCTCATGGCACTTTGCAGTATCAACTCCATCTGCTACACACATCTCTGGCCTGGCAAAGTTTTCCTCTACGTTCCTCTCACTCGGGTCACTTCCCTTCTTCTTCAGAGTTCAGTTTTGCTTTCATCGCACCTCGGTGGAAAGAATTGGGCTATTTCACAGACATCATTCTCCTTACCTTCCCCTGCTCTACCCTGGCTGCGACGAAGAAAAAACAAGTATCAGCTTTGTCTAACTGCTTTGGAAAGGTAATACTGCAAACATACAACGGGCAAATTTTTCTTCTCATAACCTTACCTGAGCCACGTTACTCTCTAGCAGGAGGGGGCAATGGTTTCTAAAGGGAGTAGACCCAGCAGTGCTATGCAGTCCAAAGCATGAAACTAAACCCATGCTGCCCGTGGGTGGCATGAAGAAACTCTCCAGCTGCTGGTCAGTTAGTAATCTGCAACTACAGATATCACCTTCAAGAGAAGACACTAAAAATTTTATTTTAATTCTCTGTAATCTTGTGAGCCAGCACAGCTGCATAATAATATGAAGAAACTTCAACATTTGTTTTGGACACTGATTTTTCAGCTGTCAGCTCCTTTTTTTTTTTTTTTTTTCCCCTGTGTGTGTATATTAACAAACTTTCAAGCAGCTTTGTACGAGCCACTTGAATCATGGGGGTTTCAACATCAATTTGTAGGCAGCTGATCTGAAACACACAAGGTTGTATGATCCCAAGCTGAGAGAAGCGAACGGACACACCTTACCAGAAAGTCCCCACGGATGCAAGGCACCAGGCTTGCAAAAATCTCACAACTAAAGGAGGGTTTGAGATACAGCTCTGGGCACAGGCTTTTGTGTAGGAATGGCAGGGAGCAACTTTCCCTAGTTTATGCCTGTCCTCACAGAAAATCTCAGTGGGAGAGTGAAAGGCTCATTCCTTAAAAGCACAGTGAGGTCCTCAGCTGAAAAGTGCTTCCAGTAATGAAGCATCAGTGTCAGTGGGTTTTTCCCCATAAGCACCATGTCTTCTCCACCTCTAGCTGATGAACATAAAACTTACGAGGATGGAGCTGATGCTATGTGTAGTCAGGTTCTCCTAGAAGCAGATGTTGTGAGGTCCCACCCTCCCTCCTGCGCAAAGAGAGAGGCATGGGTCACCCTGTCCAGCTCTGTACTCCTGATTCCTGCAGGAATCAAACCAGCTCCCAGGAGACCAAGGTCACTCAGGAGTCCAGCCCAACTTAGGCTACAATAACTATTAAAAAATGTTTTCCCCTTCAAAGGCAATGATGACCTTTAAGGACTAAAACGTACCAGAGGAAGAAGCCCCCATATCCTGTATCTACATTATGGAGAACAGAAACAGTGAGACCAGCAGTTTGATCTGTTTGCCCTTGCTGCAAGAAAAGGCAAGAGGGAAGATGGACATCCATGCCATCGTGTATCTGAAGTTAAGGGCAGGGACAGGGATAACCAGCATCTCTGGAAGACACCAGGATAGCGAAAACAAGCATCCGCCCCTAAGAAGCTGACACTGTAGGTAAAAAGCAGTGGGTGGGCAACAGCTGTTTTCCATCAAAGTTCAGTTAAAGTGCTGCAAATCTTTATATACTTTACACTAAGGCTTAAAAGAAGCAGGCAGGACTGTGGATGACTCTCTCTAATGGATGCCCACAGGTGGATTTAAAAATTATCATAAATTCTGTTCTTTAAAGAAACCATCTGTACTCATGTGTTTGTTTGCATTTTAAAGATTGACATCAATTTCCATGTGTCTTGATAACTAGCTTCAGTTCTGAAAAGCGTGTCTGAATCCTCATTAAACAACAGTAGCCACTTCTTGTTTGTGAATAATACTACAAGGGTGGTTAAAAGAAGGGAGGGGGTGGGGGAAACACGTATAGGGGATGAGAGAGACAACAGCAGAATGCAAAAGCAAGTTACCACGCCTAGAAGGCAAAGGGAAGAGAGAGGAAATTTCTTGGGTTTGCAAATGAGTAAGACCGCAGCAGATCTCAGGTAGCCTAACGAAGCCTCTAGCACCAGTGTGCCTGTTGCTCTGTAGGGTCTACAGCTGGACTGGGGAAAAGATGGGAACACTCCACACTTCCACAGACAGCCCCATGTTTCAGGCACTAAATACACACCCCACAGACAATTTACATTGATTTTAATGTGGCTGGAAATTACCTCCTAACATAGACACCAGAGCTCCTCTAATCCAGTGAATATCCTGGGATAAAACTCCTTTCATATTTATATCTGGAATAAAATTACACTCCCAGGCACCAGAATATTTTCCCCTTAAAATCTGGCCAAACCTAGCTCCACTGTCTCGAACAAAGAGTCTCTAGGTATTCGCCTCTTCAGGAGAAATATTACAACATAGCCACTCTGAGAATAGTCTCTGTTTATCTTCATTCCCAGCAACGGTATTCTCACATTACTTCCTCAGAAGTATTTCTCTCCTCTTCAAATGTCTCTGTGCTAAACCACTGAAATATGTGGCAACTGCAGTGTCAGTTGTCACAGGGAAAAATATGTCAGCAAAAACATTTGATTCAATCTGCTGTTTAAGGAAGCAACATTTCCTCGGGGTGTATGCCTTGTGTGGATAAATAACAACTGTCCAAAAATCAAGAATCTAAAATCAATCTCAAATATCAAAGGGCAGATTTCAGGCAACTACCTTCAGCCAAAGGAAAATGCAAAACGAGTTCCTTTTTCTCCTGTTTTAATTTGGTGCAAGTTTGTTTCCGAACCAGCCCATAAAATTTAGCCTCTTGGGCACAAACTGGAGGGTGAATTCCTAACTGAAGAATGACGCGAAGGGTATTACGGTTCTCACAGGAGCCTTAACTTGCCCCCCCCCCAGGTACACACACCTTCTCTTACAAGATGCATCATATGGAATATTCACATTTGCAACGCGAATGACTAGACTTGCCAATTCCCGCGTGTATTCAAAAGCTTCTGCCTCAACGATGTATTTTTATCACGTTTTGCGTTCAGTTTCCCTGTATCCACGTAAGGACAAAAGAGAGGAACACAGGCAGCTGGTTCGCCGGTGGACGTCGCCCACCGAGGAGGAGGTGCTGAGCGGCAGAGGCTGGGCACGCCTGCAGCATCACTCGTCCGCTGAGGCTGAGCTGCCCACTTTAAGCTTTTAGGTTCACACATTTGAACATGACCACGCAATTGGTGAGTTCAGCCAAGCAGGTTAGGAGGTGCTGAGATCTGCAACTGATTACGGCATGCCAAAATCCTGTCCTTGGGTTTTCTCCATCTCAAACTTGTTTGCTTCCTTTCATTTTAACAACTTCTGACTTCGACAACAGTTACTCCCTGGTTTTTTCCCCCTCTTGTCAGAAAAGACTAACTGCGCTAGCTGGTGTGTTTTGCGCTAGCTGCTCCATCTAACCTGGGAGGCCAGAGCTTGGAAGAACGATTTGTTTCACTTCTCCATAGCGCTGCAATCCCATTACTCTCTCCACAAAAGCTACACTCTTGCAGCAACTGAAATAGTCCTTTGGCAATTCTCCTGGTGCTTCTTGCTCATCAATATGATCATATTTCTTATAGAAAAGAACAGCAAACTTCTTCTGTTGTTTTTAAAGAACAATTTGTGATGCAAGCAAATCCCTTGTGCCTCACCCACAGCTTCCTAAAGTTGCTTCCTAAAGTTGGTTATTCAAACTGCAGTTGCACTTCTGAAAATTAAGGTTATTCCAAAGGCCTCCTCCTTAGGAATTTTCAGCAGGAAAAGCCACAGGAGACAGACGTGCATCCCTTTGAAGTACCAGCCTTTTATCCCTTCCATAAATCATCTTGCTATTTCTTTGGGGGAGGGGGAAGGAAAAGCCACCTGCCTTCAACTTTTAATACCATGTCCACCTTTACAAAATGATCGTGCTTGCCCTTTATGCTGTTCTTTAATAATAAATGTGCCACCTGCTCTGGAGGTACCGTGATGCAATGAGTGCTGCAGCCAAAGTCAGAGCAGGAGTTCGATGGGCACATCCCATCAGATTTCATTTTTGCAGAATCATATTCAAACCAGAATTCTTCACAAATTTGGGGTATTCAGCCTTTTGTTTGGCAGTAGTGAAAGGAGAGGTTTAGGTATCAGAATTCCTGGGTGCTGGTCCAGGTCCACAGCTAATCTCAGCCATCAAATGCTTATAGGCAAAGTAAAGTCAATGCCTGCATTTGCTCGAAGACCCCGGGGATGAGCTGGTCCCAGGGGGCACCGCCTGGATGCTGCTGCTGCTCTGGGGATCTGCAGGTGAGCAGCTCCACATGCGTCACGGTTCCCCACCACTTCACGTTCATTTTGACCTTTGCTTTCTATTCATCCGTGGGTTTTGTTTCCTCTGTTCATAGCCAGGTTATTTTGAGAGGCTCATTTTCCTTCCTGTAGCATTTTCAGTTTTGCTCGGTGGATGGGGGAATAGAAGATGCAGTTAAAAATACTGCGATGCCACGGTGGGCGGTGAGCAGAAATAGACAGACACCAGCTCACTGCAAAGAATACCAAGTAATATCCCAGAAAGATAAAGGCATGGTAACAAAAGAAAAGAAAATGCACTTGTGTTCTGCTGCTAGAGAGCTAAATCTGGACTGGAGATACCAAATGAGGAGTACCGCTTGTGGCCAAGCGTGCCATCCTCCTGTTGGCTTCACGTGCAGTCACCTTACGACAGCACCATCAGCAGAGGCTCATAAAAACGTGGCTGATGAACAACAACATTACCTCCAGTTATAAACAAAATGTATGCGAGCTTTGGGGTTTTATGAAGATGGTGCAGAAAATCAGTATGAAAATGGACCCAACTGGTGTCCCATAGAAACCAGCAGCCTGTATAAACCGAGGAGAGGCTTAGCTCCTCTACCCCTCGCTTGAAAAGCAAGCTGTTTTCCCAAGAGGAAGATAACCCAAGCTTGGCCGATACAAGTAACTGTGCGATTATTTGGTGGATGTACACCCTATTTTTTCTGAGGCTTAAGTCTCTGTTCATCCAGCCAGTGACCACAGGGGTAATACTTCATCCCAAAGCGCTTTACAGGTGTTTCACAAACAGCACACCGGGGTCACTTACAGCCCTTAAGTGAGACACTCCTGCGGAGCGGGCCGGCGGCTGCTGAACACTTCATAAAAATACCCCGGCACCACTTTGCTGGGGAAGCGAGGAAGCATCAAACTGAAACCGCCAGGGGACTCGGGCAGCCAGACTGCAGCGACGTCTCTTGGCGTGGGGCCGGGGCGCCACAGCCCCCACTGCCCAGCCGGGGAGGCCTGCAGGTCTTTGAGACCTTGTGTGGAGGCAGACAGAAAAAGGCAGAAGAGCGCATACAGAGACGATGTGCACACGGGTCGGCGTGAGCAGCACCGGTGGGGTCACCGCTTCTCCAGATACCTGGGTGCTCAAGCCCTGTAAGTGCAGTGAAAGATGGAAACAGCCACGCTTCTGCAACGTGCACATGAGCACCCACCTCGGGTCAAAGTCAAGATGAGAGATAAGTGCAAGCTTACGTTTTATGCACATGGGAAATGGCACCTCTAAAGAGTGTGGGGTCACCAGGGGCCATTAGTCCAGAGGACAGTGCCATCTCTTGCTTCATCAACTTTGCTTCCAGGAGCCCACGGGAGGGAGACTTCCACCCTGCTGCTCAACTAGATCCTTTTTTTTGTCTTTATCTTGCAAGATATGTTTTGATCCCATCAAAATATAATATAGCCACAGGCATGAGAATAATCATACCATAAAAAAAAAAAAAATCAGCATGCAGATACAACCTTAAAGAAACACCACGGAAATGTCTAATAAAATAAATGCCATTTAAACGCTGCTATACAGAAACCACAGCCAGTGCAGAAGATTTAAAAGAAAATGTCTAGAGGTCTTCACATCAAACGTTAACACTATTTTCAAACCAAGCCTAAGAGAGGATGGCAAGTAATTTAATAAGCCTAATGGGTGTGTAATCAGCATTTGACCATTCTTGCCATAAAGGTAGGTGCCTTCCTGGGCCAAGATGTCTAGGAAAGCCACTGAAAGACAGCTAAGGCTTTTAAAACAGAATTTTTAAAACACCTTTCTTCTTCTTGTGTAGATTTATTGAGAATTTCACTCTATTAAGAATAGGACCCAACCAGCTGGGTGAAATACAAACAACTCTGTGGGTACAGTAAGTGGCACATTTTTGTTTAAGTTTGGGGCCCATTTGCAGCTTAATTTACTGCCAGCAATCAGTAATGTCAAGATTTCAAGCATCTCCTGACAGCCCTATGACAACTGCAGTTACACAGCATTATCTCGTCTTCCAGCAAAATCTTTTCCCTCACACAGCATCGTCCTGCATTTCACAACAGGAGAAGTATGCATGGTCAGCCTCTATCTCCTCACCCCTTATGGCCGGGGGGGCGGGGGGTGTCCTGTACCTGCTTTTACTGCTTTTGACATTGCTCCCTTCCACACAGAACCGATCACCAAATCACAAAATAAGGGAGATTGCCAATATAGTAAATGCTTCAACAAAAGGCAGAAAGAATGTTAGTAATATTTCATCTGAGGTTACGAAGTTTAATTTGAAAATATTTGGTACAGAATGCTCATTCATATACAAAGAGAATCCATCCTCTCTTCTAGTTACACACTTGGTCAAACAATCTCTGGTTTTGAATCAAAAAGGAAAGGGTATTTTTAAGGTATATTATATTAATGATATACAAACAACCATATCATGAGATGATCCCTAATGCTATAACATCACCATTTTATCTGGACAATTTTGTAACAAGAGTTCTAAGAACTGAGCACAGTAAGCAAACCAAATTTTTCAAAAAAGTGAGAAACCCCCCTACCCCACAACTACTGACCAGATTTTTTTCAAGTCCAATACTGATTTATTGCAGATGAAATAATCAGCTCAGTGAGGACAGAAATTGGACAGAAATTTTGTTTCACATCTTCAAAAATCTATTACGGTTTTAAGAGACCTCAATACTTGCATAAGGATGGAGTTGTATTGGGGGAGGGATGGAGGAGGAGAGGGGGCAGAGGCAATACTGAGCAGAACCAATATCAAATAAAAGGTGCTAATTTTATACTCTTAACAATCACAGTTGCTCAAATGTTTACAAACAACAAACCAACCCCAACAAACTTCACCATATTGTTATTTTAAACATAATTCATAAGGAATTCTGCAGCTACAAGATTATGAAAAAAAAACATGTATATTCTGCAGCAGCATAAAATATGATCCTATACACAATCCAAGCATCAATTTTCCCTATCACAATCAGTATTCTATCTCGAAGGAGCATCTGTCAGATTCTCCAGAACTAAAAATAGCAAAGACCCTTTTAAACAGAACTGTTTCTGGTTTATATTTATAACTACACTGTACTCGCTGCTTCTGGCTGTTCGGCGATGAAATTTGTGCAAGATATAATCAATTACCCAGCTTTGCACTTCATCATGCAGTTAGCTACCGTTACCTGCATCTTACCCTTCAAGCACTTCTCCCCATGCATAGGGTAGAGATTTTAAAAAGCAATAAATATTTGCACATTGAAGAACTAACTGTAGAGCTGACTGACATTACACAGCAAAAGACCTTGTGAGAACAAAACCCAAGCACACTGATGTATAAAACAGAGAGCCTACCTGAATTCTTCAAATGCATACATGGCCTAGTAACTACAAAAATGCTCTGAAATTTAAAATGATCTTCTTAACGTGCAGGAGGACCATTTAGTTTGTCAAACTGCAGCAAAATGCATAATGATGAGACAGTATATTTGAAATATTCTGAAGAGAAAGGGTATGCAGATACTGGCCTGCAGCCTACAGCTCAGCCAGCTGCTGACAAGCAGCAGCTAACAGGGAAAGGCGATAGAGTACCATGTGATCATTCCTGCAAGTCTGATTAATGCAGTATACTCCGGGAATACAAGGCTGATATCTTTATTATTCAAGCCAAATAAGTCAAATACTGTACACGACAGGCTCCACAGCTAAATTATCATTCACATGCTACACCAAAATCAGCGAACGCAAGCAGAGGATACTAAAAACTAAGTATATGTCATAACCGAAGAGATTAATTAGGCCCGTTCAAGCTGGTTTTCTTACCTTGTAGTGATATTTTAGTCTGTGTTTTTATTCATATAAACCACCAGTGATGGAACAAAAGACTGCAGCCACAAACCTCCCCTTCCATGAATGCCAGAACATTTTAAGTAGTTTATCTGCTAGAAATCATTTCCTCTGTAGTCTATCCCCAACCACTTTAACTCCTTCAGCCCTGAATTCGTTGCCATAAATCCTACTTGCAGCGCCACGTGGGCTTTTTAGGGTTTATAGGGTTAACACCAAGAAATCGCAGCAGTGCAACTGAATGAAGCGGGGTAAGAGCCAAAGGAGCCATATCTGCGAAATCAAAGAAGGGAAGACAGGAATGAGGAAAGTTGAGAATTTCATGGCATTGCAGTGTGCAAGTGAAGATGCTTCAGCTGCCTAGCAACAGCGCACGCAATCTCCACGGCAACAGCGCAGGGAGCGCTGGGGTCAGAGCATCACTGCTGCACACACACCCAGGGGTGATAAACCGGAGCCAACCTCCCCCAGTCCAGCCACAGCAACCCTGTGCCAGCTGCTCTGGTGCCAGTGGGGAGAACCGGGAGGGACGAGGCTCAGGGGTGATGCTGGCACCTACCCTGTGCAGGCCAGTCCCACCGAAGCGAAGGGGAGGACGGAAGCACACGGGCATGCTCCTGCAATAGCTCAGTGGTGGACAAGGCACCTGCTCCTCTGACACAACGTGGCCAGGCAGCATCGCACACCCTAAACACAGCTCACAGCGCAGGGGAACAGATCCCGAAACACCAGGAGCCAGAGCTCGTCATCCCCATAGCAAGGCCCTTGGTAGTTTGGGACGTGTAAGGATCACAGGCTGGCTGACTGCCATTATCCGTTCGCTCCGAGATTACATGGGTCTCATTCATGGCAGAAATCAGGGAGGCTTTGCCAAGGCTGCCGGCAGCCCCAGCTGAACCTGGCAGCATGCTCGGGGGGCAGGAGGAGGTTTTACTGTGCACACACCAGACCAGCCTCAGCACCTCTGCCACGACAGCGTGCAGCCACCAAGGATGCCCAGCGTAGGACAGGCAGAAGGGGAACTCACCTGCTGGCTGCAGAGCAGATCAAGGGGGAGGACTGCTGGAAATGACGGATTCCAAAGCTGGAAAATCAACCCTTCACCTGGGAGGGAGAGATAACAGGGAAGTGGGAGAACACACTGCCTGGGAAAGTCAGGAGGAGGCAGCAAATTCAAAGTCACTCTGGGGCTGCTCCCCACCTTGATTTGCCTTTCTTTTACTGCTAGGGCTGGTTTCCAGTACAAGGAAACAGTTGCTCACATAGAGGATTTTGGCTGGAGCCTGAAACATCCAGACCCAAGTACAGCTCCTAAGGTTCACTCTGCTCTAGGAGAGTGGCTGCCCCACTGAGCCACAGGATTTGGAGACTGGAAAAGTATCCAAGGTCCAGAGATCCAGATCTCCTGGACACAGTGATCTGTGACAGGCTGCGGTACCTGTGGCAGCTGAACCCACAGCTCTGAAAAATGTAGGTAGAAAGGGCTGGAGTGAAAGGGGAAGGCATTCATGGCAAAACCCCAGCACTGGCATCAAAGAAAATCCACATTTATTTGGGACATGGTGTGTTTAATGTAGTAGTGACCTTGGGTTTCATTTTATTTCCTTCTATACGATGTGATAGCGTTAAGTGGCAATAAAGGCACGCTGTAGGAACACACGCAGTCACACCATCTGACAGAAATTAATTATTCCATAAGCCTCTAGAAAGAGGACTGTGAGGTCAGTGCTTCTGACTACAGCCTAATAAAAGATTAAAACCAGTAGAGAGGATGACCATACAACTGTTAAGAAAAGTCATCTTCCATATTTAGGCTGACTTTGCTAGAAGTATGTGTACTACATACAGCACCCAAGCAGCCGGGCATGGCTGAGGGAGCCAGTGCAAGCAAGCGTTCTGCTGCTGACTTTGGAGGAAGCAGGGGTTTACCTTCAAAGTCGGAGCTAGCCAAGATCCCTCATGGGTGAACGAGGAAAGTCTGGACTTCTGTTTTCTTGTTCACCCCAATCTTCCTCTAAGTTGAATTCAAGTGGAAGAGGGCTGGTTTTCACTTGAAATGTGTTTATTTTTCAAGCTAGCTAAAGACCTTTCTATGGAATTAACAGCAAACATAGTATACTGTTTCCCCTACGTATTCATCCCTTTTGAATGAGTTGACAGAATCACTGTCTGGTCTTCCCATTTCTGCGGTTTCTTAAGAGCCACTATGTAAATAAATAGTCAGCTGTTCAAGTCCAGGCTTCATCATCAATGAGGTCACTGTGATGGACTCAAAAGGCAAACATATTCCAGAAAGCTTTCGTACTCCATACGGGTCAGCTGCTGAAGGGTTTCAGTAGGATAGCTTTTCTTAATTATTTTTTTTAGCCAGCACTGTCACAGCCGCTCATAGCATTACAGACAGCAAGAGCAGGGCTCCTATCCTGCAGCATCACAGATAGTGTCATTTCTGGTTAATTAATTACTAGAATTCGCATATTAGATGGTAAGATCTGAGAACCATCATGTCATCTTGTTGACATGAATGAGGTTCAGCATGGAATTACCTAACAGAACTCGCAGGGGCTTCAGAAAGTCACATGAACGCATGCAATGACCAAATACATAAATAAATGCAGGATTGTAATACCTCCTATGACTTTTTAGCAAAGACGACTGTAACTTCTCATGCCCTGAGCCAGACTGAAGGTCTTGAGAAGCAGACAGATGGTACATCAGGAACCACAACCAAAACAACATTATTTACAAGTTGTTGATTATTCCCTGCCTGGCTTTATAATCGGTCCAGACCTTTGATGCAAAATGTCCCATGCTTTACCACAAAATTAAATTACATCACGGAAAAGAAAAATGACACTAAATATTGGGTGGGACAATTAATATAAAACTGTGGGACCCAGATCCCACCTTCTGATCCAAGGCCAGAGAGGGTTCCCTCCCACTGAAGAAGACCTGTAGCTTTTGGAAAAGAATTTGCAGTTTTAATTCCAGACTCTAACAAACAAGTGAGGCTGTGACCGAAGTGGTTATCCTTGGTGAAAGCTTGACAAAGAAGCAAAGGATATAAAAAAAGCCTGGGAATATGACAAACCAGAACAAGGAAGAGGGTAATGGTGACATTTCTGGCTTTAGCTAGTATTTAAGTGGCCTTGTGTTGATTCTCTGTGTGAGAACCTAGTTTCCCCAAGAATAACATCTTGCACTATTAGTATTCGGTCTATCAGTATTAGTACTCTTGACCTGAGATTCCACCAAAGCCTTGGCCAGATACTAGGTGACATTATCTGATCACAAGCAGACTGAGATAAATCAATGAGGTAACTATTTATTCCCTTGCTGAAGCAAGGAAAAAGCCACTAACACAGCGGACTTCTGTCATTAAGCCTGTATTATAATTATGCTGAAGTGATATCCAGACCACTCTAAAAAAAACCCACAACTGCACTGAAAAAGGCAGCATTCATTTCAATTCATGAGGAAGAAAACAGAAAGGAGAAGCGAAATGAGCCAACCAGAGGATATATATTCCGTATACATCCACCACAGCTCTAGCATTTCTGCACAGTGGAGGATGTGGCGATCACAGGCAGCATCCCAGAATATACTGAAAAATCTCCTTTCAATAGGGTTGTCTCTGAGTTCAAAAGTCTTTCTTGGGCTTAAGAAAATAAGATTTAAAAGGATTATTGAAATAGAAGGAATAGCTACCTAGTTTGCTCAGGTACCGGGAAAATTGTGGAAATAATTACAGTGCCCTCAAGTTTACTGAACAATGGTATATTTGATACTGGAGTATTGACTCAAACCTTCAGCTGCTAAAGGAGAGGGCGGGTGGGGCAGAAAGAACTTACTTCTTTCCCCACTTTTCATCAATGGGATTTCTATTGTATGTTGCCTTAAAATTTTGATGCACAAGAATAGTCTAATCCACATTTCAGACTGCTCCTTTCGCTCTCTGGTCTGCAGTTTGACCACTGAAGTTTGATTATGTGACATTAACCTTCACCAAAAAAAAATTCTACCAACTTTCCCTCCTCATTTTTATATATATAGCTTGAAATTATTGCAGCACATGGATATTTGCACAGGAAAAATCACTTTTCTCCCTCCCAGATTTGGCCTGAATATGCCTCATACCTTGCAAATCCCGAGGCTTGGCCAGACTGCAGGATGGCTGCTGTGAGGTCTTCCCTCTGTTTTTCTCCCACAGCTTTACTCTTATCATACTGGGGGTAGCACGTACCATTTTCATTATTAGATCCTCTGTAGCAGGTGCAGATAGGCACACGGCATCTCACAGGGCTGGAATGGGATGTTTTCCCAAACAGAGCCCTGACTGCCCTGTTCTAGTGCTTGAGGGAAGATGCACTGAACTAGAGAGAACAGGATTCTTACTGATTTTCTAATCAGCCCTCCCTTGGGGATAGCACCAAGTCACAGCTTTCAATCCCAACAGGACTGAGCCAATCGGGATGAAATAAAAGCTCCATATGGATTATCATCGATCACTTCAATGGTGCCTGAAATATCCAGCCAAGTTTAAGACTTGGTGTATGGTGCTGGTTGCCTCATAAAGCTGGAAATGGAAAAGGTCCCTAGCAGTTTACATAGACAAGACATAACAGCCAGCAACAGATAAGGATATCTGAGGTGAATGTCAAATTAGTAAAAGAAGAAATACTGTCAGACCACCAAACACCCAAAACCTTTCAAACAAAATTCAGTCTGTGTAGGTTGCAAATGTTAGCTGATATGTCCAAGACAAGTATTCCTGCCTGCTTACGAAAAATGATTTAACACTATACAAATTTGAAGTGCAAGGCAGTAATGTATTATTTATTCCTAGATAAACAATTATCATCCATAGCTTTTTCAATACAGCAGAGATTAATTTGAATCACACTGCACAAAGAAGTCCCCTTTGCAATTATGAATTACGCTGACTCAATATTCACTGACAGCCACAGTGTCTTATACCTGCTGCATCTTTGCTGATTGGTATCTTAATCTGTACAAGCACAGAGCAGAAGACATAAAGAACTGTTTCAGAGAAAATAACAAGATCTGTAGGCTTCCATTTGGAAACTTCCTTCAAGGCAGCCATAGTTAGTCCATTTGACTTTTCCTGAGTTGTGAGAGATTAAGCGGGAGAAAAGAGAGGTGGGAGGCTAAAACTAGATTTGCATTATCACCACTATCAAATGCCACGTCAAGGGATATGAAAACAGCATCTGAATAAAGCACAGCCATCCACTAAAGCACACACTGACAATCAAACAATTGGACGTTTATGCGGGGTGTATACATCACACACCAACAAACACAAACCTGTGCGCTTTAGACAAGGATACAAATAAAGGTGTTCACATACTGCCATAAACATCCTCACTTCTCGCCATTTTCAAGGAAGCTGGTGGCCTAGATCTTCTAAGCACTGAAATCATACGGTGGCATGTTTGCAGCCAAAAGTAGCAGCCAACATGAACCAAACAACTTCTCAGACACAGAGGAGCACCTTAACTCATACTGAACTGGGGACTCATTATCAAGTGTATCGGCAGGCCAGAAGCTGTTCTGGGTGGGAAATGTCAGTGTCTACTTGACATCTTTGGCAGACATTAGATTACTAGTAACAGCCAACTAGTAACAACTTCCTATACCCCTTCACTCTCTACTTAAATGCCAGGACATAGGAAAAAAATCAAGGCTAAGTTTTGTACTTCTGTCTGCCAAAAGTAACCTCACTGCAGTCAACAAAACTGCACGGGTACCATGTGTCCATCGAGCGAGTTCTCTGCGGCACAAGATCACAACACCAAGGTCTTAGGAGCTATTAGATTATAGGGATTTACACAGACATAATGTCAAAGCTCGGATCAAATTGTGGCCCAGAATTTCAGCCACAACATGTAAGGATTATCCAGTGTAAGGCACTGATGGTAGGGAATTTGCCAAAACACAGCTGCACTGCTATCACATTAAGATGCATACTGCTCCTGCTTCCAACAAGAAAAGAACAATTTTTTCTTACCCTTGCAACTGATGCAAAAGATACTAGAATAAACGTGTGAAGGAATTATTCATTATATACTGTGGAATTCTTTGTTCAGAAACGGCTTCTGCCAGCAGCACCAGACATAAGCCGTGGCAATTTCAGAACATCACTTTGCTCACTCCCCCATTAGAACATACCAAAGTTTTGATCCCTCCAAGGCCCTAGGACAGCCTAGCACCCATCAGCAATTTTGCACACTAACCCACAGGATCTTGCTGGCAGGAGGGAGATGCTGGTGGTGTGATGCCACTGGAACTGTGCTTCAGCCCAGAGAAAGGTGACACCGTCATCACACTGGTCAGGTTCTGGCCCACTCTTGACTTCATTAAGGCTTTCAACAGTGTCTCCCATCACATCCTTACAGACACATTCATCACTGTGTAAAATACGTGATGGGGAAGTAAAGAAGACAGTCAGACTCTTCTCAGAGGTGACAGCTGAGAGACAAGAGGCAATGGGCACAGATTTTGAAATACAGAAAATCCAATTCAAACATAAGAAGAAACTTTTCTTCCAGCAGGGTGGTCAAACACCGGCACAGGTTGCCCACAGAGGTTATGGCATCACCACCCTGGCAGAAATTCAAAAGTCAACTGGACAAGATCCTGAACAAGGGGGTGGACAAGATGATCTCCAGATCTCCCCGTCAGCCTCCACAACTCAGTGTGATCCTGTGAGCAGGGCCTCCCCATCCCTTAAACATCGCATAGCTTGCCCCCAGAGTGTGCCTGGCTGCTACAGCAGCTGCTGCACAAGAAATATCAGGTCATTTCCACAGCCTCTTCCCTTTGTTATGACTTACACCACGTGGAATTTACTTATTGAGGAAGATTATACCTAATCTTTAACAAGGACCACTGACACATTTGGACTACAACTTTGAGACTTCATGCTGCCTTCTTCCCGTAAGGCCAGAGAAATGTTACAGGTGGCCACAAGTATATTCTACCACACAGAAGACGACTCAGGGATGCCCTTCTCTGAAATGCATGCAGCTTGGCCACGCTGCGCCCTGCACAGGGGCAGGGCAGCGAAGGCATGGGTTCCCCCCAGCTTTACCAATTTCTCCACAGAGCATCAGCAAGACCCAATGTTTTTGAGCCAGATATAGCAAGGAGATACGCTTTATGATATTCCATGGAAAATCGACAGCAGGCAGTTTAAGTTGCAAAGCACTGTACTGAACACCACGTTTGTATCCCTTATTTGTCCTTCACATAAAGAAAGACTGAAGTTTGAAAAACTGTTTTGTTGGTGGTTTTTTTAAGAACCTGAGAAATATCACAACTCCTGCTTTTTGCTGCTCCTGCAGGATTCCTTGGAGAGGGTTAGCTGGTTTCTTCAGTGAAACAGTATGAGGTCTGACACTTTAATTAAAGGAGGTGTCAAAATGAACACAAAAATATCTTTTTTACATAAGCTGCATGTTACACTTCAGAGTCAAATGCATGTAAATTACAAAAACAGCATCACAGCAAAAGCCTTCACACAATGCATGAAACTGGGCAGCTTTCAGGTCCCCACGTCATCTGAACATCACCAGTTTTCCAGTTTCCAATGGTAGTAGGCATGACATTCCGTTTCCTAACAGTTTGTAACAGTAGTGGAGATGAGATTCAGCTTCCCAACAAAAGGACCATCACTAACATTCACACAGAAGCAAAACAGTAATACAGACCCCATGTTTGAGGCACTTTGCTCTGCTTTCTACATGCAAAATTTTCCACACCCCTCCTAATTTTCCTGTGACTCATAATATCCAGATTTCTGAGGTGGGGAGTGGAAGAGTGAGGGAAGCCACGCTGCTTGCTTCAGAACTGCGTAGCAAAGTTACTGCTGAAGTCTGAATTATCATTCTGGCTCTGCCACCTCCCTGACTTCTGCTCAATGCACAGTCTGAACTAGGGTGGTCTTTGACAAATCAAGCCATTGCTGCAACCCACCCCAGCAGCCCCCAAGCCCTGACTGTCCAACACTGCTGGTCAAGACCCAGCGATATTCCTTGCAGGCAGAAGAAACCAGGAGAGCTTGGGAAGGAGAGCAGAGTAGGAGCTCACACACACACACACACACACACGCACGCACGCGCGCACACACACACACACACGCGCACGCACGCACACACAGACACAGACACAGACACACACACACAGACACACAGACACAGACACACACAGACACACACACACACACAGACACACACACACAGAGACACAGACACACAGACACACAGACACACAGACACACACACAGACACACACACAGACACACAGACACACAGACACACACACACACAGACACACACAGAGACACACACACACACACACACACACACACTACTTGCGCAGCTATAATTGCATGGCTTATCATTTCTCAACTGAATGATCCCATTTTCTCGCTCTGCCTTTAAAAAAAACCCACCTACTTAGGCCATACAACTGTGATTAACTACCTATGGGAGAGCTAGTAGCATTTTTACAGTCAAATAAGGAGCAGTAGTAGAAATTGCCCTACGCTACCATGAATCAAGCTTCGCACAACACCTCCTGCCTCCCTGCCTGTGCGGAGTGGGTCCTCTTCATCACTGCGGCCAGATTAGCAGGCAAGCCACAAAAAGCACGTCTCACAACCAGGTCACAACTTTGGGAAAAGCGGTGGGGTACACCTTTGTCCACCCCAAAACTGCACAAAGAAGGTGTACAGGACCAGGAAAGGAGAGAAGGGGAAATGAGGAGTGGGTTTTGCACTCAGAGTGGGCTTGTCTCTAGACCCACTGACTCGTATTTGCACACCAAGCCCCATAGCAAACCGCAGCAAAGAAAACTTTCTCCTTGCAACACTGCTCACTGCTGAAACATTGGCCACTCTTGCTGCCCTCCTGTCTGGCACTGCTGGGGGTTCAAACCAGTTGTCCAAAGCCAGGTGTCCAAGCATATGTTCAGTATCTGGCATCCAGCTGGGCTCTGGTGTCCCACAGGTCACGGCCACCAGTATATAGGCATCCATCACCTGGGTGCTCTAGATCATTTGGAACGGAACTGGGCACCAATTCAGTTTAGACAACTGACTTATATCTTCAAGTATTGAACATTTATTCATGAGCCAAATCTTACTTCCCTCATCTCTGGAGGCAAAGAGAGGTGAGTATGACCTGTCCTCTAACATGAGATACATTTGTCGTTTGTTCCAAGTATGAATGACTTCCTGAAGGAAGTGGTCCAGTTATCACAAATAAACATCCCAGTCAAATTCTGGCTAAGCTAATTTCTAATGAATGAAGCTACCGAGCAGGCAGTGCATCCCAGTGACCTTGGAAGATAGAAGTAGCAAAGCTCTGGAAATGAATTCCCAAGACTCACAAAATGAGAAATGATCACAAAACCTCAAATACTATCCAAAACTTACTCCCTTTGCTCACAAAATCACTGTTTCCAGCCACAGACAGGCATCACTATCCTTCCACATTTTGAACTCACCTTTCCATCTCAGAGCACTGCAGGCCAGCCTAACCTGAGCCTGCTCCTTCCAACCTCACACTCCGAGTTGCATTCCCCATATTAGCCGCAAACAGCTTGAGCTCTCTTCAGTTACGAGTATCCTGTTTTCCCATCCACTGCCATGGGCACTACCATCCTCTGCTACCTCAGGCTGCTATGAGATGAGCACAATATCAGTGACATTAGTATTAGCAGACAGTGTTCGTGCCTGGGAAGTACAAGCAATGCTGAACCCTTGGGCTGCCTTTGCTCTGGGCTCACCTCTCCCTCCACCTGCCCTGTCCCCAACGACATGCCACCACTAGCCGAATATTACCGTTGGTGCTGTAGTGGTGCAGGGCTG
Source organism: Microhierax caerulescens (assembly GCA_035590215.1). Lineage (NCBI taxonomy): Eukaryota > Metazoa > Chordata > Aves > Falconiformes > Falconidae > Microhierax > Microhierax caerulescens. The sequence continues at coordinate 38,283,990 of JAVJGJ010000060.1, forward strand.
GGGACCCAGGCCAGCCTGCACAGCTGCCTCCCCACCTCCTGGGAAACAGAAAGGCACTGAGCAGAGCAGGAATGACCTGAGACGTGGGTTGGGTCAGTACGAGCACAGAAACGGCAAGAAGAGGTCAAACCAAACCCAGTAAGAACAGTGGAGGAGAGGATCCGATATTCTGAGGAGAAAGGTGTTTTGTACCTTTCATGGGACACAAAATCTGAAGGGCAGGTACTAGTCCCACAACTGGACTGTGTTGACCTCAACCTCTGTCCCTTGACTTCTCAACCTCTCCAGAAATTATTATTTAACAGTATTGTTGATGCTCGAGGGTGTCCTTTCTGGTATCTGTGTCATGACAGATCCACGTGGCATTGCTCACCATTGTGCCCCAGGTCTCCAACATCAGTGTGGCACGGAGCTCCTCTTCCCTCAGGACTTCACAAAGTGTGCAACTTAAGCCTCTGCAATATTTTTATATTCCACTGGTTTATCATATGGACAGGGGATTCAGCAACAGCCACAATAATTTTTAGCTTATAATCACAACTTTCTTTTCTAACCCCTCTTTCTCTTTCAACTACCTCTCCTGAAGCCATTTCAAAACGCTGCTGTGATAATCTCTCTCCTCTCTCATTTGCCCCACACAACTCCAAGCCTAAAATAGTTTTGTCTCTGACACCTTCCCTTCAGTTTATTATTTATCTTTATCGGGCAGGCTCTTTCATCCCACCACCACCCCCAAGGCATCAGGAACATAAAGGAAACATTCCCAAGGAGTGCAAGTAACAAAAGGGTGATGGCAGACTGGATTGTTCCTGAACAATCCCACACTTACATAAACAGAAGGTGGCACTCAACAAATTAGTCGTGAAAAAAAAAAAAAAAGGGGGGGGGGTATAAAGAAGTAATTATAATAAAAATACATGTGAATCTGCTCAGGAATACTAAAACAGTATAAATACTAAAAAAATCAGGAATTTCTCATTTTACCCTTGAAAACCTGCTTTCTCTACATACTTTGGGCCAGACAGACAACGCATTGGGTTCTCCTCCAGCAAATATTTCTGGGGAGGGGGAAAGAAAAAAAAAAAAAAAAAAAAAAAAGCAGGTAACCCTTGCAAGTTATCAATGCACAAACACAGGAGATTCCTCACTGAAGAACCATATAAAGGAAACTGTCACAGAGCCAAAATATTCTCGTGTGACAGCCAAGCTTCTTGCAACTTCCCAAATAAGGCCACGACTTTAAAGAGCATGTCTTTTCAAAGCCTCATTCATCTCCATCGCCTCGAGAAGCAGCGCATTGTTTATGTGTCTGGGTGTGCCGATATTAAAGCAGAGGGAGATGGGCACAGCTCAGTGGTTTCCAAGCCTGGCTTCCAGACAGAAGGAACCCAGTAATCATAGGAAGCTTCAGAGGCCGGCAGCACCCCTTCGGCCACTACTTTGGAGTGATTCCTTGTGCAAGCTGAAACTGGAAGGTGTGAAGGAGCTAACAGAGACAGACAGCATTTCCTAGTACTCTGGGGATAGATTTCAAGTGAAATCTGAAGCAAAATTCTATATTCCCTCCAGCCTCCCAAAGTTCAGAGTCTTTTGCATCAAAGTCAGGGCTCACGTTGAAGTTCAGGCCAGGTTTTGGACCATTTTTCTATTTTTCAAATATCAGTTTACCCATCTTCAAAGCAAGAAAAAGAAAACAAAAAGCTATGGAATCAGATCACCTTTGCTGTATCTAGTTCATATTTATTATCCATTCCTCTCTTGACGCCTCTCAAATACTTTCAGCTTGGCAAATTCTTGAAAATTATCAGGTGCTTCAGTTCTGCTACTTATTTTACACTTGAAGCACAGCACTAGGAAATTGGAATTTTTTTGCAAATCCTTTGAAACCAAAGCAAGTCCTTAAAAAACACCCTATGCAAAAACTTGTGGGTCTCAGCCTCAGTTATCCCATCTTTGCAATTGTAACGAGTCTGTTCCTATAATAATCACACAGCAAAAAATATATTCACAGAACTTTAAAGCCATGGACAGAAGAGGAAGAAAAGCAGTAAGAAAGTGGGTCAGTAGAGCTTGTGTATATTGAAAGCCCAAGCTACTTAGGTGATGGCTGTTCAGAAGGTACATGCTGTAATACTACATAGGCACAAAGGAGAGAAAAAGCCAAAGGAAAACAGTATGAGCCAGAGCCATGTAATACATGACAGTTGTACCTAAACACCCAACAACTTAGTGGGATCTGACTTTAAGCAACTCCAGCAAGACTCATGACTTCTTCTAGTCATAGAATCATAGAATGGTTTGTTTTGGAAGGGACCTTAAACATCATCCAGTTCCAACCCTGGCAGGGACACCTTCCACTAGACCAGGTTGCTCCCAGCCCCATCCAGCCTGGCCTTGAGCCCTGCCAGGGATGGGGCACCCACAGCTGCTCTGGGCAACCTGTGCCAGTGTCTCGCCACCCTCACAGGGAAGGATTTCTTCCTTATCTCCTAACATCTAATCTAAATCTACACTCTTTCAGTTTAAAACTGTTACCCTTAGTCCATGTGCTACGTCACCCAGAGGAGAGCAAAATTCCAGTGTCTGAACAGTGCCAGAAGCAGGGTGTCTCTTGCGCAGAGGGTTGACCTGAGGTGAAATGCATCCCCACCTTCTCCACTTTGATTACACATTCACGCTCCTGCCTTTACCCAGTAGGGCACCATGCATCCACAAACCAGGTCAAAAGTTGGCTAATCCAACAGAAAAATGATGAATTTTCCTTGGCTGGATTAACAAACCAACAAGACATTTCACAACACAACGCTCATGAAGTCCCACACAAGGGAAGTGGCGGGAAGGTCCTTCTAGAGCCAGGGGGAATAAACACACATTTTAGCCATAACTAATAAACTGTCCTGTAGGGTTTATCTACATGAGAAAACTCTAGAAAGGTAATCTGAATTAACATTTCTGTAATGAATCAAACCACATTAGATCCCTGCAGACACACTCATTATTAATTAAATCAAGCCTATTTCATATTTAGTCTAATTTACTTTGATGTGAATTAAGCTTAATCAAATTAAGGTCACTTGAATGCTGAATCAGAGAATATATACAATGGTTTAATTTAGTTTACCTAATTTACTTTGCATTCACATTTTTGGTGATTTAGATTATTTTTCCTTCATGTCTTTGTGCAGACAGCTTTAGAATAGAGAGACAGCAGAGAACAGACAAGATGCTGGAAAATTCCCCCCAAAATCAGCAGTTCTGAGCTGTCAGTGAACTCATTCTCCAGGAAGGGGGTACCAGAAGCTGTGTATCATGCTGAGGACACACCAGCAGGGCTGCTGCATGCTCGCTTTCCATGAAGGCTCTCCTCTGGCTCTCCACCTCTGGAGCCTGGAGGCTGGAGAGAGAGAATCAGACCCTGCGAGTCTTCACATCTCCATCCTCCTGCATTTGCAAGACCTGGGCAGATGCTGATGCACCATGAGAAATGCATGACCTGAACGAAATTGAGACAAACCTCAAGGAAGCTGAGGCATTTGATGTGGTTGGTTTTTAAATAGCAGGTCACTAAAATACTTGACATGTTTTGTACTATTAGGAAAAGACAGCAGTTATCAAAGTTGTTTTTCATAAAATAACAAAAATCATACAAGTCCACTTCTTTAGGCAGATGTGTTAAAGTCACTTGCCCTGTTTATTCGCCGTTTTAAGGTCTTGTTCCAATTTTGCTTACCCTGCTGCAAAACTTAAAAAGTCACCATTGAATCTTCTAGCAAACTGCCTTCGCATTCCTCTCACGTGACTACACTTTTTACCATTAAAGCAATTTTTCTGTCTGCCCAGATGTGTAGACAAATGCACCCTGCCGTATTTAGAGCATCAGTTGTTTAACAGTTCCTGCGATGCAGGTACCATCTGTGAGACTGAACTGCAGTTCAGGCCTATCACATTGATAGGCTGTTGGGGAATCAGAGATGGAAAATGATATTAGATTATAATCCCGCTGCATTCAAATAGAAGACAAGGACTCTAGCAAGGTCAGGCTTAGCCTGTAATACCCAAGCACACCTTTAAAAAGGTTGTTCAGGGAACCTTTAACTGCGTTGTTTGTTTTGCAGTGTCCACTTAGGATTATCGTCTTTTAAGGGTCACAAACGGTGTCCAAACCTCCAAAGCACAAGGATGATGAACAGATCCTGATGGCAATAACACATGACAGTCAGCATCAGGGTGCAACTAGGTCTGCAGTGACAGACTTTGACCAAAATGACAAAGAGATCAAAAGCTGGAGACCAGTGATGAGAATAAGAGGCCACAGAAAGCATTCCTGAGCAAGGAAGGACTATTGTTTTAGCATTTTAGCATGGAAATCCTTAGCAAACCACTGGGTTAATCAGACCGTGCAGTGATTTAAATTTGAGCTCCTGGAAGCATGAAGTCACCACCAAGAGTAGGGTCAGACATGGAGCGTCATTTCCACTTGGGCTGCCCCAGCGTGCCCTGGCCTCAGCACTGCCTTCCCTCCCGCTGCCCGCAGCACCGCTGGCACGATGCTGACAGCCATTCATTTACACAGCCCCATGGAGGACCAGTCCAGGGGATGGAGCCAGCTGAAAACAGGGCCGCTCTGCTTTCAGCTGGGAAGCACTGACTAAACAAACCAGTACCGACACCAGAGCCCCCACCATGCTCAGGAGGGTGGTGACAGGTAAATGCACGATGCGAGGCATTCGCGCCGCACACCTCTGACCATGCTTTGTAGCGTGAGATGTGTCCTTGTGTGCATTTATTGTTCTTGCAAACTCGTTTTCATCTCCCTTTGCTGCCTGGCGCAGCCTCCCCTCTGCTATTTCTGTAATGCTCTCATATTTAATACCATGAAATTTTAAAATAGTATGCTGGGTCAGGTTTTTTGAGATCCTGCAAAGGGCTGCAGTCACGCGGTTCTGGCACTATTTTTGTTTAGACAGGACAGAAGGGACCAGCAGGCCCTTGCAGCTCATCCTTGGGCGACATCCCGAGGACCACAAATGAGGAGGCATTCCCTGGGCTCAACACGACAAGCTTAGTGGGACCCCCACCGCACACACACACACACAGACACACACACATTCCTCAGTTATGCTAAATGCTGTGCCCATCTTTCTGTTCACTTCTTGTTTCTATTTTAGCTCATGAAGCCCTGAGAGGGAAGGACCCACCTTCCCTGCCTCACCAGGACTGCTCTGCTGGCCCCAGCCCTCCCCACCACTGCTCAGCAAACCTGCTCCTTGCACCACCCCACCCCCCGAGGGCAGGGGTTGCTTTTGACTTACTGCCAGGTTTTTGGTTAATGATTGTTCATTTGGGGCGGGAGGAATATTTCAAACAAGAGATGTTTACATTCCTATTTGTATATGTTACAAGCGAGGACTTCCACCGAAGGGCGGGAAGAGGACAGCTTTTGGCTCCCTTCCTAACAGCTACACAATTTCCCCAGCTGAGCTCTGCCCTCAAATGAAGAAGAGCGTCTTCACCACCCCACCAGACCTCAACCCTGTCAATACTTGCACACGGGCTGAAATTTGTTACGGTCAGTGGTCTTATCACAACGGTCGTTAGGTTCACATGCATCAGGGATGCTGTTCCCCGTAATAAGGTCAAGAATGTGTATAAGTCTTTTCAAGATTAGGACCTTAATGCTGTAGCATCAGCCGGCTTTCCTCCTGCCTCCAGCGTTAGATACAGGCAGCTGAAATCCCCGAGGATGGAGCGGGATGGCCACCTCCGAGCTGGCCTGCAGGTAGAGCAAGGCACCGCTCTGGACTGTCCTGGGCGTGCAATGAACTAGACAGCTCGGGGGATCACTGCCCGTCACCGCAATCTCGGTGACAGCTGTATGCGGTTCAAATGCCGTGAACTAGCGTTTGACAGCTCAGTGCCAATTAAAACACATAAATACAAAGCCCAGAGTCAGCAGGTCAGGCTCTGGGTGGATCCACCACAATGCTGGGCTACCGGTGGAGTCATAAGACAGTGTTGTGAGTTACGGGTCACTTTGGTAGCAACTGACAAAGCAGCACTTCAGTGATCTCCTCTAATGGAAAACACCGCACACACCGGAGCGCAATGAAGGGACGTAACTCCTCGTTCCACCTCCTCACAGACGGTTCTTACTACCAGACAAGCAAAACAGCAAACACGGACAGGCAGAGGACATTTAATTAAGCACACAGGTAAAATGAATATGTAAGTCTCTGCTCTCTCTCTTCCACTTATCTGACTAGTCAAAAAATTAATTGCCTGAGAATAGCAAAGCTGCTTTATTCAGATGATTCAAACCTTTACTTCTCAATGTAACAGCTGTGGGATCAAAAATTGACTTAGACTCACCTAGATGATGTGTTTAGTTATTTAATAGAAAGATTAGCATGCAAATGTATTGCAGCACTCAACACTAATTCACGATGACAAAGTTAGAATATTAAAGTTACCTCATTCTGTCAAAATATGCTAGTCCAGTATTTTTCTCATTTTAAATCACAAATCCTTTTCAAAAAGGAATTCACAGATTATCTCAAATCCCAGTGCTGTTTGGCAGGTGGGAAGGAGAGTGACAGACAAAACAGAGTCATTTAATAAAATGATGATTTTAGTATCAAAAGCATTTTAACTGGGTAATAGGAACGGTAATGAGCTAATGGGCACAGGTACATACATATATACTTCATGTGTGTATGTACACATACGTGCACATGTGGATGATTTTAACTTCCTTGTTTCTGATTTTTAAAGTTCTTTTGTAGGGATTTTTGAACTCTCTTTTGATGTCCCCTGGACCACAAACCACAAGTTGAGGTGCACGGGTCTCTTCAGTGCTGAAGACAACAGTCCTACTCATCCAGCACATGAAAGACTTACTTCCAATTACAGCTTTTTCACTTGAATTTACTTATTTAAGCTAACCTTTTAGCATGAGCATTCAACAGTCCTGGCTGCATTTAGCTGCTCCTGCTTCATGCAAACACACACCCATGGGACATCACTGCAGGCAATCTCCTGATCAGTGCACAGCTATGGAAAAAAAAGGATATAGCATGCAATTAAAGGGATTATGGTGACCACGGCCCTACTGCTTGCTAATGCCATTTCAGTGTATTTTCTAGATCTCCTTGTTACTGAGGGAGTGGCTTACTGACAAGGGATAAAGGAAGGAAGCAACACACATGCTGACTAGGAAGAAGCAGCGAATGATGGGAAAGGGTGAGGAAGAAAGAGAAGGAAGGAATGAATGGATGACAACACACAAGGAACTTTACGATAATGCTTAGCACTTAGTGTAAACATGCTTGTCATCCTCAGAAATGCTTTTTTAACAGAAGAATCCATTCTAGCAAAGCAAGGACTTCAACAGACCAAACTTAAGCATATCCTTAAATCCCGTGCTAGACTGAGACCTAGCTACTTAATCATCTTAATTCCCTCTCAGGTAAGTATTGTCATCCTCCAGCAGATAAAGAAATGAAGTCAAAAAGGTTAAGAGATTTAGCAGCCACAGACCAGCTGAGGAAGCACAGCACATCTGCACCACAGAGCTCACCACCATGACAAGGACCAGGCTTGAACAGCCTCACTGCAAAGCCAGACCCAAACTGCTACATCCTTGCTGGAGCATCTACCCACTCCTGCACCCATGGCATGCTACAATTCACAGTACTACGTAAAGCCAAGTTGCTCTACACAGCTTGTTTGGGTTTCACACCCCTACCCCCCTGCCCCACATTCTGCCCCCC
>JAVJGJ010000060.1:38300403-38333188 GCA_035590215.1 Microhierax caerulescens
CGGGGGGGCAGCGCGTCTGTGTGCCTGCAAGGCTCTGCCAGGTGCCAGGGGAATGTGCCCGTGGCGCAGAGCAAAGGGACTGCGGGACCGTGCGGGAGGCAATCCGGCATGGCACAGCCTGTGCAGAAGGTACAGCGCAAAGCAACAGGGGCCATTTTTAATGTTAATACTTTACATTTCTATTTCTCTAAAAAGTTAAGGTTTCAACATATTCAAGCCAATACAACACTTATTTTTACTGTAATAGTAGTTCATGCTATGAGAATGAATGTTGCAAAACTCAAGCCATAGATTTGATGCCCTAGAGACCTATTTCACCACTGGCCTGTCAAGCTTTTGCTGCTGCCTACTGCAGCTCCACACCAAATAAAATTATACTACAACAGGAACAACAACAGCAATATTACAGCAAGATGACCTGTAGCAGCAATAATGTGTATGCCTTTTATTCAAGGCCATGTTTGTTTCTTGGTGGCTAATGCACATCTGATAACTGCTGTTTTCAATGATCATTAAGATGTCAAGAAAATAATTAGGGACAGAGTTACTGAAGGGCTGGGGGAGGGAACCCCCACCCCTTCTGTGGCTCATTAGTACAGAGCCCAGCTCGTGCCTTCCCTGTCCCATAGCAGGTCTGTGCCATCCTCTTCCCAAATCACCCCAGCAATTAATCTAAGCTCGCTTCAGATAAGAAGGTCTCTCCTAAAGAAGCTCCCCCTATTACTAAGCGGCCTCCTTGTTTGTTTGAAACCAAAGCTTATAATCCTTTCTTATAAGCAATTATCCTAAATTTCCTAGAAGGCACAATACATGTTTTTGTATAAAGAAACAACCATGTCAGACCATGGATCTGATATACAGTCTCCCCTGAGTAACACTGGCTTGGAGAAACTCATCCACATAACCTGTGATGAGGTTGCTGAAGGAAGCAAGCTTATGGAGAAACAATGAGCAAAAATAAAACCTATTTTCTTATTACTATCATCTGACTAATCATTTAGAGTGTGGGTCACTGACCAGCGCATGCAACATATGGGAGACAGCATGAGGCAAGGAGGATGCTTATTAAACTAGAAAGTTTCGTGGTAATTGTGCTAGAACTTAAAACATGATTAAAAGAGCACATCCACACGTAAGTTCACTGATAATCTGGGGAGTTTAAAATGTAATTTCCTTAAAATGATAGGTTTATAACAGGCACAAATTAAATAGGCAAAGAAATGTATGTAAATTGTGCCACGGTTAAGATGTAAACCCAGAGTAGAGCCAAAATGCCTTCTGCAAAGAGTTTTATCTGGGTATGTAGGCTGCACAGCATAAAGGGGCACCTGATACTGCAGAGAGACTCGTGACTTTTTACAAACAGCTGAAGCTACCACCGCTGCATGCCCCAGCACTGACACATCCAGCCCCCGGCGGCTGCCCAGAAGGGACTGCAAACAACCGGGAAGGGCACGGGGGTGGTTTCCACCGCTCCTGGCTCTGTGCCTGCACTGCTTTCTGAGAAAAGGTCCTTGGGCAAGTTGGAACACCTCACTGGCTGTAAACTTGTGCAATGTCTACCTTTGCAAAGGGTTGGGAGGCTTAATGGCCTGTGAGGTGGTTTGAGAACTGATGCAGAGCTGCAGAGTATGTGAGGCTACTGGTCAACCATATTGGCCGCTCTATTTATTCTTATATAAAGAAGCAAGAGAGAAAAGGAGAAGACGTTTTATGTACTGTCACAGATGCCAGTCTTGCCAGACAGCAGAGGCGCAGAAACAGGAGAGCAGTGTTAAAAGTCTTTGTTGCTGTATCAGAATCCATGAGGCTCCTTCATCAGCGCTCATGGGTTCAAGTGTCCACCGGGTCCCTGTGTTGATAGAAAGACAAGACTGAACCACGTAATAATGGTGTTGCTGGGACTTTTTTGCTCCACTATATTGCTATCAGAGCTACACAACTGCTAAGACACTTAAAGCTCCTCATTTGTTTGAACACAGATATAATCTCAGACTGTGGTCTTGTGGATCCTGCTCTTTGCCCATGGGGAAATCCTCACCCACCAGGTGTATCTCCATCCCGCTGGCCTCGCTGGCCTTCCTGCCCTCCCTTGCACCTCTCCCTAACTGCAAATCCTCCTGCACGGCCCAGCAAAGACCTGCACAAGAGAACTGCTGTCCCTAGGGCCACGTCCTTCCTGGCTGAGACCGAGACCTCCTGCATGGCAAACCATGACAGAGCTGCCCCCTCCGGGTTCTGCTGCAACAACTGCCAACAGCCTGCGCTGCTTGTCACTTCAGGGATCTCATAGGAGGAGGAGGGACACCCGCCTTAAACAGTCACACAGCCTGGAGCAACATCCTCTGTAAATATCCTCATAGCAGGAGCTCGGGGTCATCCGGCTGTTTTCCTCAGTGAGTCAGTGCCATGCCGAGAGCTGCACCCTGGTGCAGCGAGAGTCTGGCAGTGATTTTTTCCCCACTGGATTTGTCCAGCTCAGAGCTTTCTCTTGAAACTCTCAAGCTTTCCTGTGGGTTTGTCCACAAAAAACACCTGGCTCTTTTCGAGGAAAATAAATGTCTGCAATAGCTTGTTTTGAACACACATTTTTTTGGAAGGCTTTTGCTACGCGTGGAGGATTTAGCCTTGTGAAAGTCACCCTTGAGGGGAATTCATTACACCAGTTCATTGTACTATGTCCAGTAACACACATACATTGACTTCTAAAATATTGTTCCTCAGATGGTGATGTCATTCATAAGTTGGCCAAGCTGAAGCTGGATTTTGGTTGTACAATTTCACGGACACCTCGCCAGAGCTAAAGGGAATAAGAAAATGGAGAGTAGAGAAAAATGAGGGAAATACAGGGGTTTGGGATCTTTTTTAACAAGAGAGAAAAAGAAATTAGATGAAGAGGGTGAAAATGATGAGAGGGAAGAATGGAAAAGGGAAAGGAGACAGGAAGGGCGAGTGGTATAGGAGAAGGCAGGAAAAAAATACATTGTTGATATGCTGCGTTCAATGTTTTATATAGCTCCTCAGGCGAAGATGGGAACCGAGGAAAGGAAGGGCTCAACTGCACTCTCAAGAGGGTGGCAGGGGATAGTCAGTGCCTTCTCTTGGAAAGGGGGGAGCCCACTGGCACTTCTGTTTTTCCCCTTCCGCCTCAGGAGAGCAGGGTTTACAACCACTAGGAAGGCTGAAATAGGAAGCTGCAGCCTCCCAGGCACCCGGGAGGAGCTCTGCTTTGCAGGCAGCCCTGGAAACCTGTGACAGGCTTATCTGTTCAAGGCCATCGGTGATTTTTCCCTAACAAAAGCAGCAGTGTTCTCACCCAAAACTAGCCCAAAAGATCTCAGCACAGAGGCAGCGCTGTGCTCACTCAGATAGTCAGGACTCTCCAGGCTGCTCAGCCGCGTGTGGCCAGATTTTCTGCGGAACGGAGCGGGAGCTGTGCATACGGGAAATGCCAGAGAGCTTTCCACTTCATCTGAGCCTCCTGTCAGCTTGCTCTCCAACTGTTCAAGCCACAGACAGAGACTCTCAGAGCTCAGCTTCTGCTCTTTTTAGGTGCTGTAAGGAGGCCAAAATGCTTGAACCTCTGGCATAATAACCTCCTGTGTGGTTATACGCTGATGCCATAAATTCGAAATCATGATGTCAATGAAAGCTGCTGAAAAGGAGAAGCTGGGCAGGAAGGAAGGAGCCCTAAAACATTGACATTTATCTTAATGAGAAACTGGATCCAGAATGAACAGCCAAAGCAATTGATTATGTAGAGAGAGGCATTCTCTTCAGGCTGCCTCAAGGAGACGGTTCCCTGTTCAGCACGGCTCTGTGGTGCGAGGGCAATGCGAGGCAATGACAAATTACAACAATCTAACATAGCTGCAGAACTCACCCAGCCTTTTTAATTTCTGCTCTCTAACCATAATGACTGAACAGCCTGAAGGAGATCTCTTTAGCCTGCAACCTGGAATCTGGAGCAAACGTAGCTCACGCAGAGCTGACAGCCAGAATCCACAGAGCAGCTGAATTTACTTCCCTCTGGCTACATGTTTATTCTAGGTGATTCCACAGGTCAGATTTTAAAAACGTTCATCTCTTAGAAGCTCCTGCTAAAAGCCCATCCACTTGCACGGAGACACAGAAAACAGGCTGCCATCCTCATGGTTATAACCTCAGCACCTCAGACTAGACCCAAAGAGGCAGCCTTTAAGGTACACATATGTCCATTACAAATGAATGGACATGTCTAATTTAATTTCATGGAGATAGCCAAAATCTGGTAAAAACAAACCTGTGCCAAACTGGGACTGTGGAGCTGATGGGGACGAATCACTTTTCATGGGGTCCAAGACCTCAAGCTTTCATAACCACCCAGAGAAAATGCAAGGTCCAAAGAAGTGCCTACAGAGTCTGGTGACACCAAGAGCGTAGCAGCTCTGTTGAAAGGAGGAACCTTCTTAGACTTTCACATTTGGCAGGAGACCAAGGGGGACCCACAAAGCTGGGAGACACCGTGATTGACCAAGGTCCCCCCAGTGGCTTTCACAGAGGAGCCCATCGATATCACCACTGACACAAATAAGGTCTATCAAACTGCATGCTAGATGGCAGCTTTGGCTGAACTGTCATCGATACCTCCACATGTAAATTATCACTTAGTTTTCACCGCAATTACTTAATGAATTCATTGGGGGGGCAAAGTTGTTCCACTAAGAAAAATGAATTTGCCACAGAACTGCATGGCTAAGGAGGAACATCAACCTCTCCCAGCAGAAGCATGAACCACTAATGTACTCACTCACCTGGCAGCCAGCAGCCTCCATCCAGGAGCAGACAGATCTGGGTGTGATTCTGTCCTTCCCCTCAGGGGTCAGTTCCTCCTCTCCCATCTTTTGGGCTAGGAGATGCTCTGGCTTGGGGCACCTCTTCTGCAGGGCAGCCTGCTGCAGCCGGAGCGGCACGGCACCCATCAGACCGCCGCCGCGCCGTTAGGAATCCCGGCCAGTAACAGGAGAAAGATTTCTCTTTAGGCTTCTTGTAAGTCTGTTCTTTTCACTAGTAATTAAAGTGACATTTTCCCTGCCATCTGCAGGATTTTTGAGGATGCAATCAAGTGATCTGTCAACAGCCCTAGTTCCAGGGACAGAGGAGAAAACACAGCAGAAAGACTGCCTGTTTCTCCGAGCAGTGTCTGAAGAAATGAGAAATGCCAACCCTTGCAAAAAAGGGTCTGTTTGCCCTTGCAAGCTATTGTCACGTGAATAATTTTGAAGGGAAATGATATCCTCTAACAGTAATTCTTTTGAAGAATAAATTTCCTCCAAACATTTCACATAGGAAATGTGACCTTGTATAATTAACCTTGTATTAATTAGACTAGTAAAAAAATCCATTTTATCAAAATTGGCTTACTTCATGAGAGGACTTTTTTAATCATTTGAAATAGTGGGTGGTTTGTTTTTTAATTCACTAGCATTGAAAAATTATTTATTTTCTCTTACATTTATCTCCTTTCTTCACTGTGGTGGTTTTGTTGTTGTTTTTTTTTACTTTATTTTTTTAATACAGTGATTGATTTTTGTAGAGCACCAAAGCTGGAAATTGTTAATACCCGTCACGTTTCAACAACCTGTCAAAACAAAGCACTACCAAAAGTAGCTATGTAACAATCATCTTTCAGGCAGTAATTCAAATAGTACATATAGAATCACGTTGTAATAAGGCTGTAGTTTTGATATAATACAAATATGCGTCCTTTGGGAGTAAAATAAATACACAAAAACAGGCAGGAGAGGTAAACAAAATAGTGAAAAGCCTCTACTTGAAAATGGGCGATGGTCCTAAAGCCCAGATTGAAACTATGCTTGTGTCTAAGCATATAGAAGAGGAAGAAGTCTTTTGAAAGCAGATGCATTGTTTTCTGAAAAATTTAAGACTTGGAGAATAGCCGTTACCAACTTCAGTAGCTAATCACTTTGAATATCCTGACACAGAAGGCATGCACTCATCATTCTGGACACACACGACAGTCATACTGTAGTAGTGAGTGTAGGAACACAAAATCCCATTGCTAAACACCGTAGAGCAACAGAGAAAAAAAACCCCTACCCTAAAAAAAAATCTTTTAAAATGTTAAGTATGTGAAATACATGACGAGGCTGCCCACAGACAAGCGGAGGGCAATCGAGAACCAAGGAGCCAGTGTTGCTCACCTCGGGCAGGGGGGAAGGGGCGGAAGGCAGGCGCAGTCCCTGGTACTGGCAAGGGCAAGTTAAAGATGCAGTGTGGATACAGATACGGTACAAAACCGGGAACTCGCCCCCCAGACGGTCAGAGAGGTAGGCAGGGCTGCTGGTTTTATAAGCAGATAAGGGCAGCAATGTGTGCCACGAAGGGCTAACTGAGATGGATGCAGAGCTGGAAGCTGAAGTCGTGGAAGAGCAATGCTATAAACAAAGGGGAAAAAGAGCAAGAAACAGGAATTGAAACAGAGGAAAGTTGAAAGGGAGCAGCTGAACACCTGGTAGACAACAGCAACACACAAGGGAGGTGAAGAGATGAGTCTCTTCTTTGAGCAACGCTACACCTGCCACAGCCAAGGTCAGAAGAGGGAAGGAGCAGGAGCAGCAGCCCCGCTGTAGCTCCAGCCTTATGCTACAAGGAAGGGCAGGAAAAGCCAACTGCTGCAGACGAGTATCAGCTGAAGGAATCAGGTGTGAGACCCATGGAATGAAATGCCCAAAGGTCAGAATAACTCTTTCCTTCTTTTTTTCCTCTTTTTTTTTTTTTTCTTTTAAAGAAAAGAAAAAAAAAAAGAGGACACGCCTGAGAAAACAAATAAAGGCAAGAACTAAGGAACAAGGGTGGAAGTGGGGAGAACTGAAGATTATATATAACAATGGCAAAATTGTGTAGAATTTCCTGGATAAAGAAGGAAGAATCACTTTAACAGTCATCAAACTGATATTTGGCTCAAGACGTTACCTACCGTTTGCCAATTCAGCTAATAACATTTATCAGGTTCTCATGGGTGAACAAAGACACATTTAACAGCAAAAGTTAGGGAAGCAGCAGAGGCACAGATGGGATGGGATTGTTGAAAGTCCCCTTTGATCAGTAACCCTAGGGATGAACTTGCAGGATTCCTCATTTATTTCTTTTAAGGGATAATAGTTTAAAATGAAGAAAGGGATCACAAATACATTATTACATCCCAGGAGCAGCACCGTGGCAGAAGGATGAAAAGGAAATGAGCCAACCCAATTTGCAGCTCCTGTTTACTCTGTTGAAAGTAATGACAAAACACCTACAATTCTGAAAGCAGAAAACCTGAAAGCACCCTTTCTGTAAAAGCAAAAAAAAAAATAAAAATTCATAAACAGAAGGTATCGTGGCATAATCAACCAAGCACCCAGACAAGATGAGAACCTGTCACTTGTGTATTACAAACTCTTAGGATTGGATTAACCCTGGAAAGGGTAGGGATATTATGCTGTAGTTTCACACACTTCACACAGAGCGAGATTGGCATTGCCATCACAAGAAGTTGTCCCAGTGCTCCTCTGTCTCTCTTTATTTTCTTCTCCACTTTGCTCCTTCCTCTGCACAAGCTCAGTACAAGGACTCATACAGCTGCACAGCTAAATCAGATGAGGAAACTGAGAAAAAGTGTTTTCTGTTTTGTAGTAGTTGTTGTTTGCTTGCTTGGCCTTCCCCCCCCGCCCAAGAACTGATTTTTTGATTTTAACCTGGGTCCATGTCCCAGCTGGGTTCTCCCCGTGGCCACAGTAACTCTTGTGCTCCTGCACGTGATGGCAGCAGCTGGGGGCAAGACCTCTTCCTTCAGCGACAGCGCTAGATAACGTCAGGTTATGACCCTGAAACCCTGGCCTTCCCCAGCCTTGCCGGAGGACAAGTTCCTAACACAGAGAGACCGTCGGGAGCCCTCGCCATGAGCTAGCGCTCTGCAGTGGAACGACACCCCTCCGCCAGCCGAGTGCTCGGAAATGGGTGACGGGCACTTGGGGGCAGAAGCAAGGCAGGTCATAGGTGTGTCCGTCCCTGCCGCGAAGCTGCAATTCCACGCTCCAGGTGTGCATTAGGGATCACACTCCCCGGGTCATGGTCACACGTGAAATTGTGTTCCCCGAGAATCTAGGTTTTATTCCCAAATATTTTCAAATGCGGCTGTAATCGAGAAATGACAAACGTGTGTCGTTAAGTAAAAGCCTGTCTCTTCCAGAAGTATGCCGTGTTGAAACAAAGGTATTTTTCTAAACAGGAATAATGCATTGAAAATTCACTTTAATACATGTTTATTGGTGTCCTGCACTTTCAGTGTAGGAGGTTGGAGATGTAATAAAAAAGTTTCAAAATTTATTGATTCCATTTCATTTAAACCACTCTAAACAACCAGTGCTTTAGAGTTCAGAGAATTAACGTTTACTGTCCATTACAAGCAAAATTTTAATATTACCTTTTTAGAGTCAACTTAGAACTCCTCTCTTTTAAAATTCTTCAGATACATTCCTCAAAGTAAACAATACATTTCAATCTGTGTCACAATCAACATTGATAAGGCCTTCTTAACCATTTTATACCACCTCCACTATTACTTCATTGCAAAACACAATCTTATTTCATACTATAAATATCCATCCATGCACAAAACACAGGGGCCAGAAGTTACACATTAATATCTCATGTAGGCTTCCAAGACTTCCTTTACCCTCTGCAGGTTTATGGTACACTTAAAAAGATATCTTTAGACTTGGTCTACTTGGTCTTAAAATACAAATATACAATATCCATAAGCATAAAAAAGTAAAGCTAGATTGCCTTACCATTTGTTATGAACTGCTAAAATCTTATACATGTACAATATAGCATCATGCTGATTAATATACATATTAGTTAAATATAGCAACCAATTATGGGGATGTGGCCAAGCTTTTTTGTTTTGTTTTCCAGAAGAAACTGTTCATACACAAGTAAAAAGGTTTTTGATTTAAACTCATATGGAATACCTGAACCACACAGACATCTGTAAACCCTGCTGAGATACTCGGGTCAAACTGGGGCATAACCTGCTGATTCACTTGAAAGGGAACACAACTCCTCACGGGTGATACCCAAGGTGTGCTATTCCCAGGAGAATGCAAATTTACCAGCATTCACATTTTCAGGTCTGGAACACTAACTTTTGCATCTTACATCTCGGGCTATACTTTTGCTATCTATTCATCATCCTCCATCAGGAACAATTTGGTACCTCGACACTGTCATAGTTTTATCTAAATAAGTAGCTATACAGTACAAAGTGTAGATAGTGAAACAAGTAAGCACATATATACAGTCTTTGAAAGGCATTTTTGTGACCATTTTAGCAGTGTTTATAGGAAACATTTAAGATAGTCACATTCCGCTGATACCACTGTATTGCAAACTGTCAAGCCACATTTCTTATATTAAACTTGTACTGCGTTGTATATTGTACAACAGAAAAGAAAACGATCATCCTTAAGGTGTGACACAATGAGGAAAAAAATAAAAAATCACTAGACTGAGTAAGGTAACCAGCACAGGGCTTAATTTTCCTGAGGTTTGTAAGAATTTTTTAAACAAAAATCACAGTGACCAGGCTAAACTGCAAACATACTGTTAAGTTTTAAATATACAGTTTATACATAAGTTCTGTGCATGGTTGACTCAACTGTGTATGTTCACTCTGATGTTTCCTTTAAATGACTCGCCACTGCATAATACTTGTATCTTTTCCGCCTGTGGAGATGAGGTGGGTGTCTTCACAGAGAAAATCTACATTAGTTACATGACTACTATGTCCACCGTACACATGGCTTGGAGCCTAGAAAACACCATATTAGTGAGAATATAAGCTGTCATAAAAACATATTGTTATAACAGAACGTTCATACAACAACGAAACAAAGGCATCGCATCATAATCTTAAAGTATTTTAATATTAAATTAAGCTTTAAATTTAACTGTAGTCTCAATCAACCTTAAGACCATTCCTTAGGTATATACATATTCCCATTTTTCCTTTGTGTTTTAATTTTCTCTCTCTCTTTTTTTTTTTTTTTTTTTTTACATAGGAAAACAATATCTAATGCATTTGTGCAAGTTATGAGAGTAAATTTTTTGGAAATACCTTACCCTAAACTGTGAACATGGATAAGAGAAGAGATGTACTTTGCCAAAGTCATCCCCTGTTGATAGCAGTTTTCTCCCATGTGATCGACAGACAGCATTGATATCTGTTCCATCCGAACCTTCAGGCCATACACCTGAAACATGGAGCGACTAATTAAAGGTTTTTATAAAGGAATTAAAAGTGAAAGCTTAAGTTTTTTGCTAAAATATTATAAAGGATTACTTGTTTAAAAAAAATGGAAAACGATAAAACTATAAAAATAACTGCAGCAGAGTCACTATGCATACCTCAGTATGAAGACCAGATCCTAATAGGAAATCAAGCACATAGACAAATAATTTATTTCGTCTAGTCAGCAAAGTGCTTTTTGCTCTGAAAAAAAGAATTCTGGTGACTTATGGTCATGTGTCTGAGCCTAAAAGGGGTTTTGTATGGTTATGAAGAAAAATAACAGCTAATGCTTTTATTTTCCCTTCTGCTTACTTGTGAGCTAACATACTTCCTTCATACTAGTGTAGTCTAAAAACCTACCTATGTATTATTCAACATATGTTGTTGTATTACTAAAGTCTAAAACCTATGAAACAGGAAATTGTATAGTTTTAAATTTTATTTAGTTATTAATAGATCCCTCGAAAAGAAACTGAACCTACTATAATTTTTTTTAACACTTTTGCTTTCCTGTAAGTAATCCTCCTTCCTTCCTCATGTACTCTACTCCTTGCTGTTCTTGCACAAAGTGGTGTTCTAAAATTAAGCAGTAGGCTCATCGCTGCAAGGACCAGATCTACGCACCACATCTTTAAAGCCTCTGAGTACTTGCCTGGAATAAATTGTAAATGTAATAAACCCCAACCCATTACTGAGATTTCATTTTTTCGGTATGCAGTACTGTGGCATTATTTTTATGATTTTTGTAAGTCAGATTTTATCTAATCCCTACTCAACTTCAACGGTACCTAACTTTCAGAGACTACTGATGTAATCAGTTATAATGCGTGTTCTGACGTTATAATTTGGCAAAAAAAACCTGCCTTGGCTTGGTATTATGATTTTCAGTGACTGTTGCTAAGTCACACAGCCACCGCAGCGTCCCCCCTGAAGCCCGACGGCTTGAGCGCATCATCTTCCTTCGTTGCTGTTACAGGTCAGGATGAGACAGATGCTGCTCCCCCTGCCTGCCCTCCTGTCTCCTGGAAGGATGCTGATGCCTGTGGGCAGGGCAGGCACACTCGGCTTCTCCTTCCTTGGGCTGCTCCTAACACCAAAGTGGTCCCCTGCCCTGCGCGGTGGGAACAGCTAGCCTTCCATCCCCATGGAGTTCTTCCCAAATACAGTCTTGGCATCACCACCCCGCAATTCAAAAGCACTAGGGAGTGATTCCATGTCTTTAAAAGGAATTGCAAATTGTTGTGGATAAAATGAAACACAAAAGGACTGACTTGTGGGCTGCCCCTAACTCTCCTGATGTGTGTGGAAACATTTCTTTGCTAGACCAGGGACAGTAAAAAAGAAGCTTAAAGAAAAGGAAGGTGCAAAGAAGAAACACAGTAATTGCTATCTGTGGAATTATGAACATGTAGAATAAAGAGGCACCGAAAAGCTGTTTTAAATAACTGCTTTGACAAAAAGGAGGCTGTATGAACATCAAACGGTAGCTGAAATGAGGCAGCAGTCTGCTCCGGAGGTCACTGTGACAGGCTGGAGATAACCCCTAAAGGAAATTGTTTAAAAAATAAGATTGTCATTTTGAAATGAGGAAAGGATTAAATCAGGGTTTTAATTTGAGACTCTGTGTTCTTTCAAAATTCAGTCCAGCACCTCACTCACTGTCAGTTTTTCCAAATATACAAACTGAATCCCCTTTGCTGAAAAATGAGTCCATTTTGTCTTCCCATCCTCTGTAGACGTGAAAGGAGGCCATTTCCTTTCTCTCATTTGAAGACTGATGCCATGCTTATTTCTCCTCCTCTGCTCTAAAATTCATTCATTACATCTCTTCTCCCAGCACATTTAGATGGATAATTATTCTTGCTAGTCAGCACTTTTTCTGTTGGTCCAGCGTGCAAAATCCAGAAGCAGCTATTCCAGCTGTGACTAAAGCAGATACTCTTAAATAGATGATTACTTCACATTTTGCATGGCATCCTTTTCATTATAGATCCCACTAATGCCTTTCCTACAACAGCATAATGATGTTGACTCACGTTCAGTTTGCATGCAAGAGTCATCTGATCTTTCTGTGCAGACCTGCTCTCTTGCCTGCTCGCCTCTGTTCTGTACATCTGGGTTCTATTCTTCAAGGGTATAAACTATTTGTCTCTATTGAATTGCCTCCTTCTTCTTCTTTCATACCATTCCATTATTTCTCAAGACAACTTGCTAATCCTGCAGCTTCACGCCAACTACAAATTATATGTGCTATTTTATCATCCGTGCTATTAATATATTCAAACAAACATAATATTCAGCGTACAGTCTTCCCATCAGTTTTGAGCCCAACAAGTCTGGAGCTCTGCTTTGCTTGCAATGTTGTCAGGCTTTGCACAGCATCTTGGATTTCTTCTGTTCCTGTCCTTTGACTCAAATACTAATTTTTCCAAACTGGGCATATGATGTGAACTGATGCCTCAGTTGCATACCCAGCAGCACATGGCTCTTGCAAGAGCACACAGCTCAGCAAGTGTTTGGAAGTCTTCAGTCCTTCACATTTACATGTGTTTGTACCACTAAAATATCCTCCCTTGAACACACTTCTTTACATGCTGTTGATTTGCAGTTGAATCATCTCTAAACGTTTCCAGGCTGACTAATCTGTTCCCATGCTTGAACACAGGTGTTCAACAGATCAAAGTTCACTTTCCCCCCTGCACTGGTTATGTTGATCTGCGGGTGCGACTCACACTATTTGAGATTTTTATGTGGTCCTACTAGTGTGAGAAAATATCTCCAGTTTCAGTCAGCCAGTAGTTACTGAAAAATCAATAGACGAGAAGCCTCCCATCCTTGACGGTGTGATTGCTTCATCCTATGTCTGGCGGGGCAATCCTGACAAGCATTTGAAGACTGTTCATAGTGGCTGCTCTGAGGCCCCAAAATACTGAATAGCAGAGCGACTTTAACATTACTGGACTGGTTTCCAATGTATAATTTATAAGGTTCTCCAATTTATTATTCTAGCCACTCACTTTTCTTTTTATCCTCTCCATATGGGCTCTGAAGGTAAGTTCATGATTCTGCAGATACTGCATTCATTCTTCTCCATTTTTCCAGTACTTTGCCTGTTTTCTATGAGGTCCTAAAAATAAGTACTAATGGTCTTGAAATTATGCTAACCAGTGGTTTTTACAAGGTTCATCACACTCAGGTACTTCAAGAATATCTAACACCTTTCTAAGCTACTCTTTCGTTACTGAAAGCGGAGGCCTTAGCCTTTCATTACTGGCACTAACTGGGTTAGCCATCAGATGGTAGTAAGCCTTCTAACAAAAACATATTAAGAAAGAAAAAAAAGCATCGAATTTTTTAACACCTCAGTCTTAGCAGTGTCATCTCTCTCTTCCACATAGCAGACCAATATTGTCACTGGCCCTTCTATTATTTCTGTGCTTGTCACAAGTATGCATTTCTGTTTAGGCTTTGTTTATGTGTCACCTTGGTCCTCCAACGGCTTCTACTTCCTGCATTCCTATCCCTTGCAGGAGAGGTCAACAGCAGCTTAACCAAATTCGTGCCTTGCTGCGACTCCTATGTTTCCTCTGGGCTGGCAGTTTGTGCACTTTGTACCATCTAAGGAACTGCTGCATCTCGCCTTTTCTGCACCTTCAGGTATTCCCTAACAGGGCTTTGGATTTTTGCAGTTTGCCTCCCTGAAGTCCATTATTTTCATTTCACTGCTCTTTCTCCTTCCCGTACTAAGGACCACGCCTCCCTAATTCTACAGGCATTCCTACACAAGATGCATTCGCATTCTCAGCAAGTTCTTTCCAACTCCCCAGAATCAAATCTGGAAGAAACTCCCGTCTCAGTGCTTATCTATTTCCTGTATCAGAAGAATGTTGAGTACTTGCTGGTTAGCCACAGTACTGCAATTCCTTTCCCAAAAGACACTGGGATAGTTAAAATCTCACATCCTCAGCAATTTCTGTGATTTGACTGATTCTGCCAGCTATTAAAAAATTGCATTCATTTGATCTTTCAAAGGAAGGATGGGCAACAGTATAACCCTGCCACTGTTAATATTATTTTTTTATCTATAACTATCACGCAGTACCTTTGTAACTTCCCAGTCTAAACATAACTGTGGAGCTATGAATCCCCAGTATATATGGCACCACGTTCTCTCCTTGTGCATTGCATATCATTTCTGAGTAAGTTCCATCCTTTTACTGTAAAACTCAATTAATCTGGTGAACCTTCTTACAATCTCTATAACATTACTAAAATGATAATTCTGATAATTATTGCTATGAGCAGCTACTTTTATTTATTCCTCATCGTTGTTGCTGAAGCTTTCAATAAAGCAGTTCAGCATGGAGGACTGTAAGTATAAAAAAGTATACGAGGCTTCCACATGTTCCCCATTGACCCAATAAATTATTTTGTTCCACAGCCTAGCTCCGAAAGCTAATCTGTTGCAAAAAGGGGGGGTGGGGAACCCCAGGTGTGACACTCCTCTCCCATGACTTTCTATGCCCTAAACCAGTCCCATATTCTCATAGCACTATATTTTGCATGAATCCAAATTATAAGGTAAGGGGTACTCAATTATTTAGCATCTCAGAATATCTGAACCCGTGATGCTGAATGCAAAGACTTCGTAGCTGTGTAACTGTGTATCAGCTATACTCAGGCCCCAGGAATATGTTAATATCTGCATAAGGGCCTTCATCCCTCACAAGAGAAACGCATTATGTCAGCATGCTGCCAGCCTTCTAGGATTTCTTCCTTTTACTACATCTCTGTGTTATAGCAATACCCAGGCACTGCTTGTCAGTTAAATTATATAAAATTTGAATGTGTCTCCCAGCATATTGCTACTGCCATCCCATCTCTAGGCTGTAAAAACATGTCCTTTGTGGCTGCCTTCAAACACATCGCTGAATTTACTCTGCTTGAAACACGTGTGAAAATCTTCCTTGCTTACTGCTTGCTTATACTAAACCAGACTCTCCTCTGAACTTCTACCATGGCTTCCTATTTTATCTCAAGGATTTGAAGCTTCTCATACTCTGCTTTCGCAACGATCTGTCTAGTTCCACATGAGTTGTGAAATGAGTACAAAGCTTCAGAGCACACTGGGGAAAGCAGCTCCTTCAAAACTGGCTAAAGAGAAGTCCCATGGAAACAAACCATGCTGATTTTGTTATGTTTTTCTTCTTTCTTCTTGCATTTCTTTCACCTAATTTAATCGCTATATGTTGTAACAAAGCACATTGTAAGTACTTAATGACAGAGACCATCACCTGCTTTGTGTTTGCATAGGATGCAAATGAAACTGGTTCAGGTAAGGAGATTTGGCCCAGTAGCTGCCTAAATAAACAATGGTTCCATAGAACTGATACTTTAAATTAAAAATGATGAGAAGCAGCTCTAGTGTACAGAAAGGGCAACATGTGATTTCTTTCTTGTCTCCCACTTATGTTGTAATTTAATATTTGTACTTGAAGCTAGCAAGAATATGAAATCAGAGTCTTTCTGGATTGAAATAAGTGGACAGATTGTAATAAAAATGACATAACAGAAGTTCTGTATTTTTCCCTGAAATATGAATAGTCATGTTTCATGAAGAAGTTGGCAATCCAAGTGTTTGTTAATAACAAGAATGGTAAAAGCTTTTAAGAGGAAAGATACTTACCAAAAACATGGAATCCTAAAGTACAGGTGTAAGTGGCCCATTCTATATCTCTAGTTGTTTCAACACTCACAACTTGTTTACAAGCAGAGGGAATCCCTACAAAAGAAAAAAAAAAAAACCACCACATGATAACGTTTTTAATTCTCAAAATGTATACATTTTTGATTGCACCAGATGAATTAAAACATATGGTCTATCTTGGCAGTTACACGATCTCATTTAAATTTTAAATTTGTATTAGACCACCTGAACTTTGCATAAAAGGACTAAATATAATTCTTACTCACAGTATAAGATTTCATAGTCTCCTGAATTAGACACAAGGTATTGTGAATTAACAGACCAATCCAGATGAGTAATGAAGCTGGAATGACCCTACAAAGAGAAAAATATTGTATTAACTGCACTAACGGTATCTCTCAATGTGACAGTATTAACAGAGTGCTACAAAACATACTTAGGTTGTTAATATTGAACAAGGAGAAAAAAAGGTTACTTACCGAGCATTTACCAATTCTAGTGTACTTTCTTCCATTTTCACTTACACCATATATATAAATACAGTTATCATGGGAACCTATTGCCAAGAAGTTTCCATCTATAAACACAAAAGTGAAATGTAATTACTCCTCTAAGAAAGAACTGTGGCTAATTTTGAAAAGTCAAGTGTTTCACGGACATGAGGAACTGTTCTTAAAGGCCTTGATATTGAAAAATGAAAAAATAAACCCACATTTTTTCTTTTTCAGTTGCATATCTATGCACATTTCAAGATTACAAACCAGCATGTTTATACAGCAAATATTACTGTTAAAAACACATGACACTGCTAGAAGCAGCTACAGTCCATTTAGGGCCAACCTGATTGCAACAACCTGCAGTGTTAAGTCATATTGATGTATTTTTTCTTCCCAGTAAAACCATATTAACATGTGGGGGAGGGAAGGAGGGAAAAGAAAACCAGAGCTTGAGGCACCACCCATTCAGTGTTGCCAATGTTTCATGGAGTATTTATTTTCAACTTCAAGTACAGCAAGTGGGAATTATTAAAAAAAAAAAAAAACAACACCCCCAAATTTAATAAAAACCCCACTTTTTTTTCCCCAGTAAATAAATGCTCTCAAACCTGGTGAGTAACGCATTACAGACAGCTGTTCGTTTCCATCTGTGTGTACAGTGACCAAGTCTTTTGTTTCTGTGTCAAACACAAACCACCTGTTGTAAATACAGAAAGAGGCAAATACATCATTCCATAAGGAATTTCAATCTACTGTAATCTTGACCAACTTTTCTTCTGTCAAAATAGCAGAAGTTTTACACCAAGAAAAGAAAAACAGCAACTGCTACTCAGTTTGGTTTATTTTTACTTTAACACAAGGATAGTCTCTTTCCCATGGTTTTTAACCAGAAAAATGATCACACGTTGACCCTGATATCAGTCTTCAGATTCTGGTCTGTTTTACTGTGTGTCGTGCATTAGAATAAAGTAAGCATTACATATAATGACCATTCTCCTTTAATGACCCTTCTCTATCCTATGCTGATGTTTGAACTGATGCCTACATTAAATCCTAAAGCAAAGAAAAACACAAGCAAGAATTAGGACCGTTCTCTTTTGAATGAAGGATTAGCTTTATTTATTAACTTATTTTAAGTGAATTAGGGTTTACTTTTTAATTAATGTAATTAATTTTAATGAACCAAAATTAAATTTGTGGACAAAGGACAAAGATGAAATTTGAAAGTCGATACTTGCATCAAATTATTAAAGGCAAAGTAAAGATTCCCCTCAAAGCTTCTCCTTTTTATTTACTTTGTTTAGTAAATAAAGTAAATTTAGTAACTCGAGTAAATCCTTTATTTAGGATTGATATACAATCCAAAATAATCTTGGCTTATAACCTATGAGCATCCTGCACGTTCTCAGTTAAGTGGAACTGTTTTCAATACTAACAGCAAAGTCTGCCCTCAAGTGACATGAAAGTGGAGGACGAAGCTCTGGGAAGGCACGGGTCCCTGCTGTGACAGATAACCAAGGCTGAACCCAGGCTCTGCTGTCGACCCATTATGTGACCAGGGGTTCAGTCTGCCCTGTAAAATGGAGTTACTACCTTCCACCTTGGGTTTGTCTGCCTTGTTCATGCCTTATGCTCTTCAGGCAGAACAAGGCTCTTAACATGCAATTTTACATTATGTCTAGCACAGTGGAATGAATATTTGCCAATTTTTTGTTAAAGCCTCTGGTTGCCACTGCATTAGACATAATAAACCACTCACTAAACTTTCCAACAGGCAACTTTTTTCTATGTGACTTCCTCTATGCTGCCCTACAGCCCTCGGAGAAGACCTCTGTATGCATCTGCAGAGTCAACTCATCCTCTCAATCTTCTCCTTTAGCCTCTCCTTTGCCACGATGGACAGAAAGATTTAACATTTAGGTCAGTGGTCTAGTGACAGCACCTCCTACGCGCGGTCTCCTGCTAACCTAGTCTTCCTGCCCTGTCCAAATCCATCTCCTCCCACTGATCTTAGATTGCTGCTCCCCCAGGACAGAAGCCACCTCTTCATTCTGCGTTGATGCAACACTCAGCACACACAGGGTGCTGCTCCAACACTAGGGTTTCTAGGCACTAAGGCAATATGAATAGATTTCACCCTGAAATTCAAAAGAAATCAATAGGGGATGAACAGATATCATGCAGACGTCTGCAAACGAGAACGGCAACTCGGCTGTGAGCTGGAAAGATCATGTAGTGTTTCTTGGTGCCCCAAGTGTAGCTCTGGACATCTTACCTTCCAGTCAGCGTCCCTACTGCAACAACGGATGCTGAAGGATGAAAACCTGAAGACTGTGCTGGATCCTAAAATGTTTCAGAAGGAAGGACACTTTTTTATCATTCCAAGGTACAACAAAACCACAGTTCAATTATCTGCCTCAGGAACACAGTAAGTCTCTCTAGCTGAATTTTTTGGGGGTGTTGTGTTTTTTTAATAGAAACTTGAGGTGTGTGTGTGGGGGAAGTATTTTTAACTGATTGAAATATTACCCAATAGATTTTCCCCCCCTCTCTACAAGGCCACTGTTTTCTTTTCTTCACTACCTAAAAATAACTTGGCAAGTGATTTCATAACAATAACATCGGCAAAGGCAGCTTCTCAACTAATCACAAACAAGTAAGAGATAAAAATAACTTATTAAACTAGAGCTGACCTAAGAATTAAGTACCAAAGCTGCAGTCTACCTACTGTCAAAAGGACAAGCAAGTACTTATTCAACAAAGGTACGTATCACTTTGCATGGAGGTGTAAAGCTTAACTTCTACGCACACTGACACCTTTTTCAGCACCTGCCAGTTGCAGCTTAGTGGGAGGTTAAGGGCATAAATGGAGTTTCTTATTTTGATATATAATTTTAAAACATTTTGCTTTGTATAGTGTATTATTATGGAGACAGGTAGAATTGCAGTGTTTTTCTCGCAATTTCAACATATGCCTAAAACCCAAGGTAAGCATTTTCTTTCTATTACTTGTTCAGTTACAAAGAACGAGCACCAGAACTCTTCAGGTTACAGCAAAAGTCCCAAAACAAATAGCTTATTTTTTCTGATATCTGCCAAAAAAAATTTTTTAAATGTAAGCAATAAACGCAATATCTCACAGAGATACTTATGCACTTGATTTTCTATATTCCAAAATGGTACTACATTGTAGCCATTTTAGAAAACCTGTTCACATTTTTAGCAATTTGTAACCACTAGCTCTAGAGGCTTAGTCTAAGGGATATTCTCATTAGTTTTAAACAAGCGACTAACTTCAAAGACATTACTAACTCTAAAGAAATTTCAGAGAATTGTCAAGATCCAGGATTTTTATATATATATATATATATATATATATATACACATGTTCTAAACCACTACAGTGGTCCAGAAAAGAAAATTTGCTGATTTTTTAAAGTATAATTTCACTGTAAATGCTAAAAATATTCTCTTGAAGAAAACAGAGGTTCAGTGAATTTAACTGGAGCAGGAACTGGTACTCATAACTACATTAAAAAGCTTTTATGTAGATCTCTATGACAAAAATAGGTTAACACAAAATGATTTATTTACTCTAAATAATCAGTCCTAATTTATGAAACATGTCTCAGACATTTCAAGTGGTTAATAAGGAGATTATTGTCAAGACTGATAACAGAAATCTTCTCTTAATGAGGCAGTGCGTACTTGGAGGGGAAAAGAAATAAATCTAAGTCTAGTTCAATATTCCTACTGCTGTTGCCATCAACCTTTTCAAAAGAATCAAGGCAAATAAAGCAGTTTCGTAAATATTTCAATAACAACAGTTTCTTAGAGAGTGTCTTATATTTGCAAAACCACAGCCAAATACTGCCTGAAGCTCAATGTTAGTCATAATCAGCTAAACTCTAGTTCTGTTTTTCAGAGGATGCACAGGATAAACCAGTGGAAATTATGTTCTTTTTCAAGTTGATGATGAGTTAAGTAACTTTATTTCTGAGATAGCAGCTTGTCTGATTAATAAATTTGTTCCTGCTCCCCATATTGTACTTATCTCCACTAATGATGCTTCATTATCAACCCAAACTTTTAAATGCTCTTTTCTTTAGACTGCAAGAGAGCAAAGTGCCAAAATTTGCACTTCTCTTTACGATAAGGCCCTCCTCAGTATATCGTTCCTGCAAATATATCCTGAGAAATAGATCAGAAGTACTAAATTCTTATTCTCCCAATGTTTTTGAAAGTGTATGCACGTGCACAAAACCATACACCTTTACACGGAGCAGAGCAAAGGATCACATTAGCACCTGCAACTGAACTGCACGATGACCTTTTTCTGACAAAATATTATTAGGAAAGCATAAAAAATGGTACCGATGATTTCGCGCTCCCCTTCGGGAGCAAATAAGATTTGCAGAAAACCAGTCGTGCACGATTTCTAAATAATCAAATTAAGTCTCCACAAAAAAAGCCTATGCTGAAGGCCAGAAAGGTCTATGTAAAAGTTTCCAGTTGTGTCACTGGTCGAGTCATTCTGGACTGCTTGCGAAGGATTTCTGCAATCTAGCGTGCTTGCATTCCATATGCTACAATAAACTGCACTGCTATTGCTGTACTTCAAAACAAAAAAAGGCACAGGTTTATCTTTTCTTAGAGAGTCTACCAAGATGGATCCAGGAACAGCTGGTTTATAACTGCTTACTGATTTTTAACAATATTTTTTTATTGTTGAGGTTCAGAGCCTAAGTGTGCTGGTGTTTATTTGACCTTTTGTTTGGCATCCTGGTAGCACTTGAAGAGATTTGCGGGCACATTAAGATTTTGGTGCATCTCAAGGTTTGACCACTCCCCTGAGTCCCAACAACAGTATTCCTAAAGACTGAAAGGAAGAGAGCTTCTTTTTAAATCCAAATCATATTAACATATCACAAACCCTAAAATGAGTAGAAGGTAGGAAAATGCAATTATCTGCCTGCTTCTCAGGCCATACCCTTAGTATTATTGATTTCCTTTTTTTTTTTTTTTTAGATTAAAATAACTACCTTCATTTCCCTTTCTTTTACTTTCTTCTACTACAGCCCAATCTGTCTTTATAACCGAGACACTGAACTGTAAAAACACTGTTCCATCTCTGAGGCAGTGGAACTGCTGATTTGGTCTCTCCAATTAATTAAGACAACAAAAATACGGACCTTAGAACGTATGACCTTGGTTATACAGAATAAATCCCAGTTTCCACATTCATCAGGCAAACGTGATTTACCAGGTGGACACAACTGGAGCAGGACACTACAAGAGGCAGTTTGGCACATGCTGTTCTGCTAAGACTGCTTCAACCTGATGCAACAGCGCACGCTTACTGCAGATGCACTGTATTCAAGAAGGCACATCAACACTGGCTTTAACTTCAAGTGTTATGAAGGCCTGAGAATGAATAATCTATTTTAAGAAAAAAAGTTGCAGAATTAAGATTTTCAAAACTTCATGTAGAGTAATAAAGGATTATTTACTGTATCACACAGAAAACACTTTAGTCAGCAATATAAAAGCCTGTAGGTTACTGGCTACAATCCGATTTGCAGACCTGGGTACTTGATATGTAACTACAGTGGGTGCTGTCTTCTTTTTCCTGAAGTAATTTTTGAACTTTTCCACTGTACAGAGGGCAGATTAAAAGACTGAGAAAAAACTTTGTTATCATGATCAGTACATATATCCAAAAAAGTGTAGTCACATACCTATTAAAAAAATGTAAACAACAGACTGTTTGGAAAAAACGTGATAGTGGCATCTCAAAAGAGAGAGACAAAAGCATCACCACTGTCTCCAGGAGACAAGCCAATGCCTTCTTACGGATAAGCAATTAGAAGAATGATCAGGTGTCCAAAAAAAGTGCTCTAAAAATCAGTTCCTAGTGATGCATGTAGTAATGGAGATCACGTGCCACCACAAAGCCACTGGGAATTTGCAGACGCACAACTGGGTGCCTAAGTGCAGCATAAAACTGAGCGTCTGCTCAGCACTCCTTCAGCATCCAAAAACCAAGTTCCTCACCAGAGGCAGGCAGTGAAATTCTAAAACCCACGTTCATTTACTTGTGAGCAGGATGTGTAAGAATACTAAGAAATTATAGAAAATAAATCAAGATGGCAAAAAAAGTGTCACCAAGAAAAATCTGAGTTCTGGCTATCATGCTCAGGATAGCGGTAGCAGTTGTAATCCTGATCAGAACTACATTTAAATGATAAATATTTCCTAGGGTTTTATTTGTGATTCTCTTCCTAATATAAAAAATATAAATGTCAACAGCACTGTACACTTCTATATGATACAGTATATAGTGCCACATAACCTAGGGTTTTAAATTCTTGAGGTTTATGGCCATTTTCAGAAAGACAAATTTTATTACTCTCTCATTTTTTCCCTCAACTTAATACTTTAAGATATTTTACTCAATAATCTTATGAAATACCCACATTATTTGAGAAGTTCTGCAAGAGTAGAGCTGTGTTAAATAGATTTATACCTCTATAGTCTTGTTCCAGATAGGATGATGAGTGGTAGCATCCCAGAGAGTAATGTGTTTGTCATGTCCGCAAGTGAAGAACTGAGGTTTGGAGGAATGGACTGCAAGTCCCCAAAGCTCATCGGTGTGACCCTACACAAGCAGAAATGTTTCTTGACAAGAAGGACAGTACCATCAAAACTAAACATGCTGAAACAGGATTAAAATGACTAAACTATATATTAAGGCATTAATAATGCACCGGCTTAGAGGCGTAATTATTATGTTATTTATTGCCAAAAGTACTGTGATGATAAATCAAACACATGCATATTTTTGAAACTTAACTTTAAGCAATACCACCACTGCTATTACAGACTTAGAAATGTTCTTGTAAGGCAACAGCTTACCTGGGTAATTGGGAAAAAATCTCCTGATAGTGTGCCCTGTAGGACGAAGTTTCTGGTGGTTCCTATTAATACAACATCCCCTTTCCCCTCTGCTACTGTTCTTATTGGACCAAACTGCTCTGGAATCTGTGGTCATAACAAACAGATAGATGAGTCAGACAGTTTGACAAGCGTTGCTATTTTTAAAGACATAGGGCCTAGTGAATGCATTTTAATAAATGTTGCAAGAGAAGAAATGAAATGGTTGAATATGTATGCCAGGCTCTCAAAAGTTTATAACAACTTGCATCAGTTCAGTAACTGCCTTCATAACACTACAAGAAAAGACATCCTTACGTACGGGAACGCTCCGTCTGCACAGATAAACCAAGTACTTCATCAAACAGAAAGGTTCCTTCATGCTGTGTTAACTTAGTTCCATTTTAAATGCAGCCTGTGATACCAGACTAAGCATTTCTACTCATAGATAGTGTCAGGCTTTGTATCACTGGTACTTTCTTGCAAGGAATGTTTCTTTAATTGCAGCCTAGGTTCTGAAAGAGCCAGTGCAAATCTCCAATAAAAAGTTTAAGGGACGATAGAAAATCTTAAAAAATAACAAGTAATACCACTGTATGAGCAAATAAGATAAAAAGAAGGATGGCGTGGTTAGAAACAGCACAACAAACATGTACCTTGTGCTGTGTTAAACACCGAATTACCAAAACAGACACGCTATTCCAGATGCAACACTTAAAAATATACAGTAGAGTTGAAACCCTTCCTCAGTTTTGTGCTGATTGTTCTCTTACATTCAGTGGGTAAACAGTGACGTAGTTGTGTCCAAACAAATTCTGCTTTAATCTTTTAAGTTCCTACATAGCAACGGAAGTAATTTTTGGGATTTCTTTTTTAAAAAACAAAAACAAAAAACCCACAAACACTAACCAAGAAATTAATGAAAAAAATGGAAGTGCTAAAACCCCCAGAAAAACATCACATCATTTTGCAAAAGAGGATAGTACAAAGCCATTTAAATATTATAATACTCATGTGAAAAATTATCTAACATTGTTAATTGCAAAGAAAGGAATAAATAATACAAAGAGGTACAAATGCAGGATTTGTTTTCCAGTTACCATAAACCTTATAAAGGGAATATTATGTTAATTAATAGGCTATCACAGGAATGACCTGATGACTGAAACGATACTGCATTTTACCATTTATTTGCTTTCCCACTGAATACACACCCATAAGAAAAAAAATTGATTTAAAAAGCTCTATTCGGAAGACAGCTAAAATTTCATTTTGAGTATCAGAGTAATTTCAAGATAGGTGATATCACCTCTGTTTTGTGGAGTTTTTGGTAATTTCCATTCCAAGATATCAGCTTTCGGTCTTTTCCACCTCCAGATACCAATGTGCCATCTCGCAGCATACACAGCGCAAATATTCCACCCTCATGTGCCCCTTGAACTGCATGGCTTATTCTGTTGGTACCTGGATAGAAGGAGAAAAGACGTTACTACTGAAATACTCAGCTTAATAGCTCCTTTTCCCCCATATTTTTTCCTCTGTTTCTCTACTACCTGTCAAGGATTATATCGAAACAACGGTAATGGCAGGCATAGAGTGTGGCACCAAAGATGCACAGACCCACAGAGGAAACCGAATTAGTACATCTTAAGAACGTATTTCCCCCCATCTCAAAAATAAAAAGTATGCATACTTGCTCAGTCTAGTTCAAACATGAAGTAAAATAGGTTCATTTAAACCTTTCACGGAGGTTTGAGCTAAACTGTTTGACATTGCATTTGACCTGCAGTAGCACTATGCACCTTATCAACAAAGAAACCTCAACCCAGTCACTAGTTATCCCCCAACGATATTCCACAGCCTCCAGACACCAAACCTGCACCAAAACCCAACTAAGCTTGAGGTCTTTGTACGTCTGGCAGAAGCTGTTGAATCACTCTCCAGAAGAGCCTGTACTTCTTTATTGATGAACTTGGCTTGTTCAAGTACTTTCTTAGACTCGTAACACCTTCAAAACCAACTACGTTAGATTAAGTCTCTCTTAATTGATGCACCGTTACTATTATGAAACATAAAGAAATGACTGTTAGTGATTCTGTTACTGAAATGTGCACTGGACATCAAAGCTTGGCTAACTTTGTGTTTAGCACAAGCAAGGGGCCGATTCAAGTCAGGAAGAAACAATGCCTTTTTCCTTTATAAATCCCACTTGCTTCTATCCACATCTGTGGATACGTGTCCGTTACAAGTGATTTCTGTTAATGGAAGTTTTTGCTAAGGATACTCTGACCTGGTGGAAGCAGCCCTCACTTGAGCACAGAGCTCTGAGTCAAAAGCACTGAAGACACAGAAAGCACGCTGTAGTGCAGGAAAACACGAACAGCATTTTTGCCCAAACCCAAAAGAACCGGCAGAGCTGAGAAGATCTTGCAGCACACAAAGAATTCACTTCCATTTCTGGAATAAAGGGCAGAAGAGGCTTTTGTGGTTGAGGCAGAAGTCAGACTACCGGCATGAAGGCAATGCCCTGACCCTGCCATGCCAGCAGCTGCCACCACCTCCCCGGTCTAGTGGCAGCCCAAAACAACCACCAGCAATGGGGAGGCCAACCATGCAATTTCTGAACTCTGGTTGGAAGGAAAAGTGTTTGAGTGCCTTGCTTTAAACTGTCATAGGGGAAAGGATAGGGAAATAAGAGAGGAGCTGAGTTAGAAACACCATCCCCATCCCTTCCCTCAACGTATTGGTCAAAAGCACAAGGAAACAATTGACTGATAGTCCTTGGGCAAAAAAAAAAGTCTACAAGAAACAGCTCAATAAGGCTCAGCTGTGTAACTGATTCACTGTGCTGCTTCCCAGATCTTATATCCTTCATGTATCTTGGGAGAAGGCACTGAGTAAATAAGAAGCAGCTGTCGTCCACATCCCTTCTTCCTTTACTAATAAGGCCTCCTTTAGGGGATTCTCCTTATTCCTATGCGTGGCATCTCACACACTAAATAAACGTTTAGGATGTTGCTGCTGTTTGCCTTCCGGCAGGCATTGCCTTCTGCTGCCTTAAAAAAAAAAAAAAAAAAAGTCTTTTCTTACTAGAAAATGCTTTTTAAGAAGTTTGTCTTATCCATCTGTTCTTGTGAAATAAAGCTGAGGAATTCAATTAAATCTGCATATATTTTAGCTTGACTTCCTAGGACAACAAATAAAGCTATTTGTTGTCTTTTTTTAAGTGTATGTCAATAGGCATAATTTTTGCAAACACTGCAGGGTGGCAGTATAGGAGACTGGAGATTATCAATTACATCAACAGTGTTTCTTACTATGACACTGATTCACTGATTAAGGAAAATAATTTTTCCTGCTATTTCTTAGGTCAGTAAAAACTATACGCGCTGGCATAGCTCTGTGATTCAGCATTTCACCATAGGGAACACATTCTGTAGAATTTTGTGCTCAAGCAGTTAGGCATTTATGTTCTTCAGGTGCTCATAGAGGAGAATCCAGACACAAATCTGCTGGATTGGTCTTGGGAAAGAACTCAAGATAAACAAAATTTATTATCCTTAAAGCGAGGCTACACTCATGTAAAAATTCACAGTCTTTTGTATTAAAATTTTACTACTGACTTCAAGCTTGTCTTACCTTTTCCCCAAACCAAAATGTTTCCACTTGAGTCTCCTGTAATAGTATCACCATTTTCAGAAAAGGTCACACACAGGACAAACTTTGGCTTCTCTTGTTTCTGCACGGTTATGAAAAATACACACTCACAGCAACACACAACCCGTTCATTTGAACTGTATACATTTGAGTCATCTATTTTAGTCTTACACAGCTCTGTTATTACTTAAATATCTACAACAGGAGTTAAACACATTCCTACGGTCTAAACAGTTAATCTGTGCAAGGGCAAAAGCTGAGGTTGGTGGCCCAGTCCTGCACCCTTTCATCACACGTTGTGGACAGAGCGAGGGAGGCAGCTGCCGGGTTTGAACACAAGACCAGGAGTGCTCTGAGATAAACTGAATCTCCCAACTCCCACGAACCCCAAAGGCCTTAAGCGGTTAGAAATGGCCAAAGATGCAAAACAAGCTTTATTACTGTAATTTTTAACTCCAGAGTTTCTAGGGGGAAGATATTTGTAGAGAGTTTGGCTGTAGTGTAAGAACTCAGAAATCATCTCTTGGAAGAATCCTGACCTTCAGCAAGGGAAACGTTGCTTTGAGACCCTGCATTTAAGAGACTGACAGCAACGAAACAGTGAAATAAGGGGACAAAATTCACTAGCTAGTAGCTTCTAAGGACGTTATTTACAATGTTTGCAGACTACCAGCCTCTTTCTCCCTCGAACTAAGAACTGTTCTCAACTAGGACCACCACGTTCTTCCACCTGCCACCACCACCGAGAATAACAGAGCCCTAACAGAGGCAGAAATCTGCCCAAGTAGCTTAAATTAAATGAGTTAAATATGTTTTATGTTTAAATATGAGTTAAAATGAATGAAAAAATAAAACGTAGCGACATTTAAATGCATTATCTCAGCATCTCCTCCTGATTTCACACAAAGTATATTAATTGACATTGCAAAATAGCTGGTTTGGCTCTACCTGCGAGCCAGGACTCCCCAGGCAGTTACCTCAGCCCTGACGGAGTTAATCAGCAGTGGCCACAAACATCCCTCATTTGTGCATGTAACTGCTGCACAGCTCAGTTTATATTTAAGAACAAAACCCAATCAAGACCTCAAAATCAAAATTATATTTACCAAGTCATGGCCAGATCAATCTGTATTTGGATAACGTGTATTATCTGAGCAGAACAGAGGAAAATGGAAGAATATTCATATTCAGATAATTTACAGGGTTTTCCAAGTCTTTATATATCCAGCATATATCTATCACTCACTATTTTTTTTAACTGGAGGTAAGCATAGAGAGTTTTAGAGTAATTTTTTTTTTTTTTTGAGGGGGGAAGCGTAACAAAGAATACAGGAAAAAAGGATGCGAGGAAAAAAAATGGTAATCACATTTCAAAATTTCATTGGGGAAGTTTTACCCATGGAAAAGTTATCTCTTTTATAAGGTAGCCATATCACGAATGCTACCTCAGCTTCTGCAAACTTTCAAGTTTAATAATGATCAGTTGTTTTGATTTACACACTCAAACCTTATTAACCCTTAGTTCTGTATGACTGTACCGTTACTATAAACATAGAATGAAGGAAATATTTTATTTTACCTCAAATAATCCTTGCTTTTTAATAAGGGAATTCCCTTCTAGTGTCCAAAAATAAAGGTGTGATTTTCCACAAGTAACTATGATATTTGTATCAGTAGGGTGAAAATCTGCAGCAAATACAGCCTCATTAGAGCACTTGGAAGGGAAAAAAAAACAAACAAACATTGTATCAAAATCTAATATTCCAAGAAAATAAAACAATATTAAATGGTTGTCCATTTAAATAAACTGATAACTTGGTAACTCCTGATATAAGAAAAATTCTGAGCTATTCATTTATTAATGTAGCCTAGAATACGTTGGTAGAATACTTAAAAGATTTTATGTTTTTATAAAAATCATACCAAAAGTTATCCTTCAAATCCATGTCAGGTAATGAGAAATTCTACAGAAAAGAGTAGTTGAGACATTTCTGCACATGCTCTTATCATTGCTGCCTAGACTTTTCAATAAATCCTGGAATGGCAACAGCAGCCAATTTTTTTTTAAAAAAAAAATCTACTGGGATAATCTCAATATTGAGAAAATATTAACTTTCTTCATGTTCTTTCATGTTTAAAGTGAAAGTGTTTAGAAGGCACAGGAGATTAAATATAGAACGACATTTTATGACAAGAAATCCAGATCTACATACAAGGAACTAGTACAAACTATCTTATTGCAACACCTTGACATCTGCCAGCTTTTCTTCTTTCTGCCAGTCCCACACAGAAAGCACGTGGTCGTTTGAGTCATCCACGGAGCACAGGCTACTTCCTCCGTTCTGAGGCGAAACATGGAAAATATTAATGCATCGCCCAGCCAACAGGAGAAACACATACAGACACATTCAAAACAAATACCCCTCTATAGGTAAAAATATGTATACAAATTTACACTAACTGTTATACTTTTAGTTAACCCATAGATCTCCATGAAATATAATAATTTACCAGGCCATTGAAAAATAGGGCTAAAAAGGAATCTAGAAGAGGAACTCTTGCAAACTGTAGACAGACTTCATCAGGAATGAGTTACAAGTTTCTTTCTTTGCAATTTAAACCAATTACTTCTTCTCAGACCTGCTATGGACACAGGGAACAATTTTACTCTTCATATAGGAATAACGGATCAGAATCAGGGAATGTAATAAGAAATCAGAAAATAACTTATTCCTAGCAGGTCCTTTTTACAGTTATGCCTTCTATCAGCAGTTCCAATCTGAATAACGCTAATTCCTTTAGTCTTTCTTCATGTATCGTGTTCCCTAGACCTTCTCCAGCTGGTACCCATTTTCCTGATATGTGACTCCAAAGACTGGATGAGGAACTCCAAACCGAGACTCTACCTGAATTGAGTGGGGCTGACCAACATCGGTCTCAGTAGCGATGGGAACTCCTATACAAAAGATCATCAGATCTTTTTCCAAACAGCAGCTATCTGCAAGGTACTTTTTGGGCCATTTCCCCCCATTTCTTTGGTGTTCATTCCTGTTGCAGCACTCTCCAAGCTATCAAGCTGCAGCAAGGTCTTTTACCATCTCATACCGGCACACTCTTCATCCCAGTCCCTCTGCTGCCTTCTCCTCCTAATCATCATCACTCAGGGCATGCTTTCTCTCCTCCTGCTTCTTCCTCTCTCTCTCCTCTTCTTCCTCAGCTGCTCCCCCTTCACTGGCTCTCAACCCCTTAACCACTTAACTAGCCACACCTGCACCTTATCTACATCGACCAACCCGCCACCCCTGAAGCCAACCCACAGTCATATATTATCAATGCTAATTAACCCAGCTTCATTCCTCTACACATTCCTAGCTGTGTGTCTATAGTGGAATAAATCATCAAGTAATGACTAATCGATTTCCAAGCCATTCAAATATGACTTTTGTATCCTGTTGCTCCTGGCATCAGCTACGTCAGCTCTGACTGCAGACGAGCTTGCTGGAACAGACTGAGCCTGCGGTCCCACAGGCATTCCCTCAGCAGCAACGCTGACACACACCATCCTCCGTCCTTCCTCTGCCACCCATGGCACAGCTGCTTGTCACTGCCTTGTGAGCTGAGCCACCGCCAGTCTGGGCTATCACACAGTAAGCCCGGTTGGGGAACAGATCGATTTTGGGGGGAAAAGAAGACCCAAACAAACTCCGCTTAATTTTGTTTATATACGAGGTTGTTGGNNNNTATTCCTGACTCATCAGGTCCCTAACGCAAATCTCAGACCCAGCTACAAAAAGAACTGTGCCAAGGCAAGGCGAGCGGTGGGAGGGAGACACGCCTGAGTAGCCTGAAGAGGGGGCTGCCTAAAACCAGATAAGCAGTACGGTACGGGATGGGGAGGGATGCTCCAACAGGCCAAGCTATGACTGAAATCACACAGCACAAGGCAAACGTATGAAACGTTTTCTCCTGGCATCTGACAATACCGATCCTCCATTATTAAGTGCCTATTTCTTCCTCCGGGGAGACACTGATAGAGTATTTGCTTGTTATTCCTTTCTATTTACCCTTCAAAGGTGATTTTGAACTGCCTTGGCTTTCACCTTTGTATTGTTAACTAGCTCTCCCAACTCACTTGTCTCTTTTCTTCTTTCTATGAAATATTGTCATCAAGAGATTTCACGTGTTTGTGGCAACATTCACTGAAGCACATGCTGCCTAGGGAATACACCATTTAGTCCTCACCTTTCTAAAAATGCTGTGGAGACAACCAGACACCACCACATACACCACTTACGGATCCTTTTGTACACGGAGGGTTCCTAGACTTGTGTGCCAGGCTGCAGACTCATATTTTTATATGAGACTTGAAAGCTGCCTATGTCACCTTTTTTTCAAAGGGTGATGCCAAGAGCCTAACAACAGGATTCTAATTCTTCACAATCCTTAAACCATATGGCTTTGCTGCTTTCAAGCAAAAGATTTTGATTCTACTATGGGAGCTCCCGTTTTTTAAATCCCAAGTCAGTGGTACAGGCCATTGTAAAGGTCTTTTATCAGCCGTTCTTAGGCACAGTGAGGGGGTTAAAAGGTGGAGAGTAACTTTCTTAAAGTAGGGAAAAACACAATGGGATGATTAAAGGTCAGTAAGGATACCAACATTTCAAGAACACAAGTGCTACTGCAACTGCTTGTCCCTGAATAAATCAATTGCACCTTCTGGTAAGCGTGAGCTAGATCTGCCGAGATACCGCTGACTTCAACAGCGACATAAACTGTTGGAAACAACTGGGTTGCAAGCTTTCCTCCTCTAAAGAGAAAGTTGAGAGAACAGACAGCTTGGGAGTTAGTTTTGGTTGAGGAAGCTAAACTTGAAAAACTTCAAAGACCTGTTCAGCAAATATTCTTGATATTTCATTTACTTTACTTACAGATTTAGAAAAAGCAATGCAAGTGACAGCTCGGTCAAAAAACCCCATGCCGATGACATGCAGCGTATTCAGAGTTACAGAGTCCCAGACACGCACATGTGGGGGCAATTGCTATAAAACAGAGAAAAAGCAGCTGAAACAATGATAGCACAAAACCGTCAAGATTTAAAAATATGAGAAGGCATTAAAAAAAACCCACCATTTTATCCCAATTTAAGGTTGAAAATTATCAGGACTTCTCTAGAGTCACCCTCGTAAGCAGAGATACACTATGGGTGGCTTGCTGATCGCTGTGCCTGGGACCGATGCTCTGGAGCGCACAGCATGCCAGGTCTCACTGACGGTAACGGGCATGGACACATTCTTCATCAAGTGAAAATTGTTGATAGCCTTGGGACATGGGACTTACTGGTAGGTCCGGGATCATCAGTTTAAACAGAAGCAATCGAGGTAATTCTGGTCCACGCCAAACAGCAAGTGCAAAAAGAGGCTTAAGCATCTCCAACGTGTAACTCATCCCAGTGCCGTAACAACGGCCGTGAGGAGAACTGCACCTTCGCGCTCTGCTCAACAGCTGCGATCAGAACTGCTAAACTGCTTTTTGTACGTAAAACCGCCGGTATGCGGGGCGGCCCGGGGCCAGCCGCCTGCGACAGCGACGCGGTGCCCCCCCGCCGCCCCGCCGGGAGCGGCAGCAGTGCCGCGGGGCGCCGCCAGGGGGCGCCGC
>JAVJGJ010000060.1:38333288-38368958 GCA_035590215.1 Microhierax caerulescens
AGGGGGCGCCGCCAGGGGGCGCCGGCGGGACGCGCCTGCCCCCGGCCCCTTCCGCTGGCACACACGGCTTTGTCACCGCAACAGGGAAAAAACAGCAGCAGCCACCAGCTTTTCCTGCTCCTCAGTAGTGACATTGCCCTTTAACGTAAATAAACGCATAGGTGGGGAAAAAAAAAATAAAAATCAAGCCCACCCCAGTACCTCCGTTATATAAATGGCTTTCATACAGGCTTACCTATATACCACATCCCCCTTCAGGCACAGAAATCAAACTTTTAGATTTTCTTTCACAAATACAATGGTAATGACTTGTATTTATGAAGTTTAAAAAATATAAATACAAGAGATATCTCCGACACACAATAAAAATCAATAGTTTATGTTACTCAACTAAGTTATCTTCATTCAAACCTTGTATTTCATAACTGGGGGATTGCTGTCCTTATCTACTTGAAGTAGTTAGGGTATTGATAATCCATTTTTAACCTAAAATTCTTTTTTGACATCTACTAAAAATTTTGCAGTAGTTTGACTGTGACATCAGCTGCATACTCTGCTGAGTAACTTTTTCCTCATGCTTTTCCTGCCCCTGCTTGTACCCATTCTTTCTCACTTGTGTTAGATCTTTGAAGCAATGTTCAACTTACTCTGCTCAAATAAATTCCTAGCCTACAGCTAAGCTTTATGATAATACAGATAATAATAGAGAGAAAAATATTCTTGCCTAGATGATGGCAAGAGTAAGAATTTATTTTTTTTCAGCAAACAACTCAAAGCCATTCGTATTTGTACTTTGGGTTCGGTAGCTGTGGTCAGGAATGAAGCTGTATACTGTACAATTTAATCCCTGCAGGTTCTCCTCCTTTTCCCCACATCCATCCACCCCCTCAGGTCTCCTCTGTAGCCTCATCCTTCCACGTCTCTTCTGCAGACCAGCTCCAAGTTCACCTTCAGTCTGTGTAAGTAACGGAACCAGAAGCCACTGCCCAGCCTTGCTAATGGAACTGAGTAACTTCGATAGCGTGCAATAGGCACCCTCAAATTAAGTTTCCCGTTCAGTCCTAAAATGTAAAGAGCAATTTGACTGCAACATGAAAAGAATATAGCGTGTATCTTAACAACGCATTCTTATGAAATATAAGCAACTACACGTCAGCAAAGGGGTCACTCACTTTTCCATCCTTGGATGTCCCTGCAACTTGACCTGTTGCTATAGTGATCCTATCAGGATGGACAGCCAGGCTAAAAAAGAACAGGAAGAGAGGCCAAACTTAAAGCCAATTATCTACTTCATCTAACATTTACATCAGCTTGTAACAAATAGCCCTATTTTAGACATATCAAGCACTTTGCATACATGTAACATTTTACAAGTATAAAGGCAGAACAGAAAAAACCTTTTTCGTGCTTCTCAGAAAAATCCTCCTCCCTTGTGAACAAGGCTGCAA
This sequence comes from Microhierax caerulescens, assembly GCA_035590215.1. NCBI lineage: Eukaryota > Metazoa > Chordata > Aves > Falconiformes > Falconidae > Microhierax > Microhierax caerulescens. Next base: position 38,334,737 of record JAVJGJ010000060.1, read on the forward strand.
TTTGCTTCATTCCCAGTATCTCAAAGCACGTATCAAACAAGCCCCAGTCTTGCTCATGTGGGGATTCACCTCACCTAAGTTCAAATGACTGCAATGTATAAGGAGTTTGCAGCCTGAGCCAGTTCCCTAACTTCAGTTATCTCTAACCAGAGGTTGCAGTGATGTGGTCAGCACAGGTAATGACAGTCCTCCAGAGCAAAGAGACGTATTCACTCAAACAATGCTCTTCAGACTGTGTTGACCAGATATTCAGTGGCTTTTACAGGGAGATACCAACTTCTCTCCAATAATTTTCAAAAGGCAAAAAAGCTTCTTTAGTAAGTAAGAACAGGATACAGAAATTAGGAATGTTGATTCTAAAATTAAACCCGAGATTTTTAAAAAATATGATCAATGCTAACTGATGTCTCCAAGAACCTAAAATTCATATTGAAGCCTGGAGTAGTCTATTTTTGCCCCAAATCCTCTCAATTCTTTTTTTCACTGCAGTTGCTTTGCACACAGTTCTAGGTGCCGAGTGCCCTGCAAAATGAACTGTGGCAGTAATTCATTCTGCTTTATAATGCAGAAAGGTACCCTCTTTCTAATAAGCCTGAAAGCTTTGAAATACCTGGAGTCAGAAAATTTGAAAGAAAGAAATGAGATGGGACAGGCCCAAGTTAAAAATCTCCTTGTAAAACAACTAGATTATACAAATAATTCAGCTTTAGGAAACATGCTCACAGTGCAACCAGATTTGGTTATCGGGTCTATTTTTGGCTTTGAGAGACAACAGGTGTTCGTAAAGCTTAAGCTAAAGGGATGTCAAACTCATTTCATACATTAGGACCCATCAGATAATTCAGGTGCTCTTCAGCTACACTCTGCAAGCAGATACCATCCAGATAAACGATATGTTTATTTAGATTTCAGTGTAATGACAGTGATATTTCCCGATACCTAGATTCCTCTAAGCTTTAACACAGCTAAGTCACTTCGAAGCACAAGCTGGCATGCCTGCATGGCAGCAGATGCACGAGGCTGCTCAGGACTAGTTTACACGCTATCTGCTGCGATGCAGACATGCCTGAAGACTACCAGGAGGACGGCAGATGACATTAAAACTGCTTTGTTGGTTAGATTGAGCCTAAAGGACCTGCTCCTGGCACCCAGACCCAGATGAAGATTAATAATTTGATCCTTCTTAAAAAGGAGAAGAATCTAATGAAGAAGTGAATGTTAAATCATCCTAAAAACAGAGTAATGAAAATTAGGAGATCTATCTCAAATACTGTTTTATGAAGAAAAAAAAGTGAGGTTTAGGTGACTTACCACTTCACATCATCATTATGACCAGTGTAATGTCTCTGAAGTTGCTCTTCAACATTGAACAACACAACTACAGATGCGATGAAATACACAGTTTCGCCCGTTGGAAGAAGATAGAGATTACTGCGACAGTCGCGACCCCTATACCCATAGCTAGCACGCTGGTCAAGCTGCAATAACATGATCTACCAATGAAGAACGTTAAAAAATAAGGAAAACCAAAATAGATTCACTGGCCCTGTATTTCCTGAAGCCTGCATCTCTTGGCTTTGAGCACAGCTTTATCACTTGATAGCCTTCGGAACCCCCTCCCGTACCACAGTGAAGAGAGCTAAAGCATTGCGCAGGCTGCGAGCTACTGAAAACCTATGTATCCTGCAGAAAAGACAGGGTAAAGAAAACAGGAATTTGTAGACTTACTATCCCTTTAGTATCCTGAGGATTTGCTAAATGCCAGGCTAAGGCAATATTAATTTTGTCCCAAGTGTATTTACTATTTACATTGCTTGACTAATTAAAATAAAAATTTAGACTTGATGGAAACGCTAATAAGTCATTCAGTACATCTCCCTGCATTACATTAGGATTGATTGCATTACCCTGCGTGCAGGTTGATTGATTTCATTATTCTGTGCATTACCAGCCAGATGGATACGAAACCATAAAAGGGTTACATCATCCATTTCAATTTATTTTTATAGTATTTAAAAGGCAGTGGCCCAGATTCTGATGCTAGTCATATCAACACCAACCTAAAATTAATCCAATGAAATAACTGGAATTAATCCAGAAATAATCTCGTTTAGACCAAATGTTAATTCTGCCAAATTATGTAGTTTTAATTCTTCTGCAGAGTCATCAGGGACTACAACTATTTTGGCTTTCCTTTTTTATGGGAACAGAGAGGAACAGCATTAGCAAAATCTTGGCAAAACCAAAGCGCATTCTAATTCAGTCAATATGGAGAAACTGGCTGTGATAAATATATGGAGAGGTTCTGAAACCCCAGTTACATGACACTAAAAAGATACTTGTGCACTATTCTCTTATGGTCGATGATAAGCTAGTAAAACAAAAATACTCACGTTAACATAACCCAAGAAGGAAGGTCAACAGCTATATTATTTAAATGCCTATTTTAGAAGTAACAGCTTGCTGATTTTTTCTGCAATAGAAAGCAACAGAGGCAGTGCTGCATACCCAACCATCAAAATGCACATGCAAAAATACAGCTTTTGGACTCCCAAACTGAAATACTTCAGCTGAAGTTCTTCAAGTTTCAGATATTAATATTTGAAGACATGAAAACAACCAACATCTTCAATCTACAAAGCATTTGCTATCAATTTTGATTACGTCTGTAAAGACTGAGAGTTGCTGCTCTAGATTGCTGGACAATGCTATATTTGTTTAATTTTTTTTTTCTCTATAAGGCCAGACACCATTACCAACTGAAGCCAACATAAAATTCCCCTAGTTCAACAACGTATGAAGTTTAGAATGAACTAGCAGTTGAAGGTAGCATAAGGAACTGAACCTTTAAAAAAAGTGAAGTAAAAACATAATACAGACATTCACAAGGAACAAATGTCAGGGCATAAAAATAGCTATTAAATGGGAAAGATTACATTCTTTAGGGAAAATCTCCTTTCTTTACAATTCTTCCTGTGGGGAACAATGCTGCATTCAACCCCTTGCATGACTGCTGTTGTCAAACACTCAGTTTCTTTCTACCAGCCTTTTTTCTCAGATGCAAACTCCTGGGGTTGATCTCTCCTTCTCCTCACTGTTTCCCACACTCGGATTTGGTGTCTTCAACTTGGATTTGGTGAGTTGGAACTTCAGGGAATGTTATCGTGACCTTTTCTTTTCATTTGGCCTGCAGCTTTTGTTGCAAACCTCCTGCCTGCCAAGCGAGCTGGTCTCAAACGGGTCTGTGCAGCCCGCTGCTCCCGCCCTCACGTCCCCAGTGCCAATTTCTCGCTGGGGTTTTACCACCTCTGCTCCAGCCCTCCCTCATGTTTCAGCACTCAGCATTTCTGTTTCTTCATATCTCATGCAGCCTGAACCTTTTTTGGCTTATACCTGCTAACACGACTGTAACCCCCCCGTACAGTGCAGCTAGATGCCCTGAAATCTACACACCATTACATTTTCTTCCTTCTGTTTCTCATCACAATCTGCTTTGCTCTTTCCATTTGTCCATCTCACCTCCAATATCTTGGTTTTGTAACCCCACTCTTACATGATAAAGCATTTCTGGCTGCAATCCCACAGCCAGGCTCATTTGTCCGCTACAAAAATGTTTTCTCCTGCTCCAGTTCTGTTACCCTCTAATCCAACAGCTCAGTTTCTCCAACTTAACTGGAATGAATGCCTGCAACATTGGTTGGTTTTCGGTTGTCTGTGTCCTTCTCATTAAATTATCTTATGCTCCTGCCCCCAGCTTGTCTTTTTATCAGTACAGTCTGTAAATTGTGCATTATACTTTTTTTTTTTTAAAAAAAAAAAAAGTCTTTCATATACCTACTTCATTGGTATAAGTTTAAGTATGGATATCATGACTGGGTTTAACTGCAAAGAAATTAAAACCTGAAAAGGTTAGCACAGTATTTTTGGAAAAATGCATCCTCCTCAATAAACATTTAGGGTTAGTTAGATCATTTAATTAATTCATACCTTGTCTATTCACAGACAACTTTTATATATAGGATTCTGCTGGGTATACAGACACGCACCTGGAAGGACATATGAATATTCAAACTAAAAATAATACTCCATCTGGCAAATATTCAGTCATTTAAGTAAGCTTAACTAAGAAACTAATGAGACTGAAATCATGACCTGCTCTAATTATCATTTCTTACAATAGTCTGAAATATTAACTTCAGCTTTCACCTACGCACTGCTAATGACAATCTGTTTTGTGTTGCAGTTGGGTTTTTTGTTGTTTCAGCAAGCATCCTAACACTTTCTCCTCTATCATCCTTCGGTCCCCTAAGCCAGGGGCACCTTGCAAGTGTAAAAAGACATCATTCAATTCTATTGTGAGATATGGTGAGAGCCTGTACAACAATTACATGATAAAAAAAAACTGCTGCAAGCAGTATTTATCACTCTAATCTCAGCTGTTTTATTAATTTTGTGGATTTTTTTTTTTTAACTCATCTGCAGTTATTTCTGTATGCACTATCTATGCGGTTCCAGCAGAGTGGGGTAGAACCTACACGCTCAGCTGCAAAAGGAATAATATGAATGGTTATTAAACCTGTCATTAATCTCTTGTGAATACAATGGGACTTTTGGAAACTCTGTGTGCATTCTGAAACCACATGCAGTTCTATTTATACAGCTTCAAAGACGACTATATGCAGCCTATCTTCTATTTTATGAAGACAAAGCAACTTCCTATTTGCACTGTTTGGGACTTTAAAAAAAGCCTTTTTCCTAAAATAGAAAACCTTATAAGACTTAATCTCTCTGAAGATAGTGGATATTACAGACAGACTCGGATCTTGCATTTATATTTTATCTTGAATCATCTATTACATATACTAAGACTATACAAAAATGAAACATCATTTCTCTTTTCAATCAAGAACATATTTTCTCATTATAAAAGTGAAATGTGAAAAATTCTGTAGGTAATGAAACACTGATTTCTTTCAAGTTAGATTTCTGTAATTATGTCCACTCACAGAAGTCAGTGGGAAATTATTGTTCAGTATTTAACGATGCTTAAATACAGCAGAAAATGTAACTTCAACCACTGTTTTATATATGTTAGCTTATGAATTTTACTGCTAAGCACCTATCAGTTGCAAAGTGCTACTGAATTCAGGGCTTATTCAAGTACTGAAGTTGCTTATAGCATTCTCTGAAGGACAATGGCACACGTTTTATAAAATGCAGTTTGAAATGATAAATTACTGCTGAGAATCAGCAAAAACCACTGAGCTTGTTTTACACATACTATAATTAATAATCACAGCTCACTACATTCTTAAAATATGCCTGGTTTAATCTTTAGGTAATTAGCATGCTTCAGACTGAACCTTTGGGCAACATTTAAGCAGAATCTTTCATAAGCTGCCACCCCGTACTTTACAAGGTGCAGAACAGCAGCCTCAAGAAATTAACACCTATTTTCAATGGAATGTTGCTTCACTAATGAAATGAACCCTATGATCTTAATTTTGCTATATTTTAGCTTAAAGTTATTCAAACCATATCATTAAGAAATTAAATTCCAGTAGTCCTCTAGCACAGAAAGGATACACCCATTCCAGTTTAAGCCTCTTGGCTGGTAGTTCTACTTTTGCTTCCAAATTGTACGATTCCACTTGCTCTTTGGGCATGTACATGGTAACAGGACGTCCACGAAGAAACATTTTTACGTATCCTTCCTCTACAAAAGGTCAGAAATGTTTAATGTTACACAAAACAAGCATCAGTGGAGAAGCCCAGTGCTCCTCAATCCCTTCCCACTTAACAGTTTGGTGCGTTACAATTACAGAAGGACATGCAAACACAAAACTTGGAAATAAAGCAGGTTGGCTTTTTTTCCTAAATCGTAATCACTAAGCAGAATTTTTTTAAAACATACAAAGTCCCTTTAGCCTCTAAATATTTTGAGCAGCAGAATTAGAACTAAACAATGCCATGAAGAACCACAAAACTGAAAGGACTGAAATCAAAACTATTTTGGTGAAAAACAATGCTACAATATTAAGATTTTTAAATATAAAAAATGAAGGGGAAAACATCAAAGATTACAATTAACGCAGAAATGCCACTTGAAATTAATTTTATTTTTTAATCAATACAGTTGAGCATCAGCATCTAAAGTATTTTCCAACACTCAGTCGCATTCTTTGCATCTCAGTGTAAAGCTATGCTTTACACTTGATACAGTGTTAGAGATACATTCGAAATAAGGAACACAAACAATTAGTAAAAGGAATCATGCTGATGTACATGCAGAAAAGATATGTGCTTTAAGAACTGCTAAACATTGAAAAAGGAACGACAACACTGACAGCACATTAAAAGAAAGGAAAACGACATACAAGAGAGAAGCTACAAAAACTGAATTGGCTGACAGAAGTAAACATTTCTAGGAGAAAATACTAAAAGTAATGTCTTGAACTGGTAAGAAATATTTTTGGGGGAGAGGAGCAGGGATTAATAACAGATCTGGAAGTACTGACTTGGGGACTTCATGGGGCTTATAAAACTAGGAGATCTGGGAAATGCCATGAAGGTCTGACTAAGACTTTTGGGAACTGGCAAGGCCAAAGTGGGTGTCCTGTGAACTTCTGATGAAGTTTGTCCAGATTCAGAACGTGCTGGCTCTTGCTGCTCCATCGGCAGATCAAGGGTTTCAGCCTTGTTCTCATGCGAATCAAGCAGTTTTGGAGTCAGTGACATCTGTAGAGTTACTAGACAGAATAATCGTGGGCACAGAGGAAACGGAAGGGCAGAAGTAATAAAATCATGTAAATGAAAAAAAATTATACAATTTAGGATTGTTAAAATTACGCTATGAATTGTTAAGTATAATTACAACTACACCATTATTTTTTTAATTTGAAAACTAAGGCTTTATTTTAATTGGAAATATGCATATGCTACAAATTCTGACTAAATGAATAAAAATTATTGGTTGAACAAATAAACATCATAGCTATGCTGCATTATCTAAATAGATGTGCATTTTGCCTTTAGACTAATTCATTTGGGAATTGAAATTACAGCTAGGGCTTTCTAGCTTCATTTACAGAATTCATACATGTAATGAAAACAACAGAAAACAATGCTAAAAAAAATAATAATAATGATGGTGACAGATGGTGGGAGATTAAGATGCCTGTTAAAATACTGGAATTGTTTTAAAAAACTTACTCAAATAGATCTAGATTGGAAAATAAAATATAGCAGGTAAAGCGTTAAATAGCAGCACTATTTGTATGCGCATGCAGCATCCATTTAATGAGCTTGAAATACATGCCAATACTGCTGTACTGGTGCACTGGAAGTCAATAGATTTTCAGCAGTGACAACCACTGACTGTGCTTACCAAAGGTTAGGAATGAACAGAAGTTTAATTCACTGAACTGCTTTTCTCATCTGAAACTTATGGGACTCATAAAACTTGGATTTAGCCATCTACAGGGGAAGTTTTTGACCCAGTCACTCAAAACTCCTTTTTAGAGTAAATAGGGAGAAATGGGTACTTTTTTCATTTTAATGACATTTCAAATTAATCACGTTTCAAAGCAGATGCCCAAAATAAAGTACAATAAATTATACCAAGTACATAAATTATGCTTTACAAAATTCTTCTCTCTCTCTCTCCTAACTATAAAGAGGAACTTAGGCTGACTGGGTCAGGCACACAAGTACATACTTTGTATTTATTTCTAACTTTTGGTAATATTAATTCCATCTGTACTCATTTATGTTACCAATCCAAATGTATTACCTACATAATCGATCTATATCCCCTTCTTTGTACTTTTCTTAACTAAGATTTTAAGACAGTAAAGCTCTAAATGTGAAGATATAGTTGTAAAGACAGACAATCATCAAACTACAAAGACAGACCAATGGTGAAACTTTTAGACAAATGTATCTTTTACATCTGCAATTTTGTAAATTTGGAATTGTTGTTGCAAGTAATTGCAAAAATTAACAGTTACTGAACTGAAATAAGATGGTATGTGAATGCCAGTAGGATCTGCAAAGGAGACCACTACAGATTGCAGGCATAAAATTGTACAAAGAATACACAGAGGTAGAGACTCTCTAGAAGACTTTGCCTTGAGAACAAACATTCTTTGCTTTGTGAAATTTTAGATTTGTCGCAAAGCTGAAAGATGCTGATTAGTGGAAAAACTGTTAGGTTTCAGCTATCTCTAAAAAGCAAGACAAATCTGTGATTATATCACAGATATAAACATGCATCAAAATTGTGCATATTTACACTACAATTTAACTAAAGCTTTAGAAAACTATACGGTATGTTTACCAAATGTAACTCTGCTTTATGACATTGATCAAAAAGCACCAATAAATTAGTTGGAGGTCTAGGTCTGTTTACTCAACATTCACAAAAAATCTACAGTCTACTCAGTAAGAAAAAGCAAGGGAAAAACCGAGGCTTCTATAGTCATGTTAGGCTAACAGCAGAACAGCCAATAAAGGGGCAAATTCTATATGAATTTCAGCAAAAGTGCAGAACACCATTTCAAACACAGTGAACATCCACGTGTTGCCATATAGCTCTCTCAACACATTTTTTTCTTATTCAAATTCTTCGGAATAAGTCCACAGGAATCTAAATTATAACCCATTATAATTGTTATAAAAGTGCACCTGAGGGTTATAATTCAGTAGACCGCATAATAGATGGTATAATATTTTTGTGTCATTCAAAAGAACTAGAAAAGTTTTAACATTGCAAAATGTGCACAAGTCAAAAAATAGTTGTTTATACATTGAGCTTTTATCCCACCAGTACCACTTTGCTTCGAGAGCTATGAGGTTCTGGAATTGAAGCCTACCTTTGCAGTGCGTCACACGGCGCTTCCCTTGTGATTACAGAGACAGAGACAGAAGGGCTAAATAAAGATGTGTTTGAATACAATAAACTCACTAAATACCTGCTCTACAGTCTGCCCAGTTGTATTCTGCTGGAGGTTACCCTGGTGCTTGACAAAACACTGAGCCACACTACACGTAATTCCAGTCGAAACCCTTTTCCTCCACCTAGGGGCTTACTAGCTTAAGCTCCACTATGCAACTATATGCTTAGAGTAAGTAAAATACCAAGTATAACTTTCTTAGGAAAAAAAATCATTAACTTCATTAATATTTTGTCCAGGTGAGAAGGGTAAAAGTAGTGTCACATCTGTTTAATTACTGATCATTATCTACAGGGGAAGTATCAGAAGAAAAATTTTTCCAAATACCTTTGCTTACATGGTGCAAGGGAAGGAGAAATGTTACGCAAAAGAAATAGTGTATTCTGTGCAAATCAGAAGTTTCCTTTTCCTAAACCGAGGGTTTTCATGAAAGGAACATGAACCGTGATTGTATTGTCACAAAAGACTTAAGTGCTTACTTAGTTTTATATCTTATTGAGATCAAAATCAATTACACTAAAGCCTGAAGTATGGCTTAAGAGCTTTGCTGGATGCTGATCAACCAGCACAGTAAACAAAAGATTTACTCCTTTTTCAGATTGATGTATGATTACTGTCACAGAACTATAGACAAAAGTAGTATGATACACCTGATAAATCACAGGGTCTTCTTCCTTCCTTATTTTGTTATAAGAAAGGTTTTATTTTAGTTGGCCTTGGTTTTTCAGAACAAAAATAACTGTTTGATATACTGTTAGCTTTGTAACTTTATCAAGATTGTTCAAAAGTTTGTAACTGCCTAATAAGGACAAACTGCTTTCACTTATACCTACTATTTCACTTTTAAAATCTTTTTGCAGGGATAATACCTAAGTAGGAAAAAATTCAAGTGATTTTCATATTAAAGACAGACTTCAAAACCTGCAGTAACAAATCACCTTTTTTACTTGTAATTTGACAAATTTTATTATAAGCCATTGGGACAGATATGGCATTCCTTAACAGTACTTGAGGGCTGCCTTTTATGACTAAATTAACATGACAGCACCATAGCTGTAACTTGGCATATACTTTAATTAAAAAAACCTTAATAGTGCTTTGAAAGGGAAGACTGATTTGGAGTAAGACGACAAGGACTTTTACTTCTTTGCCTTATAAGATATCCTAACTGCAAAATAAACCTATCGGGCCAATAAAAACTAGAGCAAACTAATCAACTTTTTAAAAATGTACCATCAGCAGCCTGTAAACATCACATTTAGATTCCCAATACCAGTTTCTAGACATCCACAGAAAAAAGAAAAAAAAAAATCCATTATGTTTTCACAGTTGTTATCTGCTTAAAAACTGAAGAAGTTCCTACCTGCACTGAACATTGGTTCCTTGGGTTTGCTGTGAAAATAACGAAAAATTTCCATTTTAAAAAGCACACACATACAGTCTGCATATATAAAGGTATCAATATAACATAAAATTTAAAATATAAAAGACATAAAATATTTTTGTGTGTGTACATATAAACAAAAATACTTTTTCAATTCAATTATTTACAACGTAAATCCCCAGGCAGACACAGTTAAAACACAGTTCAAATGTTATACATTGTGGCTCCTTGATGACAGATGTTAAAACCTCAAGATCCAATTCTTATGTTCTCAAAGCTATGTATTTTCTTCTTCATAACTTCACTAACTACCAAATCCTCTCCCTGCAAAGTTAGTCCAGTTATAGGAGAACATGGAAACTGGTCATGAGCAGCTGCATGAGTTTTGGTTTCCAGTCAGTGTGATTTGTTACTCTAAAGCAGCCTACAACTGTAATAAAAAGCTAGGAAAATATTCTTAACTACAAAATCTTTCTGCATATGTGGAGCAGGGGGGGCTACTGCATCAGTGCACATGTGGGTGTTCACTTACTTCATTTCTTTGTTCTCTCCGAATTTAAGGAGCAAACCAAAGTTTGAATCCTGCTTTTCCGAAGCATTTACATAAAACATGGAACTGCTCGATTGTTTCTTGGTGAATGACAGTACTTAGTAAAACCCAGAAAGCACAGAACCATCATGATTACAATATCTTCTCTTTCTCACTGCACTGCTGCCTGGAAGACAACCTGAAAACAGTTTGTCTTTGCATCTTGAAAAAGTTCTTGGCAAAACTTAAGCGGGAAAATACATGAAGCATGCAGAGAAAGAAGAGGCAGAAAAGCTGAGGAGCTCTCTGGGTAGTACTACCCTGGCCAGAAAGAGGCAACCTTTTCCAAGAAATGGCAGTCATTTGGTTTTTTTGCCCTTTGCCCTTGTATAATCAGGCTTGAGGGTGGTGTTTCTGATGAAGCATAAAAGGGACACAAAGCTGTATTACGCAGTTATTTTTCCTCCCTATTCCATTTTCTTTCTATCCAGTAAAACTTGAAATATCAGATTACTGCTGTACATTTCTTAGGGTGGTCCCAAAAGGGTTGAAAGCCCTATAATTCTGATGGCAAAATGCTAAAGCATTAAGTATCCCTAGAGCTGTGATGCCCTCTCCACATCCATTCCTAGACTGCAGTGGGCAGATAAAAAAGAAACCAAAAAAAGAAATTAAACCGGGTTGAATTTTTACACAATTTCTTTCTAAGCATAAAAGATTCTTTCTTCATGACAGAAACTGTAGCAAATAATTTTACAGTACTTTTCCTTTTGCCTGATTTGACAGTTATATTGAGAATAATATTTTTACTTAATGATAAAACCAAAATAAAACAAGAATTCTACTGATCCTACCCCACTGATGTAGCAACTCTTCATCATATCAGCCTTAGTATTAATCAGGCATCAAAATTCACGCTCCAAGCTGGCACACACAGCCAATCTCATCTATATAAATAGCACGATGTGTTGCCATTGTTAACACCAAGATTAACACTTTGTCTTATGAATGAAGATAGTTTTAGAAAACAAAAAACTTTATGGGATGGAGCACTAGTCAGAAATGCTGCCACATTAGAGACAAAAGAATCCCTAGCTCTGAACAGACCACGCTGACTTATTCAAGCTAATCAAGCTAATGTGAAAGGCTGATTCATGACTGTTAAAAAGCAAATCATGTGTGCTCTAATTATACAAACCCTAACCACACACACAGCTGAGAGCTCTGACTACCGTTTTTCTTTTTGTGGATTTAAGTCAGTTCCTACTTACCTAACTCTTAGGAAGGTTTACCCCGGCTCATGGCCATATGGTCATCTCCTTACTCCTTATGCTTAAAGCTTCTTAAAGTAGCTTTCTGTAGCATTAAGTTTTTGCGTAACAGCCTACAACTCCACATACTTTCAAAAACAATAATTTCGTAATTGCCTTTTTAGATTCCTGGTATGCATCCTGCTTTAAGCTTCATCTTCAGACCAGACACAGAATCACAGAATCACGGAATACCCAAGCTGGAAGGGACCAATAAGGATCAATGATACAGGTAAGAAGTCTGGGAGTAGATGGTTAGGTAACACCCTCTTCCTCTCTTTTTCACACATACAGTTAACTTGAGGAGGACACAGCCTTAGCCCCCAGTGTTCAGAATCACGCTCATTCTCCTTCTAGTCCCATGACTCTTGCTTTCCATTTTGCACAGTGGCCCAGCTTCATCAGGAAGCGTGAGGCAAGTCTTTACCGAGCCTCTTCCACTGGATAAGGACACTTTTCTTCAAGGAGGTGAAAGCTGTGGTGCTGAACTCCCTCGGGCTGCATGTGACAGAAATCAGGGAAAACTCTCTAGCCAAACAATGACTGTTCTCATAGTGGCACCAATACCACCAGCTCCAGCTAAGGCAATCCAACATGCCCTCTCGATTAGCTCCTTGGGATACTTGCACATTATTTAAGCACTATATCGCTTGTGTGCTGGACTTTCTCCCTGAGTATAAGTGTTTTCTGATCAACGCTGTTGTGGCTCTTTGTGGCCTAACAACTGCAGAGTGACATAACTACTTGGCTTCTGTTAGAACAGTATGAAAAAATTTAAAATGCATCTCAAGTGCTGTGATCAACTCCCAAGTAGAAACAATTTTGTAGGTAACCATTAATTACGTCATAATGTTTTTATCTCTCAGCTGCTTTGGAATCCATTTTTAAGTGTACAGTATCTCTACATAGCTGCTAGGAGTCATACCTTTCCTTAATTTAAATGATATTTATTTCTTTAGCAGCTTTAACATAAAGCTAATTTCAGGTAATTATGACCTTATGCAGGTAGCAAGAACTCAGGGATATCTTCAAAAAACCAGACTTTGCAAAGCACTCTAGATTTTGACAGGTATATCTTCCACTGCACAGCACACACACAATTCACCTTTGGGGACTTGATCTAATATTTTTTATACGATAAAATACACAGAGAGAGAACAGTGCATTGTCATGATAAGTTTGTTAAAACTTTTCTAAAAAACTACAGTAAATTGGAAAATAATGACGTTCACAATAGCTAGGTGAAATATTCCTGTTCATACTCCAGAAACAAGTCTCCTCATCTAATTAGAGAAACTTATTTAACAAAAACTCCACAAGAGATTTGTAGATTTGTTCTGTTTATATAAAGATGGGGATTTTTTACACCAATGAGGTCACAACATAAGGACTGTTGCTATAATTTGATATGTGCAAGAGACTAGTAAATTATACATACATGTAAAATAAAAAGTAAAGCCTTAGAAAACTCCAGGAGCTTCAAGAGATCAATAAAGGAAACAGCAACTCCCTGTTCATAACTTCACTGGGGCAATGTAGCTGCCTGAAGTGATGCACTATTGCATCACTTCACAGAATGTCCAGCTTTAAGAGCAAGCTTTTATCTTTTAGCAGCCCCTTCACTGGTCATTAATTTTTTGCTTAGTTTTGCCTTTCAAAAATTTCAGGCTTGCTTGTCCCTAAGAGTGTTGATATTTGGTTTGCTGCTTCAGTGGTATTCTACCAGATGTAGCAAGGTATACATTCTCTGTGCTAGAGGGGTCTGCAATGTTTACTAACAACTTTATCCAAATCTGCACATGCAGAAAGAGACATGGCTTCTAAGTAATCCAACAAAAGATTGATTTTTCTGGGAAAAGTGCTATTTACTTTTGGATTATTTAAAGAGTTAATTGTTACAGTAATTTTGTTTTCAATTATATTTCGGTCTTCTAGGAATTTTAAAGTACAAAAACCTTATAAACAAAACCAAACCTACATCTACTTAGCTATCTGTTTTTATTATTATTTTACAAACAGTTCAAGAAAAAATAAAAACACATACTGAGATAAAGTCAAATTTCCATAAGTACCAGAAAGGCCAGTCCTGAAGAATTCTGTTGACTCATAAAAATCTCATTCTCACACACAGATGCACAATGCCAACATGATTTTAGATTAGTTACATTTTTAGTTTTGTAATTATTGTATCTTCCTCTATTACTATTTTATAAGCTTTTCTTGATGGTATTCTTATTTTTTTCGTTATTCCCATTATTTGCTAAGCCTTTTACAAGTTTCTTAAACTTTGCACACTTGCTGGCTTGCTTCATAGCTGAAAACATAAGCCAGAAAACAAACTATAAATAATGTAATCACCCTTATTTAGTCTGACCATTAGTACACAACAACCTCAGTCACCCCTTAAATCAAGCAAAGATGCTGAAGGGATGGAAAGGAAGGGATGTTTTGTGCCACACCATCAGCTCATAAGCAGCCCAATGACTCATACGATGGCACTGATGCCCAGACAGAGCAGGTAAATTAGGTTATTATATGATCTTCATTAACACTGTGTTTCTATGGTCACATCATCTGTGAAACAGTACCATCAGCACCACTTCTTGCATAGGAAACTGGAACAGGACTGGTCAAGTGAAGTGGCCAGGACTAAAATCTGTCTAGGAAATACAAGAAAGAACCAGCTGACCAATACTGACAATACTGACAAACCTGAATGAATCAGCTATTTGTTCATCCTAAGTCTGAAACTCTTGGATGAGACATTCTCTGTTCTTCGGGCTATCAGAAGCATCATCAGAAGCACATAGAGATAGGCTTCACTTTATTTCACTGCTTTGGATAGCACTTCTAGGTAAGCCTCTCAATTTCTCAATTTCAATCTGACCCTCAGAGCAAGGCAGTCACTGCTCAGAGACTTGCTGGGCATCACTCTACACCTGGGAGGTGGTGACTGACTGCTTTCCACCACTTCGATTTTTCTTCCTCTTTCCTTCACTTATTAAACTGCCTTTATCTTGACCTATGAGTTTTCTCACTTTTGCTCTGGCTATTAGCTTCCCCCATCCTGCTGGGGGAGAGGGAGTGAGTGGCTGTGTGGTGCTTAGCTGCCAGCTGGGCCCAACACATCACAACAAGGAACTTTAAGTACATGTCAGGAACTTGAAGACCAAACAAAACCACTAAGATAACAGAAAAGGCTTGTTTAATAATTACAATTTTTTCCAGGCAACTCCATGTTTTCACAATGTTTACAGTTTGGAAAGAAGGCAAATAAATTTCATCTACATTTGAAAACCTGTTTTATTTGAAATTTTTTTAAGTATTTTTTTTCCAACCATTGGAGCTTGTTAAAAAAACCCAACTCCCAATACTTGCTAAAGTAGAGAAACTAATTTCACTAAAGAAACTCATTTCATTACTAGGGCAGTAAGCAAAGAAAGAAGATATATTTACATAACATTACCTTTCACTGTTCTTTTTACCACTAGATGAACTGCTGGTGGATCCAGTGCGGTTGCGACTCCCTTTGGAATCTCCATAGCTTTCCCTCCGACTGCCTGGGGACACACGCTCAGCTGAACTGGTCCTCTTAATGGTGCTACTAGAAAGAAGAACAAGTTACAGTGGCACTTGTAAAAGCACACATCTCTATGACAAATATTTTTGAGAAATGCATCAAGTAGAATGCTGACCCTAAAAATAACTACAACTTTGGTTTTAATCATAACTTGATTTGTTAAACAGCCTACATAAGAGTCTTGCTGAGTACCTGGTGCTAGAGACAAACACCCTGCTCTTTCCTTAATCACAAAACAGAAGATGGGCTAAACCGGTATCATAGAGTAAGTTGCAATACCTATTTTCCAGGTCACATTTCAAATCTCTGACTAGTACTCCACACTTCTGGACTTCTGGATTCTCTTAATAAGAAGTGCAAGATTTAAAGAGAAAGCATATTACCGACACCTCCAGCCAGACCACAAAGAATGCCAAAACAGGTCAAAATTTGAGCACCAGAAAGCTAACTTTGTGTCTTCATTCAGTATGAATTATTCTGTGGTTCAAGGCTAGTTTTAACATACCCCAAAGTGCAATTACTAGTCAGCTAGCCTGCATTTTTTCATTAGCTTGTCAAAGATGTATGCTTCCTACTTACATGTATGAACAGGTTAGATTCCCCATATCTCCTGACAAGGGGTTCCTCAAAGGCTTAAAGCTTGCCTTACTTTCTCACTCTTCAGCCATCCTTCCTGCCAACATAGCTAGCAGGGAGCTCTTGTACAACTTTATGGCACCCCTTAGACATCCAGCTCTCTCTGACAGAAAAACATGAGCCAAACCACAAGTGGTATTACTTAGTAAGTTAAGAGAAGGCCACTCAGAGCTTACACCTAATAGGAGACAAATTATTGTGGTTATTCATTAGTCCAAAACACTTCTCCTTACAGCAGTGCTTCCTAGCAGGAGAGGGAGAAGCTAAGGGTGAGGCTCCCTGTCCCGGGTGCTCTCCCTGTGCTGCAGAGGTGCAGGCAGCGTTATGTGGACTAGGCAAGAGTCACTCCCGCAGCAGCAGCTGAATGACAGGACTCAGTGTCAGGGTCTCATTTTCCCCCACTCCAGTCCTGTGCTGTTTCCTTCCCTCCACAGAGCAGAACAGAAATGCTCCCTTTACCCATAACATCCCCAAAACTAAATAACCACCTTCAGCAGCACTCTCACCCCAGAGGCCACGGACACCAATGATCACTTTCAAGGTCAGACCCCTCTACCCAAATCCCACACACAAGCTCCCTCCCTCTGTGAAAACTTCACTTCTTTCTTTTCTTGCTCCTTCAAGGCCCGGTCTCACGCCACCCCTTTCACCATCCCCAGCCAGGCCCCCCTTGACCTCCGTACACCCCCAGGGATGCTCTGCTTACCATAAGGCTCATCTCAATCATCCCTGAGGACTATTCCAAACCTCCCTATCAGCCCCTAACAACTACCTCTGTCCTGTTATCTCGGTCAGCTCCTCAGGCTCTGTCCCGCTTTGTGTGTGGTGTAAGAAAGAGGCATCGGCTCTTCGTAAGTACAGGAAACAAGACAGACCTTTCTGTCTGGTCAAAAAATATTCAGCTTATCAACTGTACACCACCATTGAGGCACTTTTTTTTTTTTTTTTTTAATATATTCCTGCTCACTCATGTCTTTTTACCAGTGAGGAGGGGAATGCTTCAGCACCTCATCTGAGGCTTAGTTACAGAAACAATGCAAAGCACCGAACCAGTCTTTCCTCAAAGCAACCGCCCTTCTGACAGGAAGGAAGCCCCCATCCAGGGGGAGCTCCGCAGAGCAGAGCATGTTAAGATGCATCTCAGGTAGCTTGACAATAAACTTTCTGGAACATGCAATGGTAGGACAAGTGTTCAGTGCTGTGGTTTTGTATTAAAAACAAGCGCAATTAAAAAGATTAAGCCAAAATTAAAAAAGTACTATTTCTATGGAGAAAGCAATGTAAGAAAGCAATTGGAATGCAAAGTTACGCACAGGCACTGAACAAAACACATTCATAGGAGAAGGGAAAAGGCAATTAAAAGAATTTAATTGTCTTAATTTCATAAATAAGTGTCTCCTACACTAGCCTACATTACTCAAGTCATCTCCATGTCAAATGCATGAAAAAACCTTCTCTAGTAAATTAAATAATATACTGTTAACATTTAACTGTTCTCCCTGCATCTCATAACATCATCCCATTTACTATTCTTCCAGTTAAAAAAATAAAGCCTTGATACTGGAAATGTTTACTCCACATAAAATAGCTTTATTGGCTTTATTGAGACCTTCCACTACTTAAGGACTGTACTTGCAAAAACATCCTCTTTGTGATTTTGCAGGATCAAACCTTCATTTTGGCACCTTTTCCTGGTTAAGGAAAAGACGTAGCAATACCAGCCTACACTGAAATTAAATTAAGGAAATTACCAAATCATATTAATGTTAGAAAAAATATAAGTTACAGAAGCAGTATTAAAATTATTTCAATATTTTTATAGCTATCAACATTCAGAAGATGAACTAGTGAATGGGTGGGACTAAAGTTTAAAAGTGTAATGCTGTCTTCTTTCTGAACAACGATGTCCCGTATCAGTACAAAAACTACTTTTACCACAAGAACAAAATCTTTTAAACTCTTTGCTTCTTTCCATTATTGCTTATACTAATTAGCAATGCCACCTTCTGATAATTTTTATTTTAAACTTTTGACAACAACAAAAGCTCAGTGAGAAGTATTAGCAGGTGGTTGGAAAAGAGGATTGTAACTGTTACATTAAGTCAGTTTTTGCATATCACATTTTGGAAGCTTTAGTGTTAAACACCACTGATTGCATCCATGGCTACAGTAAATACACTGTCACCTGAGGAGGAATTTAAAATTACAGAAAATATTAATTTAACTTACAGGTTTGTATGAGTATAACTGGATTCCAGAACTTGGCTTCCACATTAGTGATATGAAAGTAGAGCATTTTCAACTATTTAAAAAGGTAACATTTGGTAACACAGTTTTTAACTTGCTTAAGACAGCAGTGTAGTCTAATGAAACACCCCTATAACAAAAATTGTTAGCTTGAGATAATGCAGATACCATAACTGAAATGACTATTATCTAATTTTTGCAATGTATTTATCAATGATGAGAAAGTTTTAAACATGTACTTCTGGAAATGTTAAAAATGAGAAGAATGATTACAGTTCTACCATGTTAATGCTTGTACTAAAACAGCCACGATATATGTGTTGAACTGAACAAAAAGGAAAAACAACTGAGCTTCAATACTACAAAGCTATTAAGGATCCCTCACCTTAGAGCAGGCTTTTTCAGTTTGCATGCATTGAGAAGATTCACAGACCTGCTTAATCCAGATTGAGAGGTGCGTAAACAAAGCAGAATAAAAAGTGAATGCAACAATAAAATGTGGAAACAAGACATTTAAAACAAACTTACATTAAAAGACATAATCGCATGCTTTCAAGATATGAAGTCACGTGCAAGAGTAAATAACAGTGCTTAGCAACTCAGATGTTTGATCATTTCAAACCATACATTCAAGAACACCAATGTATCTTTGAATGACAAAATTTCAGCAATGCTCCAATACACTAACCATTTGTCAAGCAACTCAAAGAAAAAAAGAAAAAAAAAAAAGTCAAAGATGCTATCTGAAGAAACAAGACAGATGATCCAGCTAGAAGACAAAGACTATTAAAAAAGCAACAATAAAGACAAGAAAATAAATCCTTATATATACATACATATACCACTGCAAAGCATGAATATTTCAGATAGTTGCATTACTGAATTGTGGTGAACAACTCCAGTCAAAATTGAAAAAAAATACATACTTAATTACCAAATTTTTTTTTGAAAATAGAAAAACTTTTTAATACAATAAATTAAGAAATAGCACACAATGCTCTTAAGACAGTAACTGATTATATTAATAATATTTTGAAACTTGTCTAGCACTCTTTCTGACCCTCATTTAAATCAATTAGAATAAATTCAAGAATAACGTATGACTTTAATTTCATTACGCCTTTGAGCAAAATGTACTAATAACTTTAATTGTTAGAGATATAGTGAAGCGGCATAATAGTTTTGCCACTCAAAGTTCAATGGAGAGGAATTTCTTCTTTCATTTATATTCTGTTTATTTTAAGACATTTTCTTTGAGAGTCAAGTGTTAAACAGAAGACTTAATTGAAGGTTCGATACAGAGTTTGTGTGTGTGCCAGTTACAAACCATCATGGCCCCCAGAACAGAACACAGAACATTAATTCCAGGCGACTGAACAATTTCCTAGGGGGCATGTGTTTAGAGTTTAGAAGAACAGGAATTTATCATATTAAAGTATTTTATTCTCCCTACAAACAAAGCTCTTTATGTTTTCTTTGTTCCAGCTTCTTCCTTTTGATCTCCATTGTCAGAGTTTTGCACCATTGTAATACTTTGCAATCTGCTGGGGGAGAAAGAATGACTGATTGTCTCCTTTTGAAAGGCAAAGTATGTGCTAGCCTGCAGCAGCATCCCCACTGGGAAAGGTACTGTCTGCATTCTCCTCCCTTACATTTTTTTTCCCCCTTTTTCCTGCTCAACTCTTGGAAACAAAGCTATCCTAGACGAATCACAAACCCCTTGATTTTAATAGGGAACACAAAACATTACTACTGTGCACTGGCCAAATTCCAAAGACAAATTTAGTGTTAAGCAGTGAACTTGAAACCACATTACATGCAACAGGAAGAGTGCAGGGAAAAGGGAAAGTTCTGCTCACCATACACTAAACTCATCTTATTCTGAATGAAAATTTCAAATAATTATTCTGAGCACAAAGGTCAGATTAAAAATATGGCAGCATTCAAAAAGGTGGTACTCAAAATAGCTCATACATCTACAGCATAAAAGTAGGATAGATATAGATATATATAAAATTTTAAATCCTCTGAGCAAAAGCTTTTTTGCGAAGACAACTTGGAAACTAGTCCACCACAAAATCTCTTCAGCTCTGCATAAACTGGCTTGCACCTGGAAGCCACCCAGCTGTGTTCACATGGCACCCCATCACCTGAGTGCAGCAGCACCTGTTGGTGCTCGAACAGAATTTTTGGTCCCAGCATCACCAGGCTTTCTATGTTGCATTGTATTACCACCATATACTTTTATAACCCAACTGACTCGTGTATTGGATTTGTGCTTTCGCTCTATCCAGGTTATTTCATTCCTTAACTTGAGTAACTGCATGTTGACTATGTGAGCTCTGAATGCTGACGGGGGGGTTGGTGCCCTCAATTCTAATTGAAGTCAGTCAGTTGAGGTTACTCAACACTTTGAAAGATCTGGATCTAATTATCACATTAGGCCCTATAAAAAACTACTGATATCCACAGATAGACGTTTTACATACAGAAAACTAGTATGCATAGAGGTTAAATGATTTGCATAAGGTCACTGAGAGAATATGGCAGAACTCAAAGGCCTGCTAGTTCTACCCTTTCAGCCTCGAGCCTTTTTTATTACCTCCAATTCTATATTCCTGCCAGAAGACATTTCCATTTCAAATATTAAATGGGAAATCAGAAAACGTAGTGAACTCTGAACCGCATCTCCTTGGTAATCCAGCAAGGCAGACAAGCTGTACACCAACCTGTGGGTTCAAACGAGTTAACCAACACGTTTAAATATAGCTATTGTACGAAATGAGATGTGTCTGCAGACATATCAGTAAGTCCATCTATTTCTAAGCAGTGAATTGCACACTTGGTCCCCACGGAGATTATTTGCATGTATTTATACAAATATGCACGACATACTGTTTCAAGGGACAGCCTGATGTCATTTCAATTGGACATCATACAATGGCTAACCTAAATGGTGAAAGTATCAAGGAACACAGGAATCAGAAGTTCATAGTTTGCTATCCCCCTTTTCATAAGGCTGTTCAGTAAAATGTTTGGAAAGGACTCCATTTACCTGGATGTTTGCCCCTCTTGAAAATATGGTCACAGGTAAAAAAAATTTGAAGATTATATTTTTTACTATAGTAATCATAGTAGGTATTTGTAACTCCTAACAGCAGGCCAAAGGTTTAGAAGATGACTCAGGGGGGAATAAAAATTCTTTTTCTTTCCAACTTTTCTTTTACTTTTCAAGTTTTACCTTTTCCATATTTTGAAATATTTCAAAATTTTCAATTCTGCACCTACGCTGTATAGGAAAACTATTAAAAGCATCCAAGCAGAAATCAAGTTTTAAAATGTCTATATGCAGTTAATAGTATTTAAAGCTGCTATGCCACATTACCATATTTTGGACTACAGAATACCTACACTACCAAGTAGCAGTAGTTTATATGAAAAGAGCACTATGAAAACACAACTGCTTAGCAGAAATTAGAACTGAAAAAATCATTCAAAATTTCACACCGTCTATAAACTGTTCAACACTGAGTGAAGCTTCTAACACAAATAAAAAAGCCCCACTCCATAAAAAAAGGAAGCTCTTTGATCCTGCTGATGTATTTCCATTACTGTTTTATGCATGCACACATACAGTTCCTGAAGGTAAAAGGATCCAGTATAAATACAAAGCATGAATGAATTAATCTTAATGAATGCATAATGAATCAATCTACCATTTGGAAGAAAGCTATTTGGAACACTTAATACATCATCTTTGAATATGGACTACTTGGAGCATGATTTACTATAAAAACATGAAATCCCATCAGTTATTTTAGGTTCATTATCGAATGATAAGAGTAGAGAATAATTTACCAAAAAAAATGTTTGCACTGTAATTTCTTGGTGAGGTCCTTACCATTCAACAATCTTCATCTTGAAGTATATTTACAGGCAAGGCACAGAAATATTCTTTAATATAATTTAATAAAAAATAAAATTAAGGAATACAATTTGCATATTAAAGATAGCCAATACAGAATTTTAGAGCATTTGAAGGGAATAGGAATTCAACAGCACCTGCATTCAGAATTGCTTGTTTTCAGGACATGGACCAACTCTGCTCTCCTAAGGACTCTTATTAAGTGTCTATCTATTTCAGCAAAACTGTCCACGTGTATTTTTCTTTTCCAAACCTGAATATATATTTTCATACTACATATTTAAAGCACCTTCAGTCTAGCCTCTTCAGCAAAGAGAAGGGATAAAATATAACAAAAGGACATTAAATCCTTATCCTGTGGAAACCTGCCTCTCACAGCAACCACAACAGTCCAAAAATGCTCCCTAAGGATGCTCCCTAAGGACTTTCCCATTGGCACTCCTGGGTATCCAGACCACACAGGGGTCAGGTGGAAGGGCTGCAGGGTGTAATACAGGGATCCTGAGCTAGGATAATGCCTACGGGCTGCAGGCAATACCTGGTGGTCCAGCTGAATTACACAAAGGACTCTCAGAATAGAGAAAGTGTGAGTATGATCTTGACCTGCATTTCATCCACCTGACTCCGGGGCAGAAAGTCCTAGGCTGAACCTTAGGGATTTTCAAAATTCTGGGAATGGAACAGTTTATACAGTACCTGCCTGCCTCTTCTTTTCTTAAGGGCTAATTCAGGCCAACCTGCCAAAACCTACAACTGCAATGAGCCCCAGTTCATAGGAGCTCATAGGAGTTCATTTGTGTGGCACAACAAACAGGGTGGTTTCCAATTTTAATTGTGAACAGCATAGCTTCTCTCTTCTCTACAGTATCAAAACCTGGAGTTTCCCGGAAACTCCGTCCTCCTCAAAACACAGTAACAGAATGAATGGCATGTCCTTAGTCATCATCTCCTCTTTAAGGAAAAATTCTCTTTACAAAAGAGACTTCAGTTCTTAGCAGATTAATGCTCTCATCTCCACAACTTGCCTTCCTCAGAGCTGACAGCATCATCACTACAAAAAGCTGAGGATGACACAAAGCAGAAGAAATGTAAAAAAAAAAACCCAAACTCCAAACCAACAACAGAGAAAACCCCCACACTATTATCTTTCACAGCAAACCATACAGATTAGCACCACTATAATTTTTACAACTTGAACTTGCTGCACCCAATCCATTGCACTCCTTATCACCTAGATGTATAAAACATCTAACTCACTTTAAAGAAGCTACACACATACAAAGCAAATTAAGACAGAGCAGTATTTTTTAAAATGACTTAAATACATGCTAAAGGTAAGATATCTAAAGATCGATGTTTTCATTTGCATAAATATGTGCTAGGCATAGAATTTTCTTCATCCCTGTGATGCTTCTAACTTTGCCCATCAAGTTTCTATGATAAGTTTTAGTGAAAGAAAACCACCAAACATAACATACTGATTTGTAATGATAGCACAGTTTCTCTACAGACTATTTCTGCTAGCTACTAAAAAATTCTTGCACTACTTTTCACGTCGTGTTGTGCAACAGCACATTAGGAATGCCTAATTCTCTATACACTAGACTGTAGTAGCAAGAAAATAACAAAAATAGTAGACCAAGCATTGTGCATTCGTTCAATATTCATGGTAATTATCTTAATTCTAATTAGAACAAATAAGTTTAAAGCCTATTACAATGGAATCCACCTCTTCTTTTCTTCCTGAACTAAGTATTTAGACTGTTGCTTTGCAAGTAAGAAAAACTATGTATCTAGAAATTTAAAAGAGGAGACACACCATGTTTTCAATTTTGCAATTGTAAGGTAGATAGACACATACCTTTTTGCTGCTGGTGAAACAGTTTCCTTTCTGGTTCCTGATGGGGAAGGTAAAGAGCCACTTGGTTTCTTTGGTAACACAGTTCCATTATTAACAGTAGTCCTTAAAGGCAGGGTTTGTACCAGCGGTCTTGCTGTAAAAGAAGCGTAGATGAAATAATTGTTTTCATTCTTTTTCTTCTTTCCCCAGCAAATAACATCAGAATATTTAAAAATAATCATGTAGTATGCCATTTTTGTTTCGCTGTTGCCAAATTTACCATAGATAAGGGTTTTAACATGGTGGGAAATTTTCAAATTTTTTATTAATAATAATAATATCAAGCAAATCATCTGCATATGGCTTAAGCACATAGTTCTACAGCCTCCCTCATCTGTAAAGACTGTCCTAGCTCAAAGAGCGTACTGGTACGTGCAAAGGTAGTTGTTGCCACCAAAACCAACCCGCCTCTCTTAAAACAGCATCAATCTTTTGCCCACCTGGATAGCGTTCAGAGTGCTAAAAATGAAGGCAAGTTGCCATCCCAGAAACTCCTGCTCTTCACCCCTTAATAGTTTTGCAGGTTTTCCACAAATTATCTATTTAGAAATCCTTATTCCCCTGCAAAAGGTCTCTTTCCAAACAATGTGGGCTTATGTTTGACATAAAGGAATTTTACCACTTAGAAAAAATAATTGAAATCACCAGAGCAGTGGACTTAATGAGCTGACCTTATCTATGTTCCTTGAAGAAACACTGGCTCAAAAAAGGATATATATGTCATACCCGTAATTCATATTAGAATAATGGGAAAATCCCATTCAGGTATGTTAGAAATTAGTTGCAAAAACAAACAGTAGTTAAAACTGCAAGCAATGAGTACAAACATGAAAACTACAGTGGACTACAGCCTGAAACACAAACACAAACATGACTAGTGCTCTCTCTACAGCACAGATGAAAGTTTGAATCACTTGAAATTTGACAGAACTTTGTATCACAAGCCAGCTTTGTCAAGATGTCAAAAGTCTCTGGGTTCAGAGAAACACCTGAGAGAAAGCAACTGTCACAAGTCCCTTAAGAAACACAAAATTTCACTGAACTTGAAGAGGGTGGCAGACAGAATACCTATGAAATGCTCTTTGAAAACTGACTGCTGAGGGTAAACAACCTAAAAAGTTAAACTGAAACAGTAACAATTGTATACATTCCTAGGTTATGTTATGATAACATTACTGTTCTCCTATATTTAACAAAAGAAAACAGATGTGAAAGCCTGTGCCTTGAGAAGGTCAGTAAATACAGTATGCTTGGGGATGCAACTGTCAAGACTAACACTGTCTTGAAACTTTGTTACAACAACACACTCCTGTTATACATAACAAGTGTGTATTGTAACAGAGTTTCAAGACCTAGTTTATTTGTTCAGAGGGGAGAAATTTAGAAAAAGCCTATAAGGAAACATTGAAGCAAAGAGGCTTATTTGGCTTAGAAGACTGAAGGGTAACATGAAAACAGGTCAACAATGAAAAAAAAAAAGAAAATTTTCTCCATGCTTACGGAGGATCAGAGAACCTATAACCGCAGAAGATCAACAGGGTGAGACGGTAACACTCTTACCAAGGACAGGAAGAGCAAGGGCTCTCTGACTTCATGGAAAACTTTAAGGAAAGGCTTAGCAAGACTTCAATAAACGCATGGCACCTTCCAGCCCTGGCTTCCATGATCTTGATCTGTTTTAACAGACTAATACTGTCTTCAGACCTCACCTATAAAACACCTAAAAGTTACTGTACTTTGGCTTCTCATGCCCTTTCTTTTCTTTTTTTTTTTATTTTTATTAAGGGATTCAGATATTGTGATCCTATTTACTTCTACAGCTTTCATTCTTACAAATGAAATTCTTTCTACAATTTTGTGCTGGATGCTCTGCTGCTTGTTTCCTGACTAATTGCCACAATGCCGTAATTAATCTGTATGCATAAAACTGATTCTGTTGCATATTACAGAATCACAGATAGCTACAGTTGAGCAGTTGTGGGCTTGTTTCCTGACAAAATTTCTGTAGCTTGCAAAACTTTAATAAGGCTTTAAGGCCACAAATTAGAATTAAATTTACAATTAGAATTTAATTTACAATTAAATGTAAATAATCAAATTATTAAAATATTTTTCTTTATTGTAGTTGTATTAAAAATGCCTATTATAAAGTAGCTGGAGCGAACTAGCTGGAGTCTGTTTGCTCTCCTAACTTCATGAAATCAAAACTAGCAACAACCAGAACAAACTCTGCAACCTTTAACATAGATTTGGCTTCAAATCCAGCACCAACCCAGAACCTGTGCTTCTGGAATTAGATTTAAAGATCTAGCCCACGGTCAGCTAGTGTAGAAAGCAGCACCACGAAACTTACACAGCACACAGAAAAACTAAACATTATTCAATTAATCCACTATTTACTCTGGAACTATTTAGTTTTGTTTACAACAGCTAGTTCACACCAGTGGTAACTGACATAACCCCAAACATGTAATTGCTGTTAGAAGTCAGTAACTCAAACACATTGGTATTATTGCTTTGTCAGTAACGTTTATTTTGGAAGTTCTGATGCTTCAAGGTCTTACCTGTGGTAGCAGGACTGACATGTTTACCAGCCTCAGCAGCAGCTTTTTTAATCATACTCTGATCTATGGATTAATAGGGCTGTTAAATTTACAAACAAACCGATAATTGCAAAAGGAAAGAAAAACAAACACAAGTAAAACAAAGGCAGGAAGCCATACTGAACTCCACCAAGTAACTGATTTAAATACGGAAAGGGGGGGAACCCAAAAAACTCAAAACATTGTTAGTGAAGGAGCTCCACAAATGGACAAGATAAGCCCCTCACTTTCCGTGATGTACACTGCTTTTAAGCTGCCTAGCTCATGTCTAGAACAAGAACACACTCAACAAGCTCAAGCTTTTTTCTATTATAGGTTTGAAAGCCTGAAACTTGAAATCTTCGAATTTTAAATCTGAAGTAGTCACAAAAATGTTGTCTTTTGTCCTATGAAGCTTCTTGTGCTGAAACTTCAACAGCACATACGGGATAGTGTTTTTCCAAAGGCAAAAACCTTCCCCTGACACACATTTTTAATCCTCATCTAAGTCATCTGTAGACCAAATGAAAGCAGCAGCACACAATACACTTCAACCACCAGTTTGCATGGACAAGATTTTTGTGACACTTTGTGAGATTGAATTCCACTTTTCACAATTCTAAATGTGGAATTAGTCATCAAATGATGAAAGAAAACAGATCGAGCCATGCAGCCCAAGTTACAAAACACAAGAACCACTGCTCCAGTTTCGCTCATGTCTAAGCAAACCCCTCTCCTAACTGAAATGCAACTTAGTCTTATGCTAAATAATTGCATGCAGTTCATTATAAAGTAGTTGTGCCTACTATAGGATGATGACAGGCCACCATGTCAAATGCATCGTATCTGACAAAACAGCTGGAAGAAACAAATGATCAGGATACTTCAGATTCTGTTTCTTGCTATAGAAGTATGTTTAATAAGGCTGACCATACACTAACGATACAACTGATATATAGTAAAATTAAAGTTCTGTACATAAATTGTTACAGTAGCAATTAGTTCCAGGAATTAGGTGGGTTTAGTTGGAAATTATCAGAAAATTTCAGTAATTTGTAATGGAAGAGTAAGTGACATTTGTAGTCCTTCATTTGCGTTATCACAAGCAAAACTTCTTACACTGTCATTTCACACACAATAAGAAGTATCCATGCCATATACACATTTTTAAAAACCACCAACCAACCAACAACAAAAAAAAAAAACAGCAAACCCAAAACACAGCTATAGAAGGCAGAGGGATAGGCTTACAGCAGCTTTTCTTCAACCTACAACGAACTATGGCTTTAACTATCTGCCGCAATCAAGAAAGTATCTCCTGATTTAGAGTTCAATTCTACTCACAGAATCCATGAAAAGCTGGTCTGGTTTTTGCTAAGCAAAGCCAGCAGGCAAGAAGAATAGATTTGGTTACAACTCAGTAATAATTACTAGACTTTATTTCCTCCACGCATCAGATAATATCTATTTTATAGGCAACATAAAGCCTCTTAATCCCTTGTATAACCAGATTTGGTGGTACATTTTATCACAGTGGAGGCTATCTTTAGTAACATTTAACTTATCTGATATTTTCTTCTTTTTTTTTTTTTTAATCAAACAGACGAAGACAAAATGAGAATACAACTGAAAGGGAAGAGAACAGGAAAACAAGATCCCAGACATTTACTGCATGTTCTGTCCAACAGCCAGCATGATATACTATCAATTAATCTGGCTCTGTAATTCTGTCTCTTTC
The DNA here is from genome assembly GCA_035590215.1 of Microhierax caerulescens. Lineage (NCBI taxonomy): Eukaryota > Metazoa > Chordata > Aves > Falconiformes > Falconidae > Microhierax > Microhierax caerulescens. Next base: position 38,363,522 of record JAVJGJ010000060.1, read on the forward strand.
CCCTTTCCTCATCTCCAGACGCAAAACGTTATAACAAAGATAACATCTCAGTTCAGCAAATTAAGTAGTTCCTTATCTATTCTGTTAAATCAGTGCCTAAATGTATCTGTTGCAAAGTCACAAATATATAACTGAGATGAAAGGAAGTCTTAATTTCCAGCTGAGAAAATTGTTAATCCATACTTACATACCATACTTCCGATGTGAATTAAGTTTTTAATTTATATTAATGCATATCAGGACTCTAAAAGAAACAATTTCTTAATTTAGACAACAGAGAGCCTTTGAAGTCACCCATACTCTCTTTCCACATTTAGGTTGCCACTACTCTTACTTCCAAGACTACCCAAAAATAGCTCGTGCATTTCTGCTAAGCTGCACATAGGCAGTCTCCCAGGCTTTTGCAGCCTCACAGACTACAGTAATCACACTGGTTGGGTTCTAATAAACCTTTACTACTACCAAGTGCTGGGTGTTCAACTCCAGCTTCTCCGATTTGTGTACAGACAAACCCACTCTTTCAGGACAGGAACCAAGAGAGCACACTGTGGCACATGAGTGTAGCACAGCATATTGCTGAGTGACAACATCTCTCACACCTGCCACCTTGGTGGCTCTGGATCTGCTGCTCTGGAACAGGGTCAGGCAGCAGCCACAGCTCTACCTTTCCTTCATGGCTAAGCAGCTGGTGTTGCACCACGTCCTCGGTCACGTCACCTCTGTGCCAGCTCAGAGCTCTGTCTTTGGCTATGTCTGCCCACCCAAAGACACTTAAGACATTTTAAATTAAATTAAAATTACATTTTATTTAAATATAATTAATTTTTTGGATTAACAGACACACACACATTCCCCCCTCAACCTACTAGGAGTTTCACCACCCACAGAAGACAATGCATTCCCTAAAGAGTTTATAAACTGATCTTGATCAAAAGTCAGGAAGTGGTAGCCGTGGTTAAATTCAGACAGAAGATTGAAGTACTAAGAATAAACAAATGCTTTCCTGGTTCATGAGAACTGTAGAAGGCTCACAGATTTAGACATTTGGATTTTTATGTGTTCTCTTTAACAGGTTAAGTTTCAGATGTATTTTATTTTGAGTTTGATTTGTTGGGTTTGAGTATTTCAAAGATCTAAAGAATGACTTATTTTAATACATATAAAACACTCATTGAATTGCACTACCTATTTTACATATATCTGAAATGCAAACCTTTGGTAGGTCCTTTCTTGTTCTGCATGGCCTGCTGTTCCTCTGTAATATTCAAGCGTCGAACCACATCAGCAAGGGCAGATTTGAGCAGCTGGATATCATCTTCCTGCATCTGGACACGTTGCTCCAAAGAGGCAATGCGATCCGTTACCTCCATACTGCTTGCAGCAGAGGCACTGTCATCTAAGTAAAACAGCAGAAAAAGATGCATTACCAATGATGTATAACCATCAAAGAATACCTTACAGAATCACAGAATCATTTCAGTTGGAAAAGGCCTTTGAGATCATCAAGTCCAAAAGCTCACCCAGCACTGCCAAGTCCATCACTAAACCATGTCCCTAAGCACCACATCTATATGTTTTCTAAACACCTCCAGGGATGGTGATTCTACCACCTCCCTGGGCAGCCTGTGCCAGTGATGGACAACCCTTTCACTGAAGAAATTTTTCCTAATATCTGATCTAAACCTGCCCTGGTGCAGCTTGAGGCAATTTCCTCTTGTCCTGTCACTTGTTACTGGGGAAAAGAGACCAACACCCACCTCACTACAACCTCCTTCCAGGCAGTTGTAGAGAGCAGTAAGGTCCCCCCTGAGCCTCCTCCTCTCCAGGCTAAACAACCCCAGTTCCCTCAGCTGCTCCTCACAGGACTTGTGCTCCAGACCCTTCACCAGCTCCGTTGCCCTTCCCTGGACACACTGCAGCCCCTCAGTGTCCCTCTTGTAGTGAGGGGCCCAAAACTGAACCTGGGATTTGAGGCGCAGCATCACCAGTTCCGAGTGCAGGGGAACAATCACTGCCCTGGTCCTGCTGGCCACACTCTTTTGGATACAAGCCAGGATGCTGTTGGCCTTCTTGGCCACCTGGGCACACTGCTGGCTCATGTTTAGCTGGCCATCAACCAGCATCCCCAGGTCCTTTTCTACCAGGCAACTTTCCAGCCACTCCTCCCCAGGCCTGTAGTATTATGTGGGGTGGTTGTGACCCCATATAACTGGCTACAGGTAAACCCAAGGTTTTCCTCAGACATCATGACCTCTTGAGGAAGAATGCTCTAAAGTAACCAAAAGGAAGAGATGAAAATAAAATAAAATAAAAATATATAAAAAAATAAGAGTACAAGATGAGTACTTAAGATGTGATGATGAAGTTGGCTTCAGGGATACTTATTTTTAATTGAGCCCCACTATCAATTATCTACATGTCTGAACTGGCGTGATCAACCATCACTGTTCACTGTTCTGCACAACAAAACATTCTGGCACTGGCAGGCATTCAGGTAGAGAGCTACACTTTCTGATATGCTACACACCCTTCCAGATTTTTCTTTCTTACATATGTGATAGAATGCATGCATTAGATACATATAAGCAACAGATAGGCTTACACTTTTTTCAAGTTACTGTCCACAGACTGGAGAATAGATATTAATCCCATCTGCTAACTCCTAATCTATACCAGCAGCTTTATGAGAACATTCCCTCTGACTGAAATAGAAACATTAAATAAGTTCAGAACTACTCAATAATTGTACTCTTAGCCTGCAAATTCTTAAAAGGGTCATTACTTTGCATACAAATCACCGATTGTTTGGAAACAACCCACCAAAACTTGAAGTCTGCAACTCCCTGATGAGGACCACACATTCTTTCCACCCAAAACTAGTAATATTTTTCCTAAACAAGCACTTTTGTTCCACTGCAGTTCCTATCAAATAGAAACATAGTAATTTCTTAAAATATTAAGTTAGGAACAAGAAGAAAGGAAGACAAATGCAATGCCAAAGATGTCAAAGTCAGTAGCTATTAGGGAAAAAAAATGTGTAGATTTTAAAGAAAATTGCAAGGTTTTATTTAACTAGGTGAATGTGAAAACTAAAAGTTGGGTATTAACTTACTGGATCATTTTACATAATGTTAGTCAAGTGACGATTGGATTATAGGTTTCATTTGAAGACTTAATAAGTTATATCTTAGCAAAAATAGGTATTTATGCTACTATCTGCAATTATAATTGACTTCTCCCTCACTCGTAACGGGAGTCCACAGTACATATTTCTTCTGTTAAAGCTGATCTCTTTATGAAGAAGCTGGCATTTGTTTTCATTTCTTGTAAACTTAATTCTCCTCCATTCCAAACCAGAGTATTCCACTTCTTTTGTGCAAGAGCATAAAATGAAGTTAAGTGGCTTGTGCATTATAATAATTAGTGTTGATTTTTAAAACAAAGTAAGTGTTTCAAATAGGAAGACAAGAGTTTCCAAATGCATTTAAAAGCATGCCCAAAAATGTTAATACATTTAAACTTCTAATCAGAAGGGCCTTGGAAAAATTGCATTTAAAATAAAATAAAATAAAAAGAAACAAACCAAAAAACCTATTCATCTCCAAACCACACCACCCCAGTACAAATTGGCTTTGAAATCTGTTCGTAAACTGTGTTTTGGCTTCCTTACCCCTTGCACCCCCAACAGCAGTTACCGAAAGTAGAATTAGAAGCAACTCAGAAACAAAGACTATAACAATAGTGACAATCCAAAAATAGCTACAGGCTAATATAGTTTAAACTGCTTGTTAATTATGTTATAGGATTTTCATAGCATATTTAAAATAGCAATGTTAGGATATTATTAGGCTGAACACAGTGGTAATGTAAGTATCCAGTTTGGAGCAAACTACATCAGAACTCAAGTTCCTGAAAAATGCTGAAAAACTTTCCCCATGATAAAGCTTTCCAAACTGGCCTAATCAGCTTCTGCTCAGCACAGGACCCTGTCCTGCAGCTGTTACAGGTAATTAATCCCCAAACTCAGATTAGCAGCCATGCTGGCAGCAGTATGAGCTGCCTGCAAAACTTAACCTTTCCATGTACAAACAAAAGGCCCATGCTGCTCTAATGACTTTACACTTTAACTCAGCTGGAAATAACATGGATTAGCATACTGGACAATAGACAACCAAATCAAAGGCTTGATTTAACCAATACAAGCCAAATTCAGACTTCAGCCATTCGGCCAAATTCAATACGATAGGGCATAGTTTTCTTCTGAATTCAGACAACAAGAAATAGCCAATTCCCAAATTCAAGGCAGGGAAGGAAACCCAGGGAGAAATCAGTTGGTGTTAAAATAATCTAGCTCGTTACAACAGAATACATCCTCACTGAAGTATCAATTTTACTAATTTTTAAGTCTGTAGAAACAGTAATTTTGCCCAAACATAAATCTTCAAGTACTTCAAGTAGTAAATCAGTGGCGTTGGTTTATTTACAGTCCTGTAAGAAATCCCTCCCACTAATAACTGTTAAGATGTACATCTCTCTCTTTCCCCTGCTTCTTCCAGCTGCCCCTGTGACTCTTCCCCTCGCATCCTCACTGACCAACAGGCACCAGTAAATCCTCTGGGCACAGAGTACTGTGCTTTCCACCGCCACTGTTCTTCCTGGTCCGTGGGAATGTAACCCTCATCCATGCTGCAACCTACAACTTGCTTTTTTTGTGGTGGTTACCTCTCTGGATGCAGTTCCCTTCCATGAATGCAGAACAGAATAAAATTTGTAACTACTTTCAGTTAGATTGCAACTGAAGACAAGATTTCTTAGAGTCCAGTCACATTTCACTTTGCCTCCCCTTTGCGCACACAAACAAGTAAGCTGGAAAAGAGACACAACGCAATAAAACCAGGTTTTCTGAAGAATGCAAAACTCAATTATAAAGTAAGTATAACCTGTTTGTTATGCAAGTAGAGCATGGAATGTTCTTGCCATTGAGATCATTACATCTGAGTATGTTGAGCAATAAAGTTGCAACTTCAACACAGCCAAATAAGCAAAGTGGTACGGTATCAGAAAAGAAAAAATAATTAATGATATAAACTAACCAAACAACAAAAATATCACAACAGATGTCATCTATTCTGCCCACAAGAGCAAAAGATACATTGTTGGCCTAACTTGTCATCTGCCTTTGCAGTATACAGCTCATCCTCAAAGCAAAGAGCATTTTTAGCACACATTTGTAATGCAATTTAGACTCCAAGTAGACTTCATGCAAGACCAAGACAAGTATTATCGATTCCAAGCAAATATTAAGTTCAAAGTGACTATACATTTTACAGCACCTAGTTCCATGTTTTCTCATGGGTAAAGCATATCCTCAGGGAATTTGCAGAGTGGTCTGAGAGCGGAGCATAAGAAGTTTGGAGGAAGGTGGTGGGGGGGGGGT
>JAVJGJ010000060.1:38376588-38394164 GCA_035590215.1 Microhierax caerulescens
AACAAACCCAGCAGAAAGCCTGGCTGATAAAGCTCTCTCAGCCCCGTGACTACCAGGCATCTGAGCTTCAAACCTTCGTGGGTAAGGTGCAGGCTACCAGCAAAGACAAACCTTTTAGGCTAGCGTAGCCATACAGCTTTAAGGCAGAAATTCTCTCATGCTTTCTCCACTCTGGATGCAGGTGGACTTTGCCTAAGTCAGGCCTCTGTATCCAAACGTACAGACACAAGGTAGGGCAAGTATAGCCACCTGAACTAAACTAATACAATATTTTCAGAGTTCTGGCTTGTGAACCTGGAACTTATTTCTTTACTTATTTTGTCTTCTTCAAGTGTTTTTTTGAGTGAGGATTTTTTTTTTTTTTGGTAGACAGGAACTTCAGAAGTCAAATTCTAAATGTGCTAGGACACCATATAACATTACAGTTCTTTATTTACAATTCAAACAGGCATATTTTTAAAAGCAATCTTGAACCCAGATTAGTGGTCTCCAAGTACATAAAGATTACTTCAGTGCTAAGATTTGCCCCAAATGACACACAGGTATAGTAAACCTCCTCAACACAGCACAGAGGAGTGATTTCCATGGGCAGTAAGCTGAGCAACATACTGGACCTGGAAATCCCTAGATTTACAGGAAGTGGGAAAAAGGCTGAAACTGACTGGAAAACATTTCTCCCTACCGCACTGAAGAGATAGCTCAGAAAACAGTATCTGCTCTCAGCACATGAATTTTGTATGCTGGACAAGGTAAGCAGGAGGTGCTATTTTTCAAAATACCCTTCAGTTTAGCAGAAGACAGATGAGAGTAAAGCCTGGTACAGTAATGCTTCAGCATGGAAATACTTACATAATAAACAATTTCATAGTAAGATACACAGATCAGAAGCTCATATTCCCAAAATTTAACATAACCATTTAGGAAAAAACCCAGACATCAGGCTCTCTCCAGGGCAGAGAAGTCTCACTCCCAGGGCTACAGCTTCCCTGGGCCAGTGACCCAACTCCTCAAGCTCAATGGTCTTCTTTGCAACAAAAACTTTCCAAATGTTGATTCTTCACAGAAACCAAGCATTTGATATTTGCAAAGTCAAAAGTTGAAGAGAAATTAAAAATCATCTGGTTGATCAGGCAATCCCAGTTACACTCAAGCCATTGCTGGAGCAGACAGTGCCACCAAGGCAAGGAAGTCACACACTTGAGCAACTGTATTCTATCCATACCTCTTTTTTTTTTTTTTTTTCTCAAATGTAAAAAAGACAGCTTCATAAGTACACTATCAAGTAAAAACAAAAAACTCACACAAAAAAAACCCAATAACCAAGTATGTTACTGAAAATCACATTTTGAACAGTCATTCAGTGTGATAGTTCCCACTTCCACATTCATTAAAAAAGTACCAGTATTTTTTATATGTACATTTTTATTGTATTGCAAGTACTTCAACACCTTACCATCACTCCTTGCCAGGAAAAAAAAAAAAAAAAAAAAAAAAAAAAAAGAGGTTTCTGAACTGGATATCAAATGTACTGCATTTCATATTGACACTAAAGATATTTGCTGGATATACTGGACTCAGGGAAAGTCTGTCTTGTGAAATGAATAAGGCACAATGCCTATGAAAATTATAAGAGGTGATGAAGTAATTAAAAAATCTTATAACACATGAATAAAACAGTTTAAGCTTCATCACACAGCCTTAGTTCTAACACTTTCTAACTTCCCAGTGCTTAAAAAGGAAAGCTTAGTAATTTTCCTGATTTTTTCCAGAGGTGCTGGAACTTTCTATCTGCTTGCTACTCCATCCACAGAAACAATCAACAGTAAGGACAGTGTATTAGCATCCATGGATCTGTACCAGAAAATAAAAAAATGTTCTGTTTCACAGACAACTGCTTACAGCAGAGCAAAGAGAAGACCCAAGAAATATGCATTTCCTTACAAACCCTGCAAGGGACTATGCTCTCCTGGTGCAGGTTCTGGAGGCATCTGCTCCTTAACCTGCTCAATGGCTGGTGAGACACTGGAACAGATTTCCCAGAGAAGCTGTGGATGCCCCATCCCTGGAAGTGTTCAATGTCAGGTCAGACGGGGCTCCGAGCAACCTGGTCTAGTGGAAGATGTCTCCCACATCCATCTTAGGTAAAACCGAGCCAGCCCTGCCCCTGCAGCCCTCAGTCAGGGTCTCCTTAGCTGTTCTGTGGGGCTAAAGTCAGGTGTGGCAAAGGCTGGTGGATGCTCAGTTGTGCTGCTGAGATCTGCACATGAAGCCTGATTAACACCAACACTAAGAGAGACTACAGCATGCACAGCAGAAACATCATCTGCTATTTTGGCAGCTCACATCTGCTTTCTGAAAGACTCTCAGCCTGGCAAACGTGACAGAGCAGCAATGTGGTGGGAAAAGGGTCCCCCTTGACAGCACTGTCTCCTCCAGAACTCAGCCTGACCTTCTCAAGAAATCAAAATGGTGATAAAAATTTGCAGAGAAAATAGTGTCTAAAAACTGGCAGCATGGAACAGGCCTTCACAGCTGCCTCCCGACTGCCCATGGACAAGTCCCTGCAATGCAGGCAGCTGTTGCTGCTACTAACTCTATGGAAGAGATTGCCCGTATCTCAAGTCAGTACATGCAGGGACGCAATCACCTCCGAGAGCTGCGCTTGGGAGTCACGGTCCCAGGGCGTGGGGCAAGTGCCTCCCACCAGTAGTTACCGCAGAGAGCTGGCAGCACGGCCAGGCCGGCAGCTCAGGGGGCTTCAGCAGGTAGGAGTGGATCCCTGTTTCTTTCAGGAAGGAGCTGGGATACAGGATGCAGGAGGAAAGTCTGGATTAGGCTCCCAGCAGGCACAGCACCCAGAACTTCCACAAAACCCAAAGCATGCAGCCAGAAACACAGCAGAAGGAGAGGAGGCAGCTGCCACTAACCAAACCCAATTCTGCTGCCACCACTACCTTTGACCTACTGATGACACTCTGCCAAATTAAGTCAGATATCCCAAAACCCCACAGGAATACTAAACACCATGTATCTTCTTCTGTCTTGTGCATATTGCCTCATAATCCATTTTCACGTGGACTAATTATAAAATTCATACACTACAGCTGCACTGAGGCCCTGCTTCATCTTCCCTCCCTCTGTCCATTGCTCCTTCTCCTTGATACAAACCACAAAACCCATCTTTTCCTTTAGCTGTTCCTTCCTGCTCCCTCAACAGGATGCAAAGGCAGGAAGTGTAATGCTCAGAATATACAGTGCAAGAAAAAGGTTATTATCCCAGAAAGTTAATTTGCAAGAGAAAAAATAAGACACTGGGTATAACTGGAAGCTAAAGCATACATTTCTAAGATTATATGCATAATATGCTGTATTAAGAACTTCTTACCTAGACAAAGGAGTTATTCAGAAATAGAAATGAGAGTGCTAGTAGATTTCTCCAGCTTCTCTTGGATTATTTCAAATGGATACAACCTGTTTTCACTTTAAAACCTCTGCTTTACACAACTCTTCGGAGGGCTTCATCTTCAGCACAACATTGCTTCAAGAAAAATGCACACGAACTTGCATATCATTCATATCTAATGCCTTGCCAACCCACACCTTCTTTTTACTATCTAATTATCATGTGGAAGCCTGTCAAAACTGTCAAAAGCCTTGGTTGTTTTTTTTTTTTCAAAGATGCTACTTTTATCGTAAGGGGGGGAAGATGAAAAATTCTGAAAGACATAGTCACTTTAACAATGCTCATTTGTTTCCCAAGGTTTGTGGGTTTGTGCCTATAAAAGGTCGGAAGAACGCCCTGGCCTTCACTGCACTCTGTACCAGCCATCCTGGGAGGAGACTTGAAGGACTGAGCTTATTTGACTGCCCCACATTTCCACTCTCTAGCCATGCAAGTGGGAATTCAGCTCATACAGATTGCAACATATGATAACTGAGATTTAGTATGCAGCTCTTAACCACAGCTCGCTAAAGGACAGGTAACAGGGACTCTTAAGAGCAACAACATGTCAATTCTTCCCAGCTGTGACTGGAAGAAAGGGGAAAGATTCCACAACCATCCAAGTTGCTGACTTGTTAAGGGAGTGACAGAATTGCAGTTTCCAGCACAGAATGATTTTACATTTTTATACAGGTCTAACATTTAATTTTAATATGACAAATGGTTATGTACAAGGAGAAACTCAATAAATACCTATGCAGCAGAACAAAAAGTACTACAATGAACTGTAAATAGAACCAGATCATTTATGCTATTAAGATAAATGAAGTTTCTACTAAAAACCTTACTATTACATTTACAAAATTGATAAAGCTTCCACAGCGCATAGAAGTCACGACAACAAAGATTTTTCCTCTGCTTACAAAATGAGATTTCACCCTGTTGAACATCAGGCATCAATAAGGACCAATTAAACAACTTTGATCCAGAACCCCAACAAGCTGTCTTGCTCAACCCAGAACAAAATGATTCAAGTGAATTAAATAAACTAAGGTCTAAACAATATTGGTGCCCCTGCGAATACCATGGGGCACACTCCCCTTGTTGCACAGGGTTTGTGCCCTAGACTACAGCTGAAATGGCACCCCAGGCTGCTCAGGCCTCTGCAGTGGACGAACCCAGGCAGCCTGGCAAACTGAGTAATGGATGCATAACACTTACTGTTTTAAAATCACTTAATATATTTTAGCCAATACTAAATCTAGTATCTTATTTAATACTAACCTGTGTAGTGCGGGAAGTGCTCTATGCCACATCTGGCAACACCCAACCAGAAAGACCTTCACCCTGCCACGGTCAAGATGTTTGAAACAGCTTTTTCTTCTCCCTGATGTACTTGTCCTAATTCTAATCCACTCCCTCAAGACACTTCTTTTTAAGTGAGCCAGACTGGAAAAAAATCAGGACTAGCCAGGAGACCGTGGCCTATATGTATTTTATCCTTGGGGGAAGACGTACTTCTTCCCAGAAAAGTAGTGCTGAGAAAGCATCTGAGGAGCCTTGTTAGGAAAGACAAAGACAGGTTTTTCCCGTGCTTGCTGTTTGGGATACAGACCACCACTGACTTTGCAAATGACTGCTTGCTGAGCTGGGTATAGGATGGGCAGACACTATGTAGAACCAGAATTAAAGGTCCAAAAGCTTGTGTTTTCCCAAATACATTTCCTCACCTTTTCTAGCTCTTGTCAGTGGTCCATGGGGTCTTATACAAGGAAACTGTAATAAAATACCTTCCCCTTGAATCTCACATTCCACTTCTTAGATGGATTAACCAGTTCCTAATGCTACATATCAAAAATCTGACAGTAATATACGTGACCTGCCCCACCATTGATTTTAGTGATTGTTCCACACTGAAACTACACCATAAAAGAAACATAGTCTTTGCAATTATGTAATTATAGGGACTTTACTAAAAATAGCCATTTCACTTATTCTTGTGTTAAAATATCTACATGCTGGAAAGAAAGAAAATGTCAAAAGCACAAACTTTATTATCCTTCTCCCTGGCCCCCTGGTTCAGCCAGGCAGCAGCTACTTCAAAGCTTCATATCACACATACCTAGAGACTTAAACCAAGAGAAGCAACTGCCAAATTCAGGAAGCAGTAAAGGGCTTCGATTCAGAGGGCTCCCCGAGGCTAAACATTTTTTTAAATTAAAAACTCAAAAAGAAAAAACTAGAAAGGAGGAAAAACTCTGAAGTTACCCTCTCCTGGAACAATATGCACACAAATCTCTCAACCTTCTGAGTCACAGCTACCAGGCTTAATAACCCAGCATCAACCAAATGCCTTCTGGGCTTCACAAAATCCTACAGAGCCTTGCAGGAATAACTGGAGCTGCTTTAGGCTTACTTCAGCTTCTTGGAAGCGAAGAAGAGTAAACAAATGGGACACACAACTGCACTCTCCAATGCAAGGCTTTTAACCCAGCCTCCTTACGTGGGCCCACTGAAGATGACTGCTAGCTCCTGCATGAGTATTTTTGTTTAAATTCCTCAATGCACAGAGAGATATTGTGGACCTTCCTCTTGCAATGAGTCTGCTGTAGTCGAAAGAAATGCTTCAGCTGGAGTCAGCCAGACTTAACTCTGATAACAGAGAAGCAGCATCACACTGATGACATTAATTACTGATTAATTCTGGTTTTAGGATATGCCTTTTCCGGCTAAATTGTAGAATAATCTGATAAACATGCCCCTGATCCCATATGTTCCAAAGACAACATAAGAGAGAAGAGATCATTATTTTATTAGAAACTTTACTTCTCTCTCAACCATTCAAAAGAAAGTTCTAAGAAATACATAGTTGCAAAGTTTGAAAGTGCAAGAAAAAAAGCAGATTATATGCAATTAGGAATTAAAATTTCTGTGCATAAAAATATTGTGAGTACACCTGTGCACCTGGGGCTATTAATTTTTTTAAAATCAAATGTGATGTCACATTCTACAAAGTACCTATGAAGAATTACAAAAAATACTGAGATTCATAGCTTCCAGGGAGGAAAAAAACCCAAAACAACAAAAAACACAGACACACATGAAAGCAACTGCAAATGCTAAACATGCACCAAAGAAATGCAGGAATCTCAATGGTAAAAAATTTATGTTAGTCCACTCTGCTTTGAATGGGTGACTGGATGGAAATTAAATTTATGATGCATATGTAATTTTCCACCTCTACGAACTTCTAATTCAATTATAAATCATATTTGTAGCAGTTAAAAAGCACTCTTCCTCTCTATCAGAGTCTTCTAGCGGCTGCCTGCCTCTCCCCTGTATCGCCTTACACACTGTTTTAAAATTTTGCCTACCACCACTACACCTGACACAATTACAGAAAAAAGGGGATCACTTCTACCTGCTACAATACAAAGCAGATGGGTGTCACTTAGATTAATTTATTGATGCCATGCAACACATGGTGCCACAAGCAGCTGCAATGACAAAAGCAAGGGTCCAGTTCCACAAGACACAATGGCCAACCCAGCAGCCCCCAGTGTCTGCAGCACCCACTACTCCTGTAATTTATCTTCTGCTGCCTCTGGAAGCTTATTTAATTCTCCAACCTGGCAATAAACTAACCCAGCAAAAGCAAAACCGAAGTACCACATACAAACACTGTGCAGGTTTGGTCTGTTGTGGGGTTTTTTTTCTGTTGGGTTAGCATGTTTAATTAACTCTGACAAATCAGTCTGTCAAGTGTTGAGTGTGTAAAACTACAGTAAGCAAGAGCGTGAAGGGGAAGCAAGACCTTCCTCCCAAGCAGACGCACAGTGTATGTTAGCTTATCTGCCCGAGCTATTGTACCCTGAAAATGGGAATGGATGGCTGGCGCGGGGTGGGGGCATCAGGTTTGCCCCTGAAGACCAGAATCCACTTACCCTCAGTCTCCTGAATTTTGCACCACTATCTTCCAGGTCTCACAGTTCTCTGGTTTGTTAACATTTGCACCTAAGCAACCCTATACTCTTTTACCCCATAATGTCTGAAGGACCAAGGCTGTCATCTTTAACATCCCTTATTCAGTCGCCCCAGCTCTGTTACATTGTATTTTTTCATTTAATTGAAGAAACTGAAACATTATCAAATAAGTATTACTCATCTTCAAAGTTACTAGTTAGAATTACTTTATTACATCAATATGGATCAGAAACAAGGCAAATTTTATGAAAAGAAGCAGATAAAAGGGGAAAGGGTTCTTTCAGTTTAGCTCTGCCGGGTAGCAAGGTGGACAAAAGGGAAAAAAAAAAAAGAAAAGAAAAAAAAAAAAAAGTAGTAGGTTGCCCTGGTATTGACTCTCCCTGTTTAAACACATTTTAGATATAAGCATATCACTGACCCAGGGGTATACCTTCATGTAGGAGGTTAGGGTCCTGGCAAGCATCTCCTACCTAGCAATGTCAGCTACAGAATGGAATCTCTCAAATAACTTACACATGAGACAATGCTCCAGTAAACCACACTACCCTGTTTGCTGCTGTAAAGTTTCACCTTAATGCCTTACAACCATGAACTCCATAAAAAATGAGCAGATACAGATATACTGCTCTTAGGAGACCATACCAAACAACATATTTTCCAGCTTCCGTGAATTTTAGTTATAAAGCAATCGCTTAACAGCTTAACACAACAGCAAACATTTTTCAATTTCACAGCTGAACATTTAATCCCACAACTCTGTTTCTTAACTGTTTCCAAAACCCAAAATAAAGCATCCAGGTCATAAAAGACAGCTGGAATACTGTTCATTTAATTATTTAATTAACAATTAAATAAACAATTATTTAATTCAGCTATACATTTCTTCTGAAAGACTACTGGCACGATAGAAGCATTTTTTCAGACTTGTGCAGATAATATCCTTATTCTAAGTCTTTCAGATAAATACATTATCAAATGTAGCAACAACCTACGCAACATTCACCATACAGTAATCAGTAAGGGGGGGGACGGGGGGACGGGGGACAACCCATAACAAAAACCTTACTATTTGTATCCTGTTCATTTAGCTTTAAAAACAGAGGTGGGAACACTGAGCTATTAAATAATAAAAAGGTCAGGTAAACCACTACACCCATATTCCCCCTGCCTCCACCACCTTTACAATGAGTGGGCTCAGATCTTTTCAATAAAGCAGAACTGTTTTACATGTTAAGCCTTGATTTTAGCTCCATCTGATCCATTAAGATTTTCTCAAAAGAATTCAAGAGGTTTTAATCTTCAGTTCTGAACATGATCAGTGTCCAGAATGAGCTTTTTGATAAACCATTAATAAATCATCAGAATTACAAAGTGCTCGAGCCCAAGTCCTATGGTCCCTTGTTCATGATATTAAGAATCTCTTCTCAAGAAAAGCAAGTAGGCAACTCTTCAGGAGTATTGTACCAGTCATCTTTCTTCCCAAATTAGAAAGAATGATGGTAAGAGACAGGGAGACAATGTCTCTCAATGAAGATGACAGCACAACTGCCCCAGCTCTAGGCACCACAGCAGCACTGCCTGCTAAACACTGGCTCCCTATACATATCTCAGTTTGGACCCAGAGCGTGCTCATGCATCATCACCACTCACCCCTCTTTGGTTCATATTGTGGCCAAGCCTTGGAAGTGCATTTCTGAAGCACACCCGGAGTGCTCAAGTGCTGATGTGTGTTTGGCACACAGCATCAGATTAGAGCCAGTCCAGGTAAATGCAGAAACCTACAGATACCTGTCCTCACCACAAACTGTTTTGCTTTACAGATTTCTTCCTCTTGTTCCACACTTCCTGCTAATGTGAGCATAGCGCTAAAATACAGGATCTTCGAGCTAGGGCATCTTAGATATACCTCTTTTAAAGTATTCTGCCCTTTGGCTGCAGATCCTGCAGCATACTGTTTGAGAAAGGCTTATCTGTATGCCACTGGTAGCTGACCCCAACCTACACATCTGCCAGACGACACACCAAAGCACCAAATTTTAAAAAATGGATCTTTTCTCACTACTCAGTAAAAAAAGGCCTCCAGCCCTGCAAAAAAATTATAAATGCTTAACTTAAAAATTGTATGTATAAAATCTTGTGTCCCAAAGGATCCCTAATCAGCTCATTAAAACATCTGAACACAGAGGAAATTGCTTATTTCTAAACTGAAACACAGTCACCACAGGGATCTCTCTCTCACACGCACACAGTGTCTAGCACAAAAGAAAGAAAAAGAAAAAACCTACCATCACACCTCCCTCAGTGCCTAACATTATAGTTAGCTCTGTATTGCAGTCCTACTGAAGTCCACAGCCAAACTTCTACTGCTGCACAGCATCACGATTTCATCTCTTCACATCAGTTATCACTTACCGTGTTACACTGAGCTATTTTAAACATGCCTTATATCCATGCCTCATATAATCCATGGGCAGGAAATCCTTCAATTAAATTTTAAAATTCAATTCAAAATTCCTAGGTTCACAGTTAGGAACCTAGAAAAGATGGCCTGATTTTTCAGATTACTTGAGCATAGTCCTGGCTGTCACAGCCCTTTTATTTTGGCCTATATTTGGAAAACGTAAAGCAGAACAGCAGCAATGCAGATACTGGTTCAAATCAAGACTGGCCCAAGTGTCAGGATATGCTAATGCCTGTAAGGTTTTTATCGGTTTAGATAAAGACCCCGCTGCCCCCTGCAGCCTAGCCAGCCTCACCAGACCACCCACCTAGCTGCAGCCCTTGCCCACCTCCAAGAAGCCATCCTCCACCAGCATGCAATTCACTGGTCAGGAGGAGGACCCACCTGTAAGACCCTGCAAGCTGTTAAAAGTACCATCTCCACTTGGAAGATGGGAGGATGCTTTCCAGGCAGCAATAGCTCTACCTAAAACAGTTTGGGAAATGTTGGACAGGGAAGGGGAAAGGAAGCAATGAAGTGGTAACTGGTTTTAGTAAACATAAATATGAAACTGACCATCAGCGTCTTTTTCAGGGTTCAGGAGGATTTTGTTTTTCCCCACAAAGGGAAAAAATAATAATAATAAAAAAAGCTGCTCCTAACTCCTCCTGTCTTCAGGATACAAAAGCTTTCCGCACCCTCAGGGAAAATCTCCACACCACTGCCCAGTCATCCCCACTTGGGTGTACAGAAGCTGCAATGGGAAATCTCAAAAGCTGTTTCTGTTTGTTTGGCTGTTCAACACAGTTGTAAGAAAAAGAAACATCTAGTTTTCCTGCAATACAAGGTTATTTACAAAGTTTTCATTAAAAAGTATTTGCCTTTACTAGCTTGAAACAATGACTATTTCTCTACCTTTTCTATGTACCTATTGAAATGTGCTCATTATTCTGTGGAATGAGCACCTTAGGAACCTTGCATTTTAAAGCTTAGCTTAGGTGCCCATTCACATGCAATTCTGAGATAAGCCAGTAGCAATGTTTCATATACTGACTTGCAACAGATTATAGAAGTTATACTTAAAAACAAAAAATATTTCTTCTTTCCTGGTTGCAGGAAACTTACCTAAGTTTCCAGTCAAATACATATAAATATGCTATCAAGAAAAACAAACTGCTTTTATCACAATGAGGTGTTTATTTCAGATTTTAAATCCAAAAAGGCAATTAGTTTATACAGTCCATAATATCTAAAACACTGCTATAGACCTCCAATACTGGTTTTCAAATGAATATATTATATTTATTTAATAATCAGTCATTTCAAAGACAAGACAAGAAAATGATGGACCATGTCAGATTTTACTCTTTGGAAGTAATGGAGTGTGGACAATCTCACTTAATTACTTTCCAAAGAATTAATTTAGTGAAATCATGTTAACATATCATTATCCCCACCCCATCTCCTTAAAAAACCTCAGGGAGCTACTTCCACATTTTAATTATGTAATGGACAAACATTTAAAATTGTGTTTCATGGAAGAAAATAACCATCCGTAGCTCCTTCTGCACTCCCTCTAAGCTTTCACAATCCCTTATGGTTGCACAATTAGCCTCATTTCCAAGCAGCAAGCACCACTCAAAAAATTTAGTCATTATACCAATTCAAGCAACCTTCCTACTTATTTTCTCACATCTTTCTCAAGATTTTAATGATCAAAAGACAGGTTATTCATTACAGCTTCACACAATTTCTCTTGACAAAATAGCTGTAGCATCAACTTTAAAATCTGCATGTTAAATTTCTAAGGAAAGGAGAAACGGAAGGGAAATCAGGACAAAACCTATTAAAATGTATGTCACTGACTGGTGTACTCTCTGTATCCTCATGTATTCACTTTTTAATAATGTAGTTGTAATATAATTTTAATCCTTATTTCAATTGTTTGCACGTGGTTTATGTTTTAATAAATGAATCTTGACTCTTGCTGATCTTTATTAGAACTTAAAACACATAATCTATCAACTCTGTAAATTACTATTAAATTTTGTAAAAACTCCTTGAAGATCAGATAAAGCATGTTTTTCTGCTGAGAGCCCAATCCTTTAATTTGCAATTCTGTATGTTGTTTTATTCATGATAAAATACTTGAGACTTGTAGCTTCTCTCCATACTGCTAACACTGACACAGATCCTCTATTGAGGTTTGACTATCAATGAAGGATTCTCTCATGACTGGTCTACATTTTCATTTGTTTTTTAAAGCTTAGTTAAAAAAAAAAAATTGGGGGGAGGGGAGCAAATTAAAAATTAAATTCCAGTAACTGCAATTAACACTATCCATGACTAAAACGAGCTTTAATAATTCATTATTTAGAAATACACAGCTAATTAAAGGGCAACAAATTCATTTTACTTATACAGTGTCTTATTAAAAATAGTTTGAGCTTTAATAGGCTAACAATATATATTGTGAAAGTGTCCATTACAGCAAGTTATTTTAATTTCATAGTGTACTGATTTATTCTGCATTCAATTACTCCACATACCAAAAAATGTGTCTCTGTATGCCACCCCTCCCCTTTATTCCAGGATAGAAGAAAGTAAGTTCTAGAAGCAAGCTGACAGAAAAACAAAACAAAACAAAACCCAACCTTATATTCTATAGAGCTTCAAAATGTGTGAAACAGATAGTTAATGCAAAGTCCAATCCAGCATTAAAGAATTCGATTGTAAGAGCCAGAACAAATCTCAATGAAAGAAAAAAAAATAGAACTGCTTAGACAGCATTTTCTTAGGTAATAAAATCTTCTACTGTCCTACAAAACTGATAGAAGCTTCATGTAGGGTATCTCCTCCAGTGCTGTGTTCAAAACATGCTGCTGTCCTGGAGAGAATAGGTATAGAGATGAAACGTGAGAAAGCCTGGTTTGTCTGCTGCTGTTACAGGATTTTGAGAAAAACAACAAACATGAGTAATGCTATTAACATGTTTGAAATATCTTTCTGAACATGCTTGCAACATCTTTTCATACAGACAGTATGAATCTGCCCACTGAGAACCAAATTAAATACAATCTTGCTTTGCATTATTCCTAGGAAGTGATCACAATAAAACAAATTACAGTCTCTTCCAACCCTGGACAGATTTGAACTAGTGACCTGAAAGCTGTAAGGCTCGACTTGCCATTGTTCCTTCCCTAATCCATCCTACATTGTGTGATTTTGGTCCAGCTGTAGGAAAAGAGTAACTGGCTGTATTTCAGAACATTGGGGAGAGGAAGCGTGAGATTCAAATGGGAAAGAAGAGCCAACTGCCAGAATAACTGTCCATAAAGGTTTCCTGTTTGTGGTGTTCACTTCCTCGCTGACAGGGCATCACTCCACTTGTAGATACACAAGTCAGAGACAGAAAAGGTACATATATTCAGTTTATTTGCAGTAATGGTGGATAATTACAGAAGCGGAAGATTCAAACTGGAAACAAACTGACCAAAACTAGTATATGAACTGATTCACTCTGTTTATTTTTCATGACTTAAAAAAAATAGTGACTGAGAGTTATCAGAACTATTACCTGTCAAAAATCGTAATAATATGATTTAGTGATTTTGGGGGGAGGGAGAGAGGGAGCAAAATGGAACTGTTACTTTTTAAAGAGGGTACTTTTTATTATTCTGTGCGCTTTTTTTAATAAATATTAATATAGTTATCACTTCAAAATTTTCTCAAACTCTGAATTCTCCTATTAGCAATTACACTTACTACACTTCAGGTAATCAGTTTAACAGAACAGTAATTAATATTACGAAATCCCTTGCCAAAGAAATCAATTCCATTAAGAAAGAATTTGCTTCACACTTTTTTACTGCTTTACCCAGATACTCTAAATTTGAAGTTTCTGTCAAACAAGGCACCTGTGATTGCAAAAATGGCACTTTGACAGCTACAATTTTCCCACTAGCCAGGTGAAGGATATTAAAAAGATGCTACAAGTTGTAAACAGATCAAGGATAAATTCTCATTTCCTTCTATAAGTCCAGACATGCATTTTGCAGAGCACAGGAACCACAGATTTCACCCTTTATGTTATTTTATATCCTTAATAATCCTGCCCACAGCCATTAGCATGAAGGCCATGTTTATTAGCTTGTTTTTACAGCAATAAATGGATAAAGAATTGTGGTCTGAGGACCCACAAACCTCTGCCCACATTCTATGTGCCTCCCCAACTTGCCTATAATCACGACTGATCACGCTTGCAGCTCAATAAATCAGCCGGAGGCAAGATGAGCACTGTCTAGAATTCCAGTACGTGCCTTGCTCTGTAGTTTCATGTCCAGCATGGCTCTCTCCATCAGTTTTTAAGCAGATGCTAAAAACCTCGACGCTATCTTGCCTTATCAGGACCCTACCACTTTTACCTTCAGCTTAAATAACACATTACTAACACCCTGACTGACTGCAGCTAAACATAATGGCTTTCTACCTAAGAACTCCATAAAAGCTACATCAATAGCAAGGAAGGTACCTATAACCAGGCACAGTTAACCAACCTTTATTTTTCAACATGCAAAATAAACCAACAGTGTTGTTCTTTACCTAAAAAGTGAGATGTAAGTTGAGAACTCCCCTTAGACAGGCATGAAAATAAGTTATTTTAGTGTCTGCCTTAAAAATAAACGAACAGAATAGGCACAGCAACTAGCAAAGCATTCTGTGTGTCTGAAGAGACTGTCCTCTGAAAGTTAAGAGGGAGATTTCAAACAAACATGATAAACCCCTCCAAAGTAGGTATGTATTTGCCTCTGAGTTTAGAGCTGAGGAAACTAAGGCAACAAGAATGAAATAACTTGCCTAAAATCACAGTGGAAGTTAATATTTTTTGCTTTGATACTATCTCAGACTGACACTTGCGTTCATTAACACATTTCTCAAATGCCAACCCTACCCTTACTGCTCTGTAAACCAGTTGAAGAAAGTAGGTGTCTTTGAACTAGCTGTGCTAAATATTTGCCCTAGATTTTAGACATGCAGCTCAAAATGAACATATTTTCCTCACCTCTTTCTTCTCTTCTTTCTTCACTTAATGTATTTAAAATACCTTATTAAACAATCATACAGACTAGATCTGCATATGAATAAAGAAGTGGAGTGGGGGAAGACCCAAATTTGTCTCCTGAATCCAGAGTCTTTTCTAGAGAGAAAGGGAAGCTTGCGCTAAGTTTGCCCTCATATTATTCCTTTGCTCTCTGACCAGGTCCATTAGCGAAGATCCTGCTCCCTCACCCCCATCACAACCTCCTGCTCACCACTGCTCCCTTTCTCCCCTATTTCTTCTGTGGCTGCCACCCTTCCAAGCAGGGAGAAGGGACCAGGAAGTGGGGAAAAGTTCAGCCATCCCCAGACCCAGGCTAGAGTTCAGTCGCTACCCTACAGCTGATCCACAGTTGTTTTTACAGGAGCGCAGGCTTTGTATCCTGGTCTTTCCAAACACAATACATACAAGGCAGTCTCTTCAGCATTTCTTCAGTTTGAGACCATCAGAAAATTCCGTTGTGTCTTTATTTGTAAAACTAAAATTAAATCCTTTCTTCTAGGTTCAGAACAGCAAACCTTACAACATACAGCAATGATCACTTGGAGTGCTTACCAGCCATTTCTGTATTTCACTTTACCCTACATCAAAACCACATTTTCCTTTACATCTCCACCACTTTCTTGCTGTTTGGTTCTTCTTCATGCCTGCCCCATTCACAACTTCACATCATCTTTCATACTACCCATTATACTTGCAAGAGCTTTCCACTTCCCTGTAAAGCAATTTTCTTTTCCTCTTTCAACCTCAAAAACCTCACTGGCAACCTCTATCTGTACTTTCTTCCTCACAGGTCGTGTGTGTCTGTGTGAAGTATCTGATCACCTCAAGGCAGTCTCCAAGGCCTTATTCTCTTGTTCTTCTTCATCTCATCTAATACAGTTTCAATGAAGGGTAACACATAAAAGGCTTCTGAATTCAACCACTTTCTTTTATAAACACAGAATAATACAAGTTTACAACAACCCTTGAGCTCACTATCTACAATGAAATGACAGCTAGGCAAGCAATCTTGTCAGTAACATGTTCTAGAGCATAGTATTTAAGGATTAACTAAGATTTTAAAACCTATGTACAGCACAAATACATATGGCTTATTTCCATCATGTGTAATAGGTGCTCAGAGTTAGAAAATCAACATAAGTGACAATTCTCAGAAATAAGCTACTCTGCTTATTCAAACTATTCAGAAAGTGTTGCTACTCCTACTGCTCCCACATGCATGCTACAATCATGCAAAGTATGATGTGTGACACTAGCAAAAGCAAAGCCCAGGGATTTTGGTAGGAAGACAGCTTGCTTATAAATGGGTTAGGGTATAAACTCTGAAATACATTGCTGTATGTTTGGGGGTTTTTTAAATACTTAAATTAAATATTTATTAGGTTTAGGCAAAACAGGCATCTGCTATTAGCGTACAACCCCTGTACACAGTTATAGTTTTCTCTCCTGAAAAGCCCTGAGAATACGGCGTCACCACACAATGCATAGCCCCCATGCGCCACTCATCACACACTGAAAAACTGCTCCCGCAATCTCAAAGTCTGCCTGTATTAGAGTTTTCTGCTAACCCGTCCCCTTCTTGCTCCACACCACAAAGAAAATCACATGGAATTTAGCATCTTCATTTCTTGCAAGAGAAGAGGCAGCTATGTTTTTGATGCAGTTGCTGTCATGATGTAATTTAATATGAACCTGACTCCAGCAGCTCAGACAGCAGCAGAAAGCCAGACCACTATGAAAATCTAGAGGAATAACAGCTCCACAAATCAATTTTCAATGAAATATGAGATTACAAATGCTCGCAAGTTTGCTGTTAGAAAGCAATAACTAGACTCAAAATAAGGTATTTTTGAGCATAAAGTTTACTATGAAGAACTCTTTGTAACATTTACAATACCAGATTTATTTCCCCCCAAACAACACTAAACACCAGCTAGCTGAATAATCCCAAATACTATGCAGGCCAATCCCCAAATACCTCCTCTGAGGACCTTGGCAGTTTCTCACCTTCTTCTTCCTTTTTTACAACCTGTCACTGCAGCCCAGCAGCTTCGGTCACCCCACCACCCTGGCAACGCCACCACCCTGGCAATGCCACCACCCTTGGCAATGCCACCACCTTCCAAAAGAACAGAAGGAAAAATCAGTTCAAGTCAACTACCTGAACTCCGCAGGGGCATCAAGGCGGCCAAAACGTGCCCCTGGCTGGTGCGGAGGGCGGCGGGGGGGTGCCCGGAGGGCGCGGAGCGGGGCGCGGGCAGAAGGACACCTGCACCCCGCCCCGCGGGACGGGCGCCGCTGCGCGCCGCAGGGTCACCGCAGCTCGCGGTGTGTGCACTCACACACACACACACAGATAGGCACATATACATGCGTGTGTACGTTGGCATAGGCGCAGCGGGGACACGTAGCGGTGGGGATCGCTCGGGCTACCAGAGCTGCCTCTGAGGCCGTCACACGCGTATCTATGGTACATACACACGTACGCACACATATCTGTACACATCCCCGTGACGGAGGCGCAGAAGTTGCTCGCCGGGGCGCCCCGGCGCCCAGGGCTGGCAGGTTTCCCGCTGTATAACGGGGGAGGCTGAGGGGGGTGAAGTTTC
>JAVJGJ010000060.1:38395091-38423632 GCA_035590215.1 Microhierax caerulescens
GAGGCGGGCTCCCAGACCCGGGCGAGGCGGGGCGGAGGCGCCTCCCGGCCCTACGGGGGGGCAGGACCCGCGCGGTAGCTGCCGGGCAGGGCGCCGCGCCGTGCGCTCAGCATCCCTCCTCGCTGCAGCCGCTCGCTGCTTGCTGCCCGCCCGGGTCAAGCTCCTCTTGCCGCTTGCACTGAAGCAACAGACTGCGCATAATTGCACCTTCTGCCCTCCACCGATTTCGGTGGGGTTCGGCTGGCTGCGGGATAGTGTTGTCAGGATAATGCTGTAACCGGTACTCTCTTACAGTAACACGCACACAAAAAGATGCATACTGTAATATGTTGTGCCATTTTATATGATTTTGGCGGTCTAGTTTGAAAAACATTATACATTTTTCCTGTACGGGATACTAAAATAATTCCAGCTGGTTTTAATATTTTTATCTAGTTATAATGTCCATTCATGGCGAGATGAGGGTAGTGGCACAAAAACGGTGGCTAGTAATACTGTAAAATTACCTTATACCTTATGGGCTTCAATTTCTGTGCTAGGGATGTTGGAGTGTCCGGTGACTGAAAGGCATTTTTATTTCAAGCTCCTCAAAGGGCGCAAGAAAAGTAGTGCATTGCATATCTTTAGCACCTTTGATCTTAAAAGATGCCAGAGTACATAAAAAAGCTTGTCTTCAGGTCTCAGTCCTTTCAGGAGCTTTTTGCAGGGGAGATCCATTTAGAGGCATGGGTTTGGTATATACGAGTCTTTTCACCAACCACTAAACCGTGGTAGTGCTAACACAAAAATATGCTGTAAAATTAGGCAGAGATAGAAGTTCTATATCAAAGCAGAGTGAAAAGTGCTCCCTCCTGAACTGCCAGTGCCAATATCGGTAGAGCTGATGTCATCTCCAACACAAGTCCTTACCCAGCCTATAGTGCTTAACTTGTATCTGACAAAAACCAACAGCATTTTATAGCTATGGGCAATAAAATAACAGAAGTTTGTGGTAGTTTAATTATATAAAAAAGCATGGAAGAGAGAATTGCTTAAAAAATACTGAAGACAATAGATTTTCTTAATGTTTTAAATGAGCCGTGATTCTTTCTTATCTTTAAAATTAACACAAATCCCTTAGGTTTTCTCATGGCCTTTTCATTCATAAGCCATCAAACTTTTCAAAGATGGCATAATCTAAAAAATTGTACACACAGAAACACATACATGCATGGGATTTTTGGCAGACAAGTTACAACAATAGAAAAATGAAGCTTATTTTGAATACAATATTTAATGAAGAATCTCCTTCATATTAAAACACTATTGCCATGATTAAGTTATTCTTTTTGAGGCTGAGAAGTGTTTTAATATGCTGATTTTCCACCAGCTAGAAACAGTTTCAGCACAGGTGGTGTGCATGACATAAGATATCAATGTTAGCTTAACCTATACCTCCGTCAGATGTGCAAGTTTTGGCAAATGAGTCTATGAGGTCCATGCTGTCTGAAAGTATTATGTCTGTAGTAAAAAATGTGTTGACAGTGAGAGTGATACAAAGATAAGAGTAGTAAACACCCTATAACTTTTATGATATCTGCCAAAGCGGAAGAAAGGCCAAAAAGGGGCAATGCAGCTCCACTTCAGAAAGCAGAAATTAAAAGTCATTCCAATCTAAACCTGATCTGAGTGCAGCATCGTTAAAGGAAGATGCAACATCTAAAACCTCATGATAGATTACCCACCAAAATTAGTTGTGAACTTGTCGGTGAAGCCTATCAGCTCGCTATGCTGCAAATCAGCTCACTGATGGGACAGAAAATTATCTCAGCCCTGGTCTCTAGATGCTGTTATGATGCCATTATATTCTGAGAGCAAGGATCAGAAAAGGAAACCGGTTTCATAGTTTAATTGCAATGATTTCAAGACCTGTTGCAATCTGATTATAAACTGCCCCACAAGGCACAAAATGAAAAAAAATCGGTCTGGCTGTGGGAACAATGGGACAATGGATAAGGATGCATTAATGCGTCTCTGGGAATTCTGCTGGTATAGTGAAACAAAGAAAACATTTTATTGTCCATTTTTCAGTAAACTATACCTTTAATCATTTGTATAGATCAAAGCTAATGCACCAGAAAATGGGAAATCATGCAGATGGGAGTGTGGCATCCCATACACAACACAGTGGGACTGGTATATCTGGAAGGCATTTGTTGCCGTCTCTTTGCACATGCTTATTGTTGGTAGTGTCAGAAACTGTGATGTTACATTTTTGAAAGCTGTATTTTGTAACTAATGATTTAAGTTTCATTTGTGTTCAGTAGTGCAATACAAATGATTATTTGCTAAGTGAAAACAAAAGAGCTTTTACCCATCCCTAGCTGAATTTTCAGGTGTATAATTCTCCAATTTTAGGACAAAGAAGCCTTGTTTTCACTCCCTGTTAATAGGCTATAGTCAAATAATTGTTACGATTTTTGTATTCCTGTTCCTTTTTTATTTCTCTTTCTTTTGCATTACTAATAAATGAATAAAGATACCCTACAGCAGGTTCACATCGGAAGTGTCATAGTTCACAACTCTCAACAGTATAGAATTGTACAGTGTTATAACTAATGATACTCTCAAGTCAAGAGCAAGCTGTCCCAATCATCATGTCAATATGAAACAAAGAAATCTAAGTTACAGTATCTTTTTAAAATCACTAAAATAGCAGACACTGATTATATGAGTCTGATACCCATACTGTTTACATTTAGCAATAATATTGAGAGAAAAAGCCAAATACAAGCACATTTCACCTAGCTGGTAGACAAGGACTTTTGAAGAGGGACTTTTGCTTCTGGGTCATTTCTGTGGCTCTGTCATTTGACAGCATCAGGCTGTGTCCACCATTTGATAATAGCTTGGACAGCCTGCCCTCATACCTGACACCTGTGCTGAGTGCCATTCATTGCCTTCTGCGGGCTTCTTTGGGGCCTGGGGTGATGGCACTTGGTAAAGGAAGGACGTTGGGATTGGGATGTCGGTGGCAAAGCCTGCTGTGCAGAGCTGCTAATGGCAGCAGGTGTAGCGGGCCCTTCACCGAGGTTACAGGAGATGAAGGCTCGGTTCACCACCTGAAAGGTTCTTTCAGGTCAGCGCAATGCATGTGTGCTGAACAGATCAGGAAAGCTTGGATGGCTGCTGCACACACTGAACATATTTTGTAACTAGAGAGATCTTCATCTGGCAAAGCACCTAGCACCATCAGCAAATGTGCTGGTTTGCTTGAAATTTATCAGTGGATATAGCACCTATTTTACCATGACTAACTTTTGAAGACCACCTCAAGCTCTTTAGCAATCATCTGATAGGTCACCTTTACTGCAGCATGATCAAAGGGACCTGAGCTCAGTTCTGTAGCTCACCATGTTTCCATCTAAGATTTAATCCACTTCACCATTTACAATCTTAGTTAATGCAGCAGTCAGTATCTGCTCAAGCCTGGAAGGTTTTAAACTGCGTGTTTGTTCAAGTTTTGCTTTTCCTCTGTGAGTCAGAGGTTTCATCCATTCAAAAACTGAAGCACTGCAACACTTGGTGCCTGGCCTCAGACTACATTCCAAAACACAAGGTACCACATGTGTGCTTCTCCCTGAATCTTATATCACTCATTCAAACCAGAAGAAATGGGCTCCTCTTCCAGCCATTCATTACCAGCACTGGGAGTTAAGTGGTCTGAAGGCTGGAGTCAGAGCACAGACCTCATTTCACTGGTCAACTGGTCAACTGCCTCAGCGTTGGGAGGACGCAGTGCTTTGGCAGAAGCTGGGGTCCAGTGCTGGGCAGCTGTGATGGCCAGCAGCAGCAGCAGCAGGAGGCTATGCACCGCAGGAGCCCCAGAGAAGGAAGAACCAGTGCCTGGGATTTAGGCACTTGCAGGATGAGATCAGCATTTAGCAGAGAAGGGCTCTGGGATTAAGTTTTGTGTTTACGTGCCTGAAGTCTGCTGAGATCCTGATTTAGACAGATATTTTTTTCTTCTGTTTTGTTTGTCCTTTTTCTTCAGCAAGCAGCAGCAGAGAGTGATTGGTTTTTTAAAGAGAATTTCATGTGGTGAACAGATTTTCATTCTTCAGAAGTAGCTTTTCTCCTCACAGCTAAACTATCTCCAGGTATTAGAGTGGGGGTCTCTGTCAGGATCATATCATAAGCTCAGAAAAGGATTTCCTCTCCTACTGTGGTGTAGGAAAGGAAGAAATGCCTTGCCGCCCAGTCTTCTTTGTGAAAACACTTCAACCACTGGAATAATTGTTCATTCTAAATAGCAGAACTCCAGCGTTTCAGCCACAGCAGGGGTCTTCATGAATGTCACTACAAAGCGCGCTTCATGCATGTGGGAAAGATGGGGTATAAGGGGAGGATCACCATTATGCCAGCACAGCCTGAGCACATTAAAAATACAATATAACAAATGTGGGATGAAACCATCAAAGGTATGCATGTTTTACAATCCAAATGAAAATATGTTGCAATATGTTTGTATACATCATGTTTTGAATGACATGTATTGGTATTGTGGAATTTTCCCTATAATTAGTAAGAATATTTTTAATCGTAATACCCAGGAAAAAAAAAAAAAAACCAAAAAAAAACCCAACAGCAAACCCAAAGCATATTGCTTTGCACGTTGATTCATTTGTAAATACAAAGAGAAGTCTTTGAAGATGAAAAGAATAATCTATGACTCTTCCCATTCAAAGATGGGAGGCTACTCAGAATAGTGGTGCTTTCAGACTTGCGCCACCTTTTTGAATTAAGTGTTGTCTTTATTTTACTTATTTGGAAAATGAGAGGGAAGACATGACACAGCCAAAGTCATGCTGGGAAGTTAGCAACAGAATCAAAGCAGAATAACTACCAGTTGAGTGCACTAACCATTAAACTACCCTGCCTGCAAACACTGAAGATATTTATTATTAATGCTTTCAAGCATAGTGCCTGCAGTAGAAATGCCCTTATTTTTGTAGGGTCCCTGAACAAGTTGGGTTCAATGCACATCAATGTATGTAATGGCCAACTGCAGACTTACTACATCCATAGACAGAACATTATGGTACTGAACTGATGAGGAGCAAAATACACTACAGATACACAGGAATGCAACCCCTTTTCCACCTTCTGTGCAATCTGTGCTGATGGGAATAGCATTTCTGAGATATTAATACTCTGAGAGATGGATGTGAAGAGGCACAATGATGCATGGCATCACATGAAGAAATCATCCATCCACTCTTGAAAATTAGTCCTTAAAAGTTTTCAATTCTAGCTCAGCTCTGCAACCCTATTTTAGGTGGCTTTAGCCCTCAGTAGAGGCTGAAAGCTTCCTCTAACAGAGCAGTTTGAGATCTGTGTGTTCAGGGGCACAAATCCTACCTCATGTGAGAGTGGCTTCTCTGATTTCATGTACAACAGCTTTGGCACAGGTACAACAGCTGTGGCACAGGTTCACCAGCTCATCAGCCAGGTCACAGGAGGGCCATCCCTACAGGTCTGTGTCATTCCCCACTGGGAATTCCCTCTCAGCAGAAGCATCTTTTCTGCACCCTCTGAAACCTCAGGGAGCCCCAGGCATGTAGGTATTGAGAAATGTTTTCAATGAGTATGAAAAAGAGATGCTTTTATGTGTCTAGCACTACATTGATGGTTCCCCTGCACATGGCTGAGATCACTGGTCTTGTTTTAATTTTTATGTTATGATTATGAAGATGTTATTGTGACAATAAATATTCCACAAGCCTATTTTATGCATATGTTTAAGTCATATTTTGTTACAATTTACTATTTGGTTTATACAAAGCCATATACAAAGCAATATAAATCTATGGCTTCTGAGTTCTATGACAGAAGAGTAAGAGTAGAGCAAACTATAATGTAGATTTTTTTTTTTTTAATGGTGCTTAAATAACAGCATAGTAAATTGACTATTCACAGTACACACAAAAATTGTCATTTTTAAACAGTGGTACTAAAGTAGTCCTTCTGTTTAATTTTTAGAATAAGCAATTGAATTTGACTGTAACAATTTACAAGAATGTGTAAAACCCAGAGGCAGAAAACAGGATATATATCCAAATGATATATGTCAGCCATGCTGTGAGAGAGAAGTCTCTCTCCTCTGCAAACAGATATTCACAGCACCTGTGAACAGAGGGAGGTATCTCAGCATCACTTTTTTATGTTTCCTGGTCAGTAGGATGGTGGTTTAAACTTGTGCCTTATCAGAATGAATAGTAATATTTTTCCACCTTCCCATGTCACTGTTCCACTGATTTCAGGATCCAGCACAATTAAGGGCATCTCATGGGAACCAATGCATACTAGGAAAATTTACTGTCAGCCATGTAAATAATAAAGCACCCATAAAAACGTATGTGTAAGATGAAGCACCACATGCGTTCAATATATTAAAGTTAGAAGGGGCTAGCCAATCTCATTTATGTCACTTCCTACATTTGCAATAAGAGCTAAAATTGGTAATTTATGTTACTGGAAATTTGCCCAGATACGGAAAATGAACTATGACAAGTGTCTTCTGAGAGGTAATTGGAAAAAATACTGCATCTCTTTTAGTGATTTCATATGTTACGCTTGCTTTTATTTAGGGATTTATTGGAAAAGCTAATTTGTGCTGCTAGACAAAGCATAGAAAGTAGTTCTGGAGAGTTTACCTGTAATCTTAGCTGCTGTCATCACATATGCCCATTTACTGCCTCAACTAATTTAGCTTCATGTTTTGCTTGTCCATCTCCTGTATCTTTCATCAGATACAATATTAATTGTTCCAAAAGAGGTAGGGGAAGAAAGAAGACAATATTCCATTTCTGCGGTGTGGGTTATTTCTGCAACAGACAATAGAAACTCCACTGGTTCAAACTCATTGAATTTCCATGAGCTTTTCCCAAGTGTGTGGAGGAGCCCAAGGGTGGAAGGCAGGATGACCTACAAGGGATAGGCAGGACATTCAGCCTACTACACTCGCAGATTCCTTTGATATCTGCCAGATCCCAAGACCACCTACATTGAGACCTTCATCCCTCCACCACTTTTGCTGCCTCAGCCCATTTCTGCTTTCCCCATACAAGATCCCAAGACACAACCTCGGAGCGGAATAAAACAGTTAAATCATCAGCTAATCTAAACTTGGCTGGCTCAAGAAAAAAGCAACAGGGAGCAATCCTTTCCTACAGTTTTCAACATTACTTTACACTAATTTCCAGCATGGGCTGTAGCTTTTATTTTTGTGGATAACTATAGTTTCATTTTGAATTAAACACTTTTATTTACTTTGGAAGAGAATTTGGCTTGGAAGAAACTTTTTTGTTCTGGTCTGTGCAATCACCCAAGGCCCACGATGTGATCAAAGCAGTTTTGTATTGCATGTGTTTTTTCAGTGTAATTTCTTTCTACAGATTCATAGCAAGTGTATCCAGAAATTTAGATAAATTGCACTTTTCATCTCCTTTTGACATATAAAACTTCAGAAATAAAATGCAACAAAGTAAATGGTTGAACCAAAGAAGCCTTCACTGAATTGCCCAGGGATGACAATAGACATAGGGGTTTAAGTTGCAGGATCAGGTCCATACAGTAATAAAATATTTGGCTTTTGGGAAAAGAATGCTGGTTGTTCTTAAAAGACCTCTGCCAGCCAGTGCCAGGTGTAGGATTACTAATCCTCCTCAGGGGAAGCCATGCGTGGCATTCTTCTCTTTGGTGGTGGCATTCAAGAGAGTCCTGGACAGAGGAAAAAGTAATAGGGGTAATAATGACAGTCTCTGAATGAAGCCCTGAGAAACAGCCCAGGCCCTGCCACCGGGCTGCCAGCCGTCCAAGCATGAAGAACAATTGTGCATTTGTTTTGGATACCGAGTTACCTAATTTTAAAAATGTTTCCTGATCTAGCCCTTGAATTCTTAAGCATTTCACCACCTGACATCTCTCTCTCAAGCTTTCAAAGAAGCAAGAGAAAACCAGAGCTACAGATAAGGGAAGGATGGAAACTAGAAGGATTTTGCTATTAGTGCAGTCATAATTCAAGAAAAAAGGGCAAGAAGACAAGATCTTTTCAACTTTCTGATGCCAAACAAGGACCCCTCCTTGTCCGACCACTCTCTGACAGAACAAATGCTGGAATAAAAAATAGAATGGATCTCAAAAGAAAAATATGTATTGCGTGCCGTAAATTATACAAGCAGATGCAGTCATGAACGAAAGAATTAAGAACATAAAACCCCTGCAGTGTGCACTGGCTGATGAAGGGCTGGAGGTTGCCAGGGGACACCGCATGACCACCGTGCAGACCAGGCTAGGATCTTGCTCTGAACATCAGCCTGCAGCCCTGTCATGCAGGCACTTGCTGCCTTTTCCTTCGGAATTTTCCTCTTAAACAGCTCTTTTACATATCAGTACCTGGTTAATGACTATTTGGCCATAACTAGCTTATGGTATATTTTACAGATGTCTGAGAAATCTTGCAATGAAGAATTTTGCATCTTTTCCCCAAACCTTCCCTTCAGACAAATATTCCCACATGAAAGTAAATGAGTCCTGCTAGACTAAGGGATGGGTAGAATAGTCCAAGGGCTAAGTCTTCATCTGCTGTAACCTGGCAAAGCACTGTCAGTTTCAGCTGAAGTCTTGATTTCATTACTTTTTATCTTTTAGAAAAAGTGTTATATAGCTTAATGGTGCTATATGCAGTGATAATTAACAAATAACCTAGCTAGCTGCTTAATTCTTATCAGAGCCTTCGTTCAACTAAACAGTTTTTTGGCAAAGTCAAACCTCTGGGTCCAGATTTTTCAGATTTACACATCTAGAATATCTCCCCATTCCTTCATGACATCTTTTATTTCAAGACATTAGCAGCTATTTTCTTATTCAGCAATAATTTCAGCAGGGGAAAAAAGCTTAGCAATACTGATGCAATTTAGTGCCATGTGACCAATTAAGAAAAAAAAGCATTTCAAAGAAGTTGACAGCATTCATTTCACATCAGTAAGATGTTTTAAAGAAAACCCATATAAAACTGTGTAAAAGGACATTTTTCCAACATCACTCTTTTGAATGTCATTTGGTGACCATCCAAGAATAAGGAGTTAAATAATAGTTTATGCTGGAAAAGAATACATATGACTCATGATTTTTAGCTGTTGTACATGTGACCTTGTGGAAAATGATGCAATTAGAGACCAGAAGCACAGCAAAATATCTGTTTATATTCAGCTCTGCTGAACAGATCAGAACTGCTGGAGGACTGCAGAAAAAATATCCTTTTATCTCTTGCTCATGCCCTCCATGGTCTACCTCCTGTTCGGAGTTATATCGTATTCAAGCAATACAGTTAGGGGACACCCTTGATATGGTTTAGTATTTTGTATTTTTTCCATTTATCTGATGAAGAGATTTTGCTCTGTCATTCATTCACCATTTCCTTCCATGTGAAATCAGGAAATATAGCATATGAAGACTGAAACCCAGGGTTTTTCTATCCCTGCATGTTTTCCCTTGGAGCTCAGAAGCTCAAGTTATCCCGGTTATCAAGGAAGGAGAGGAAATGTGGTAATGAAGTCCCTGGCTTCATCACAGTCCCCTTTCTGACCTGGCCAGAAGAAAGTATAGGGAAAGGGATTGAACTCTTCAGGATAAATACAGATGAACAGCAAAAATATGTTGAGGTAAAATCAGGAAGATGAAAGCACCAAACAAGATACAAGCAGGGACAGTGAGGTAACAAGATGTCATTCTACAAATACATACAAAGAAGACCAGGAAAGTGCTGGCCTCAGGGGTGCCAGACAATTATCAATAGATGACATGGGGAAAGTAGAAAGGATTAATGACTGTTTTGTATCTGTCCCCATTAAAGCTGTATTTCAACAACGTGTTGCTGAAAAATGTAGTTACACCCTCCCTGCTCCACTCCATTCCCACTTCCTCGTTGCCCTCCTGCATCCCACTGCCACAGCGACTTGTCAGGGTGTGCAGGGATCCGGCTGGGGCAGCTGATCCAACGGAAAATTAACCAAATAGATGATTGTTACTAGGATCAATTAGTTCTGCAGGTTGATTCATCTCATAGCTGCACTGTATTCAGATGCCTTTTTTCAGATTAGCTAGGCTCATTCCCTTTATCTTGGGATGCTTAATGATCAGACTCATCCCAGGACAGGTAGTTATTGTCTCTGAGTGACTGGAAGTATAGGGTGTCAGAGGATCAGAAATAGGAAAGCATGGTGCCTGTCTTTAAAAAGGGGGGAAATAAGATAGCAGGTTATCAATCAGTCTGTAAATTCAATTCCTGCCGCAAAATTTAAGATTTTTTAAACAAACTATTTATAAGTGCCTAGAAGATAAAGGGGAAGTGGGCAGCATTCAGCTTCAGTTGTATGAATGAAGCCCGTCAAGCCAGTCTAGTTCTTTCTATGACTGTATTGTGCTGTGACCAGGGGAAAGGCAGCTGGTGTCATACAACTCAACTTCAGTAAGGCTTTTTGCACACTCATGATACTCCCATAAACAAATAAGGAAATGCAGCCTTGCTGACCCTGCTACTCCTGTTCTAACAGGTATAAGACTATTTGGGTAATCATACCTAAAAAGTCACAGAAAATGGAAGGATCTATGAAACATGATACTGCACAGTTTTGTCCTTCATCCCATTATAGTCCACATTTTCATTAGTGATTGAAAAGGGAGCAGAAGACCCACTTAGTGAATGTGCAGGTCACAGCTTGGGAGCTCTGCAAGTATGCTAGTCAATAGGCAGATTAAACTTTAAAAAAAGGTCTTGTCAGCTTGAAGAAACTTATCTGTAAAAGCAAGATGAAATGTAATAAGGACCGGTCCAAGGGACTACATTTAGACAGGCATTATCTGCTGGAAGATGAGTAATAACTGGTTGGGAAATAGCCTGACCAAGGGTAGACCGCAAACCAAACATTGAGTCAGCTATGTTATGCAGAAAGGATAAATAATCCTGAAAATGTATAAAGAAAACCTTCCACCCTATTCAGCATTGATAACGCCTCAGTTGGACCATTAAGTCCAGTTTAAATTGTACCAAGAAGATTCTTATTCAGATTAGGCATCAAAATAAAAAAAAATAATCCAACTGTAAGGACAGTAAAACAGTAGGATAAGTTGCCTGGGGAAGTTTCAGAGCATCTATGGAACATATCTAAGATCATTTTAGACAAATATGTATCCTGTTTGATCTGCAGTATCTGGGCCAGATTGACCAGATGAACTTTCAAGGTCTTCTCCAGCCTAGGTTTCCTGCGATTCACCTCACCATGTTATTGTCCATCCATGAAGCTTTCTGGGGAACAGTAGCTGCAAGCCCACTTCCATGGGCATTTTGCTGTTGTTCTTCTCATGTGAGGTTCACAAGTAATTGGCTGGAGTGCCTCAGATAATCCCATTTTGCTTACGAAATCTCTCTCAGTTGCTGTCAAGCTGGAGTAATATAAATTAGGACATTGCTCCATTTTTCTGTTCTGAGGAGATCAAATCTTGCCTCCGTTTAAGTCATTGACAATATGTTCCTACCACCCCCAAGAGCAGCTGATGAAGAAAACAGGTTAGTTAATGTTGTACCAGAAAATAAAGTGGATAAACCAAAAAAATCAAGTCACTTTTCTGAGCACTCATCTACAGTGCTTCTGTTCTGGAGGCTACTGATGGAGAATCAGCCTTTCTTCTCATGGTCACTGGTGTGTGTCAGGTCAGGTCAACACGAAGCAACCACAGTCCACTAGTGCTTGTTATAAAATGAGCTAAAGCCCCGTTCCCTCTTATGAGAAGGTACAAAGCAGAGTCAAAACTTGACAAAAGATCACTATCACAGTTGCAATAGTGAAGTGCCAGAAGCCTGAGCAGGCATTAGAACTGAGGTGTCCTCACTGTCTGCTTCCAAAACAGCAAGTGGGCTGTCTGGGATCTCTTTTTTTCTACTCTGTTCTCTTTTTTGGATCCACTCCTATAATGCTCGTGTGGACAAGCTAATGAAGTAAAAAGGCTGTTCACACTGACTGCGGTATTTGTTTTCAGTTAAAAGCGTCTAATTGCTGTTCAGCAGGCAAACACATACACCTACAGAAAGGAGAGCTCCCTCTGGGTTTGTTGCCCCCGAGCGTCTTTAATCAGCACATCTGAAAACATTTTTAAGTGAGCCCAGCCTGTATTTGCCTTCATATCACAAAGTTCTGCTAGGGACAGAATAAAATTTTGGGGTGTGTTTATGTTATTCCCTTGTGTGAGATTAAAGGTATTTGTGCCTCTCTCTTCTCTGCATTCACAGACACCTACACATAAAGGCATTCTGTACAAACCGTCTTCCCTTTCCCTCATAAAAGAGTGATAATCTAATATGATTTATTTCCTAGCAGCACAATCTCCTAAACAGGCACTGAAGATATCATTAACCTTGAAGGCTAGACTATCTGTTTTCTGGACTTGACCTTCACAGTGCTAACAAAAGTCATTTCTACAAGAGAAATTTGACTTTTACATTATCTAAGACGTGCATTTAAATCCATAAAATATATGGATCTTTTATATATTCCAGAACCTAAACCACAAAGTTTAAAATGATATCTTCTTCACTTACGAAACTCAGAGTTGCCATTGTGCTTAGGTGTAATAGTGTGATGTTTGGGAAAGCTGTGACATTTGGATCTGTGTCCAACAGAGGGAGGTGTTCAGGAACACAGATATGGTCCAAAGTCTTTTTAAGTTTAAGGACTTTGACAGAAGAGGGAGGGGAACACAAATGCCAGAGAGCAAAACATACTTTACTATTGCAATTCAATTAATTTATCAGGTCTGTGAGAATTCAGGTGTGGAGTCACTGCCTGCTTGCACAGCCAGACCTACTCAGAAGATGTAGGATCAGACCAACTGGGATGTTTTTGTGGGAGGACTTTTACATCAGATAGGTGACAATATCAACT
This sequence comes from Microhierax caerulescens, assembly GCA_035590215.1. Taxonomy (NCBI): domain Eukaryota; kingdom Metazoa; phylum Chordata; class Aves; order Falconiformes; family Falconidae; genus Microhierax; species Microhierax caerulescens. Next base: position 38,408,072 of record JAVJGJ010000060.1, read on the forward strand.
CTGTCAGAAAGGAACTATGGTTTTCTTCAAAAAATAAAAAAGTACTACTTGGTTTATACCACCTGCTTGATGAAAGGCAAACTCAAGCAGAGTTCCAGTCTGGTAGGCAATTTGGTTTCAGTAGAAAAATGAAGTTATTCAGCTGCGCCTTCCTCACGGACAGTCACTATGGCAATGGGAAAATATTGTGAGGTATAGGAATGATGGGACTATGACTCAGAGAGTACAGAAAAAGGAACGTTCAAAAACATAATTCCCAGTAGGAACAGAGTACGCTTTTTAAAAATACATACAAATGGAGGGTAATAATCTGGTACTGCTCTGCACTGCTGTGTGTATTGGGGAGCACGGTTAATAAATATGGAGCCACAGTGCTGCATGTTTTCAGCCCCTCTATTATCAGGGGGAAACAGAAGCTGGCGGCGAAGGAAACAGTGGCACTCTGCTCTGCGCCTTCCAGCCCTGCACCTTTCCCCACGGGACCGCTGTGTGGCTGGAGCTGCTTTTATCACTAAAGGACATGTTTGGACAGGCTCAGTCAAGTCCGTGTGTGACTTCCGTGTCCTTTGAAACTGGAATGGCTTCTCCTTCTGCTTGCAAAGCTGCAGAGGCTGGTGAGAGTCTCCTGCCTCACTGACCCTGGTCCCACTAAATTGCGATTTGCCCAAATACAATGGAAGTAGCCCAAGGCAAGAGCCACCCCACAGGGAGGCATCCCTACAGAACATCACATGAACAAGGACTACCAGGCTAACCCAGCCCAGTGCTCTGGCTGGCCCAGTACCAGATGGGCTTCAGCTTGCCAGACACAGGCATTTGAAAAATAGCTTGTCCTCGGGAGAATTTTCTCCCCGGTTTTGCTCTTTAGTTACTTAGTCCCAGGAAGCATGGAGGTAGATATATATAGATATATAGATATATATAAATAAATTTGTTTTTTCCTTGCTTAAAATAAAATTCTACCTCATGTAGGTAATGATGAATGCATGGCCTGGGTAAGTGGTAGGCGCGCTCCCAATCCTTTATGCTTTTGGCCTCGGTAGCACTCTGATGTTAGTCCCATGGATCAACTATGGATTGTGTAAAAGCCTTTCTTTTAATCAAATTTATGTTCTGCCCTTTACTTCACTTAATGTCTCTTCATCCTTGAACTCTGTGAAGCGCCAGATTAACTACTCTATAGCATTCCATTTTCCCGTACATCCCTCTCAAGCTTCCCCTTCAATTCACTCAAATCCTTCGATCGTTTCTGCCCTGAAGGAGGTGAGAGCTTCCTTCCTCGTGGGTTTATGGGACCTGTGGAGTTTGGGGGCTGTTGCCAAGCTTCCTCTCCTGACCTGCAAGCCGCTGCTGCTGCATGAGAAATTCAGTGAGCTGAAGCAGTCCGCTGCGCCCTTTGATCCTGCTCCCCTGAGTTTTACTGTGGGAGGTACAACAGAGCCCTGGGGCATCAACATGATTATACTGTATTCTTTCACGTTAAAAATGCTGGCCACCAGTATTGTTGCTCAGCAACATGAAACTGTGTACCACTGCTGGCTTCATTAAACTTTAAAAATATTTTTCCTTGCCAACTGAAATAAATAATTGACGATGATTTCAGTGTATATTTAGCATGTCCGCTGGAATTCCAGTAAGTAGGTAAAACAGTTTTATATATCTAGAATTATGAAGAAAGAGCTAACACTGGCTGTAAAATAAAATGGATAGCTGAAAAATACTTGCACTTGCATATCAATTTGTAAATCACTCAAAGGTGCTCTATCAAATAAATGTCAAAACTCTGCAATTATTTCTTTACTGAACATGCTGCACATTCTTTTTTGCAAAGATCATTACATCTTATTATATAGTTTCCTGCTAGAAAAGACCACAATAACTGATCTTCTAACTTCTTTATTATATATGTTTTTGCTAATATAGGCAATTGAACACATTAAGTATGCATAAATAGAGAAGAACAGATTTCAACGTATATATTTTCTGGTTGAGTGATAGTGCTCAGGGTTATTAAAAAGGAATGGGTTGTAAAACTCAAGTGTACTTATTGTCGTCTAACTGATGGATTGTGCATTATTCACCTCTAGCATAGGTCCCAGCTAAAATAAATTGCTGGAGTCCTTATCAGCAGATTCTTTTCTATTATCTGCATGAAGTCCCAGTTTTATCTAATTGGTGGCATTACCAGTACAATTTTCTGCAAATATAGAAGCATCTGGGTAAATGCAATTGCTACTTTAATCCATGAGAGGCGCATTTAGATGCGTATCTGTGAGCAGAATGGAGAGAACCTGAGCAAGGGAGCTCTGGAGATCTCCAATCTAAACGACTGCCAAAATAAACATGAGTGGAGATAGAGGGATTAATCCTGTAATCCTTACTTAAGCAAAATTCCTGCTATCTTCAGCGAGATTCTCATGGGGGAACAGCTGTGGAAATTGGCCTAAATTGAGCAGAAATGGAAAAGGCCAAATTCTGCCCCTGGGTGCGTGCATGTGACTTCTGTAAAACCTGAAGTGTGACACCCTGGGCCTGGGATAATCAGCACATAAATTCCCACAAAGCTCTACAGCACCAAGACTTTACTCGGTATAAATACCAGGCACATCCATACCCTCGCAGGGAAATGTTCCTATCCAGGCTTCACTAAGCAGCGAGAAGACAAGCGCAAACTAAAACTGACATTCAGAAAAAAAACCCGTGCATTTTATTTGAAAATATTTTCCATTTTAACTAACCCTAGGAGTGTTTGGAGCATTTGCCTTCACTGAACTCAGAGTTATTGCCCCTGTTTTCCAGCTGGGATGGAAAACCAACATGCAAAGTTAAGTGATTTTCCACAGACCACACAGCAAGTGATTAGTATCACGGGGACAAATTAATCTTGGGTGTAAATCCATAAAGATTAATGGAGGTCTAACAGGGATTAATTTGGCCCATCATCTCTAAGGATAGCAAAACCAATTAGGTGATGTCATTAATCTTCTGGTTAGTACAGGACTGTTTCTTAAGCAATACTGAAAGAAAAGCAATAGAACAAGAATGACCAAAGGGTCCACTAAAACGGATGAATTGGCTGTTCCTTGGACGAGGATTCGGAGCAGGAGCCTTAAATAGTGACAGCAGCCCTGATGTGCCCTCAGGCTCCCATCCCAATTGAGACACTCTATGACAATCATTTATTTGAGGATTGGAGCGTGTCAGCCCAGATTTCAGTCACTAATTAGGTTTATGTCTTTTCTTAGGGCAAGACTTCCATGAAACTAATCTAGAGTCAAATGTATTTATTACAGCCCTGGGATCTTCAAATATTTGGAAAATATGAGGTGTTTAATGCCCTATAGACAGCAACACTTAAAAGATTCGTAAATTTTAAAACTTCCACTTTTGCCCTGACAAAATGTGAACCATCCCATTAGAAATAAGTGTATAAGAAGGAAGTATTGCAAAATCTGTATAACTGACATGTTCTGAGATTTGGAAAAAAATATTTCCTTATTCACTGGTTGGAACAATACAAAATTTCCCATCTTAAATACTGAAGACGCTCCTGATGCTTACCAAAGGATCAAAACTGGCCCACAGCAGAGAAGGATCTTTCTTCGGTTTGCCTCAGAAATTTTATTTTGAAGAGAAGCTAAATTAGACAGAAAGGTTTTTGTTAAAGGGTAACGACCAGCTATAACAAATGCATACAAAGCAGAGATGAACAGAACAATGAAAACTACGGCTTCCAGACCATGGTTGATGGAATTTATGGAAAAAGAACATCTGTGTCATTGGCAAAGTCTAGTGTGAGAACATTGAATAGGAGATAGTGAATTTGTGCCCAAAAGTTCTGTGCATTACCTAATAGGCCTGGTAAAAATGTTCCACTAGGATTTTGAAAGCAAAACTTGGCAACAGTGAGATCATTAAAACACTACAGCACAGAAGCCCTCATTCAAAATGTAATTAATACATAGCAGGTTTTTCATTGTTATTAGGAGAAAAATATTCTAGCTGTAATAGGGATCTTCCCATCCACAGTTCTGTCTGAATAAGAGTTTCATGGCTGAGATTTCATAATCAGTGAAATGACTTAAAACTCCTTTCATGGGGATGTTCTTGGATAGATTAAAACCTCTTCCCTCATTTTATATAATGTAGGAGTTCAAATGAGGCGACGTGCTCAGGCTGATAGTATGGCTCCACTCAGGAGGGAGGATGTCATGATGCTCCCTTATACTGCGGTAGAGAAGCAAAGCTTTGCAGGGCAGGGCTTGGCAGCTCCCTTCCCACCCCAGCCTTCAGAGCACTTTTTAGGAATGTCATGACACACTGACACATCCATCTGCCAACAAAGGATGCTAAAAAGAGACATGGAGCAAGCACCTAACAAGAACATGAAAGAAACTTGGATTTTGGCAGGGTGACGAGTACAGAAGATGGAGTGGAATGGAAATTTTTCTGAGTTGATGCCGATAGTATGTCAGCATAAATACACTTAGGAGTCAGTATTTCTAAATAGTGATGCTCATAAGCCTAGGAAGTGTGATGTGGAACATTCTGTCAGCCAAAAATAGTAAATAAAAGTACCCAGGGGTGTTCTGACATGGTATCATCTACGTTTCAGAAGGGCAATGAAAACAACAGGAAATGTGTTTAAGAAAAAGCTCCCAAATTAGGCCCACAATATATAAAAAGATAAAAGAACATCTGTTTTAATATCTTCCTTTGACAGATGGATCTAAAGAAATATTCTGAGAAATGCTCCAACACAAGGCTCTGTTTCCAGAAGGCCTTCCAGACTCTAAAATGATAATGTTTCTGTTTCACTGGCTGTTTCTGACAACCATATCCAGTGATTATTAGAGGAAGACATGATAAAAATATACTTTTTTCATAATAAGCTATATATATTGAACATTATAAATTCTAGGCAAAAAGAAAATATACAGACATATATGGACATATGTGAATAAAGACAGCAGCATTTCTGTAGACTAGCTAGCTTGATACTAGTTTTCCTTTTAAAAAATAGGCCAGCTTTATCACTACTGATTCGGGCAAATGGGCAGTGACCAGTGACCACGTCACCATTTATCCAGCCTTTCTGATGTGCAAATACACCTGCAGCATAGTGCTACAAGCGCAAGGCTATGTAAAACTAGTTCATAAATGTAAAACTGTGCAAAAGAAGTAAATAAACCAGTTTATGCTTCCAGCGCTGGTACAACCAGGGTAGGAGCTGGGTAGAGGTACCTGATCACATCTTCTGCAGCTAATGTTTGTTGTAGAAACATATAGCAACCAACACAGCATCACAGATGCTAGATGCATGCAGATAAACTTATATTAAAAATGGTATTAGGTGTTCAAGGGAGAGAATCGATACTTTAGTGCTGTAGTGAACAGCACAGTAAAAATACCTGATGTTCAAATCCAAGTTACTTCGTAAAAAATAACCCCACACAGACAATTACAGCCTGTCTAGTTCATATATCTTTGTTGCCCTACTTAAAGCACATGTGCCAGAAATAATTTATGAGGGAAGATACATGCATATTCATAGTAATTACTGCTTCACAAAGCTGAAAGATCTTGGAGAATAACAGTAAGAAAAGTAGTGATGGCAACTGCTTCTAGGCACTGTGGAGCGCAGCAAAGCCCAGACTTTGTCCTGTAAACACTGTGTTAGCTGTTTGCTGATCATCTGATTGGTATGGTTACTGCTGATTTCATTGGCAATTGCCTCTGGTTCTGTTTTAAGAACAAAGTAACAGGCATCCCAAAATGCATGTATTTATGGAAAAGCCTTTTATGTTCTAGTCTGGGTATATTTGATGCTATTCAGAGGTTTACTGGGTTCTTTGTTCCAGACTACAAATACAATAATGGAAACATTTGTTTGTTGGCTTGTGTACACATTTAGTGCTATCTGTTGCGCTTGTGGACACAAATGAAAAAGTTGGCTTACATCACCGAGGATATGTCATCTTAACATCAGAGTAGGAGAAAAGACTCCATGTAAGTATGTGAAATTTGTGTGGTCATTTTCACATACACATTGTACTTCCTATTTATGTCAAATTAGTAGCAAATTAGCTCCTTACCATGTCCTTGCTAAGAAGTGGGAGTTTCAGCTGTGGTGGTGGCAGCTTGCCCTCATCAGAGGTACCATCTCAATCACCTGCTACCATCCCACAGTACCCAATGTCCCCAAGGGACATAAAAATATAATTTCTACCAGCCAGCATCCCTTAAAACGTTTTGGAGGTTGATACCATTCTGAAGCTGATGGTACAGGTCTGCCCCTGTCATCTCCCTAGGGAAGGTACCACCTTGAGCCCCATGTTAGAGGGAACACAGGTGCAGTGCAGCATGTCCAAGGGGACTAAAAGGGTCCTGCTCACAGAAAACAGAATATAGGTACCCCAGCAAGTCAAGCTGGACACAATCCCTTTGCTTTGAGCACACAGCTGTTGAGGGGGTAAACAGGAAGGCAAGACTGACCAAGGTCTGAAGTACATCCCACAGAGTCAGTGTCATGAGCGCAGGAGCAGCTGGTTAATCTGATTAAAGGAGATGGAAAAACATCTTGAGGGTGGCATGGCTGGGAGGAGAACATCAGTGTGCAGTAAAAGCTGAAGTGCCCAGGTACACACATGGCTCAGTGTCAATGCCAGAACAGGTACATGTTCCCTTCCCGCGCATGCTGGGTGACTCCAACCGTACAATTAAAAGTAGTATCATTTATCCACATCTAGCTATCTTATCTCTTTATTTTGAACAAAGAAGAACCCATGAGGATGGATTCCTCATTCAATCTATTTTAGACTACAGGCAACCCAGGATCTTCTCAAGAATTGTTGTTAGGAGAAATATCTGCTCTTGCACAAACACTGGGAATCAACCTCCCAGCCAGATAGTTTCAGACAGCTTCAGAGATGCCACTGGACTTCTGTCTTTGAATAGCTCCTGGATGTCTGACACAGACCTATGCTGGGCTCGTACAGGGAGGCAGTGCCTTGGCTCCTTAATGGATCGCCTCCATCTTCAGTGTGCCTGAGCCTGTTCCACAAGAGCAAGCCTAACATCTTTGTAACGTTCTCTCTGAACAAAGCAGCCAGCTCCGAAAGCATCTTTCTACTTGAGCTGCCTCAGCTGCTCACAGTTAATGAGTCACATGCTACATAATACAGCGATGGGGCTGTCAGGAGGGTTTTTGAAGCTATCCTCGCTGTGCAGAGCCCAGGTCTGATACATGCATAACTCAGATAATACCGTTTGCTGCTGTGATGCCAATTGCTGGACTGGGGCAGCTTTGTGGGATTGAGCTCTTTGAAAGGCAGGACTGCTGAGGGCATTGGCAGTGCACAGTGATGCTGACAGCACCTCCCGGGAGTACACTTGCAGACCACAAAGTCCCTGCCATGTGCAAACAGCGGTCCCTGTGCCCTGGTGTGAGAGAGCTGCTATTTCTGAGGCTGGGCAGAAATGCAACACATTCTTCTCTTTTAAATCTGGGTTTAGTTTTGGGGTACGCTGCCAAGCTGTACAATGCAGGGAGAAAAACAATACAGCTATTTAATCTACGCAGATTAGTCTCTGCGTGAATTCCAGTCCCGGATTTTCTTGCTAGATCTCAGGATGGGGATTACTTTTGTTAGCTAATGAGTAACATAAAAAGATCCACAAGCCTACTCCTTAGGAAAATGAAATATATTTAAAATCAGTTATTCTGATTGCTTATCTTCTTTTTTGTCCTTACTGACTGAAAGTACAGTTATTTACGATCTCCAACGAGTAAGTAACAAATCCTTTCTTATTAAAGTAACTTAAACCATTAATGGCATTATATCTTGCTTTAGATTTGTTGTCCTTTTTTTACTGCCACCTGTCTACTTCCCAGACTGTACTGAAGGAAATGGAAAGCGGTTTTCTAAACTCACACTAAAACACTCACCATGAACAGGTAACACTTAAAAAGAAACGAATCTCTAGCACTGAGTCAGAATGCTTTTTCTTGCTGTAGCATGCTTTTTAAAAACAGACAATACAGAAACAGATGCTATCTTACAGTAGCATATCCAGACCACAGAAAACATCAATGCAGTAACCCTGTCTACTCACTACCTAACACCAAGCCACCATCACACTTAAGGAAAAGTAATTACTTTGTAGATGAAATTAAAATCCCAGCTGTTATAAAATATACAGTAAACCTCCTGTCAACAGCAATGCAGAATCAAGTAATGGAAGAAACAAGTGACCTGCACAGAACTCTGGTGCTCCACTGTGGTCTGCCTGCGCTGGTTCCTCAGGGATGGACTTCATGTTCCTCAGCGATGCCCCCAGACCAGCTGGTGGGTTATGTCCGGGACTCAAAGGGCTCTGCATGAGAGGCAGCTGGGTGCTTTATCTTCTTTTTATTTATGTGAAGGTTGCAATGGCAGCAGACAGCAATGCATAGACACCAAATTAATTAAGCTGTTTTTAAGCCACAGCATTAAGGTGATGTCATAAGAACCCGCTTAGTATGGCAAGGTCACTGAAAGGGAGAGTACATGTCCTGCAGTAAAAAAATTTGTAGTTTGGAGGGCTTGTGTTGGATGCCTTGTGTGGACTCGTCAAACCACTTGGTTGTCAAATCTGGCACCACCTGGAGAAATATTTTTCTATCCATTGAAATATCCAACAGCGTCTCTCACTTAAACAGGATAAGAGCAGATAAACCTGCTTCAATTGTGAGCAACACTCAGAAATGCATAAATTAGATATATTTGGAAACACACGGAACTGGGAAAATATTTTGGTGCAAGATAACATAGTTCATATAATTTATGCCACACTGAATTTGTGTTTGCATACAAGCATGCTCAGATAGGCACATGTCAGGCAATCAGAAATCTGCTCAGCTCACCACTTGCATTGACATGGCATTGTATTGCCATTTTGCATTGGTAGTTTGAATATGTTGTAAAACTGAGCCTGAGGGTTTTTTTCCTCTATTTCCTAAGTAACTAGTTTTGTAAAAATCAAACCCAGCAACACTTAATTTTGATTTTCTTCATAGCCTTCCAGAAAAAAAAAATTTAGAGAGACTCTTAACAGAAGAAATAATGCAGATGCTGATGCATTGCAGAAGCTTAATGATGCTATTGCTTCATTGTGAAGTATTTCTACTAGGAAACGTTGAGCATCTGAACTGTAGCCATAATCCTCTCATACAGAAGCCTTCTCTACAGCTTGCACAGAGTAAGTGCAAGCCTGTGTCTTCAGCATTAATGGAATCAGCTGAAGTGAGTAATGCTTTGTGTATCCTAAAGCTGTGATCCTGTAAACGTGGTAAAAAGATGGCAGTGTTGTTTTTTTCTAAGCAGTCAGTCCCACACGAGGTGAAGTGAGTCAGAGCATTCAAGATGGATGGGCAGCTCTCAGAAAAGAGCTTTTGTTCCTTGTTTCCAGTCTCTAACAGTCACAGTGAAATCGTCTCTACCATCTACCTATTAGCATCGACATCACTGGGGCTGTTTGTGTGAGAAACGCTTACAAATATAAGCAAAGGTCACGCAAGGAGACTCCTAAATCAGGATCGGTTTTTTGTACCAAGCTTAAAATGACCACACTGATGACCTACCACTGCCTTCCATAAGGAAAAGCTAGAGGCATCTAGAGACACAGATGGGGATCAATTTGTGACTGAGCGCTTTACAGTAACGACTATTTATCCTTGTCTGCAGTATTCATACAAACAACTGAGGAGAAACATTTCTATTCACTACATGGCAGTCTCCTACCCTTTATTTTCCTGATAGCTGTTACTTGTAATTACAGCAAAAATAATATCCTGAGGGCTTTATGCTGATCTGCTGGATTTGAACATCAGCCTCTCAATTTACAGCCTCTATATCCCGCACCGCCAGACAAGTACACACTGCTTCTGCTATCCAATAAAAGCTTATGGAACAAGCTTAGACTTGTGTAGATTTTACCACCAATTTCATACAAGGAATTGAATGTAAAACCCACTTGGTAATCATGCAAAAGTGGAAGGCGGATGAAATAGCTCTGTTCCACTCTCAATGCCATGGGGCACGTTGTGTCCTGATCCGTGTGTGATACAGCAGCACTGAAGGCAACGAGCTGGATGGGGTCTGAAGCTGGGCAGCGTGTGCCAAAGAGTGGATGCACTCTCTTAAGCATTGCTTCTCGTAGCATCTCAGCATTTCTGAGTGCTCGGAGGTTATATACTAGCTATGCTTCAATGGTGCGGAAAAGCACTTACCATTCAAACTGAATAGTCATCAAATAATAGAGAAAATTGTTAAGTGCTGTCAGTGAAGACATCTTTGCTTTTTTATAGATGCATTAATGGAATGCCCTGCCACAAATGGTAAGGGGTTTGCAGCCTGTTACTTCCAAATGGTGAAGATAATGATAAAAACAAATATTGTGTTACTTACTGGTTTCCATTATTGGGCTAAATTATTGGATTAAATCATGATCCCAAGAGCTGAAGTCAAAGGATTTTGCCCAGAGCAACAGTTAGGGTATCATAAGACACAATCTCCCTGAGGCCCACCTTGGAGCTGAGGGGAAGCATGGGAGCAGGGGGGTGACAGCACAAAGCGTGACTGAGCACCCCCATTCCCTCCCCACGTGAGGGCTATGTTGGGAGATGAATTGCTTCTGCCTGGGCACTCACAGATGCACAAATGCATAGATGTATATCTGTGGGCCCTGCTGCACAGCTAAGCTAAGGGCACTTTGAGCCCTGCCCATCCATACAAGGAACCCCAGCATTGCTCTGTATGGATTTTTAGTGGGCCCTGTATAGCACTTCACAGTTTTCTTGAGGTAAAAGGCAAAAGAAACATAGAAACTGCTGCTAAAAATAGTCACTTATGCCCTCGATGATTCATTTGTTGGTGGGGAGTACCCATAAGTGCCTCTATTTAAGCAGTCTGTTCTCTGGCTCAGTATCTCCCATGCCAGCTTGTGTATGCCTCTCCAGTCTTGCTCAGTCTGTTCTCCTACGGGTTATATCTTCTTTAGCTAAATATATTAGGAGATTCTATTTATCTCCTTCCATGGCAGCAAGACTCAGGCATGACTTCCTCCTACTCTAGGAATTTCATAAATAAATCACCGTCTATTATTTTTCCAAAAGCATATAGCATTACAAAAAAAAAAACAAAACAAGCAAACAAAAATCCACCATACAAAACTAAGGAATCATCCCTTTCTCAGGTTAGATATGTTGGAACAATAACAGAAACAGGAATATGCTGTTAAACTTCAGTGGCAGAGCTCTTTGCATTGCCCTGATTTATGCAAGTAATAAATAATTGTGCTGAATGACTTCTTGAGGTACAGCTAAAGAAGATTGTGTGAGAAGGGAAGCTTCATGTGATTTAACTCCCCATCCCCCAAACATGCACACTCAAGGTGATGACCAGGATTTAAATCACAGTCCCGTAAATTGCTGTGGATTGGGAGAAAATGAAATTGGACCCTTTGGTGACATCCTTGCAGTGCAAGTGATTGTTTAGGAATGTATAACTGAGCTTATTGATAGGCATTTGAACCTGAAATGAGCTCTGTTTGGAGCTGTTGGATTTTTTATTGCCTGTTACAATATCACTAGATTTCTGGAGCTACTCTGTTTTTTCTAAGCAAGCTCTACCCATCACTAACAAGCCCTAGGAAGGGTAAGGAAACAAGATGCTCCTTCAAGTGCACTGCGGGCTTCTTTATATCTGCTCAAATGCAAAGGACAGGTAAACCCAGAGATGGTTTAGCTGAGAGAGCAGGGCAATGAGTGCATATTGGTGTTACTGATGTAAGTCCCAAACATAGAGAAGCCAAAATCTGTTTCTCCTCCAGTGCATCCTTTCAGCTGCACGTGGCTGAGTCTGGCCTTTCCCAGGATTGAAACCATCACTTGCTACTCAGTGTGCTCATGAACACTGGCCCCAGGGGGTACAAATCTGGGATGCTGTGCTTAATGGTTCTTTCCTTCCTTTTTCTTTCTTTATTTTTCTTCTATGGGGATCTCATGTTTGATATCTTTTATCTTTTGAAGTTGGAACTTGCTGGTAACTAATAAACTATAGCTGGTTTAAATTTTTGCTGCTAAGGGTAATTTTGTAAAGTATTTAAGTGACAGTAGGATAACTGGGGAATAATAAATAAATCCTTAGTTACTGAGTATTTAGTCTCCCCAGTTTAGACAAGCGACATAACCAGATTGTAATGATTTTTTTCTTGGTAACAAGATGATATTTTCTTGATACATTCACTGATATTATTTGTCAGTCAGCTTTTTTATTTTTGTTTAGTCAGCTTTTTTATTTTTGTTTGTAGACACAATCTGTCTTTGTTAGGAAACGTCGTCACCACTGACGAGGGTAGTGATTTCTTTAGGCAGTCTGCACATAATACTGCGTGTCCTTATTGAAGCACAACAAGAGATACCAGCATATTTGTCTTCTCATTTGCAGAGGTTTCCCCAAACACTTTCTTTTCCAACAGCACAGTCATGATCCATACTGCACATGCTTAGACTACACATATCATGTTAGCAAGGCAACATCAGCAGACTCAGGATTTATCCCTGTTGTCCCTTAAGAGCCAGGCATGCATAGTTCCACACTCAAAGAGGAAAGCTGCTGGCTCGCAGCAGCCAAGGAGCATGGCAAGACTCGTGCTGTGGCTCCCTCTGAATGAGTAAGCAGCTGAAAATAATATCACTTACATTTCCTTTGGCAATGGGGTTTAGAGACAATATTTATCCTCCTTTTCAAATTTTCTGTGAACCAACTAGTGCAAGATCATGGCTAACATAACTGGAATACAGACTCATGTTTGTACTGTTATAACTGGCTTCATCTCCGACAGACCAGCTCTGAAATATGAATAAATTCATCCATGAGATACTCTGCTATCTTCTACGTAGCAGTGGATTTTGCAGATAGTGTTTCTCTTTTTATATAATCTGACCCTCTTTTGGTCCCAGTCTTAATACTCATCACTATCAGCCAAGGCATTAATTTTTAGACTGTGTCCTAAATCCATTCCTGGAAAGGCAATGGGACTAGGCAATGATATTTTTCCGTTTAACCAGTAACAATGCCATCAAGATTACATTCATGCAAAGCACAACAGGGAAAAGATACACTTGTCAATTGATGCAAACATTAAAAAAGAAAATAAATAGATGAGAACCTGAGATTTTAGGAACCTAAGATCAGTCCTAACAGTAAATCCAAGCTGAGCTCCCTGAAATCAATGAAAAGGTTTGAATGAGGAATGAGACAGACTCAGGGCAAATATATCCAGATAGAACTGCAAAATACCTTCAGGTACTTTACAGCTGATAATTTCTGCTTTTAGCAATGGCACTTAGCACTATTCAAGGCCTTTAGGGGTTCATGCTTATTCATTAATGAGCACTTGGAGTACATCTCCAGCAAGAAATACTCTGGGTTTGATTTCCAGGTGGGGGAGTAGCAGCCAGTCCCACTGGAGGGCGTTAGGAGGAAAGGGCATCAGATGGGAAGAGAAAGATCCAAGCAACTCCAATAGAAAAGAACAGAACTAGAAAGTATCTGTGAATTGGGCTGCAGAATGCGTCTCCTTTAAACATGGACCTTCATTGCCCAAGTCCCCAAAATGAACTCTCTAAATTCTGATCTCTGAACCTCATGTGATAGTGTCAAAGTTTACAGCAAATGAAAAACCATTTTTCAGATTGCTGCTCTACATGTCTGGCACTTCTGCAGTAAGTTCTTTGCAAATAAAGAAGATCATGACTGGATGCATTTTTATACAATTGTTAAGTGAATAAGTGAGCTTCATGGGCACCTTTGTTTCCTCCCTTTCCATGAAAAAGGAAAAAAATTCTAATAGCCTTGTAAAAGTTGGACTTTTCTCCAGCTGTCATCAAACACAGGCAGTGCAGGCGAGCAGGCCGGGCAGAGAGAGCATTAACATCTAACACCACAGACAAGCCAAGTAGGGCTGGGGCTTGGCAGGAGACCAGCAGTCCTTCCCCTGTGCAGCCGGACGGCACTGCTAGGGAAAAGGTTGAGGTCTGTCACGGAGGGTCTGGTACTGATTTCTACACTGCTTCCTAAATGCCCCTCCACACCGTTTGTTCACCACGTGGCAGCCCAGTTCGTTAGGATGCCCTCTGCTCGAGGATTTGAATCCTCTCAAGGAGCTGGAGGGTAAGCACCAGCGCTTATCTGCTCAGCAGTGTCAGCGCTCGGGCATTTGCGTGTGTGCACAGAAGCAGCGAGTTGGGCTGAAAAGTCTGAACTGACACTTCTATTGGACCTCCAGCACTTATGATAGGTTACCAGATCTTTGCTCCTTCTTGGGAACCTGAGCTTTCTGTGGGCTTGAAGTGGCTTAGCAGCCTGTGATTCACTCATGAACCGTGAAAGACCTCAGAGGCTACATTCCAGCCACCCTGTGAGATCCAGACTGGGACAGGGGCCAGCTGGGCCACCCTTCGCCACTGACTGGAGCAGGGTCTAAGTATCTCTAAAAATGGGCCTCTGTCTTTATTCAGGGAAAGCTCCCTTTCATTTCACATATTTTATATCTGACTAAGGGCTCAAAAAACCCAAAACAAAACTAAAATAAGGATTGGATTCATTAGCTATTAATACTATTCATTACTGGTATTTCTACAGTAGCGTTCGCAGGCATGAAACTTCAGTACAAATGAAAATACATCCCTCCTTCACAGATCTTACGAGTTCATTTATATGCAATGTAGCTTGTCAAGAGACAGCAAACAAAAGACCTGGAAGGAAGAGGATTTACTCTGAATAAGCCGATAGCTACAAATGATTCTGAATCATATTGGAATTAAGTGACTTAGTGCCACTAATGCCACTGGCTCTGCTGCTAGCCTTGACACTGCTGAGGGACTTAATCTAAGAGGTTCTTTTGATTTCTCAGAGGCTCCTAATGGTTAATTTTCTATTCCTTTTCTTTTTTTTATTTCTCCTTCTTTAGGACTTGTCGGACAGAAAGGCTTATGTGTGAAAGGATCTAATCTAGTCTAAGCTTAGGTTATGACAGGCAGGAGATGGAGGAACAAAAGAGGAGCAGGACAGAAAAAACATCTCGCGGTTCGGCTGAGCCACTAATATTTGCTAATTGCAATAAATATGATACAGCACAGAAGCTCCTAATGAGCTTACATAAAGCATTTTAATGGGACACTGTCAGGTTAAACATGGTGTTTAAAAATATAGATGTCCTTAATAATTCCAGATTAAAACAGACTGAAGTTTGAATACCCAATTAATTTTTCCCTCTTTGTGTCAGAGTCTGAACTGTATTTCACGCAGCTCAGCCACCAAAAACAGATGGGGCTTTATTCTGCTGCTTTCAGGCCAGAGCACACCTACATCCTGAGTGCAGTGCACGGATGTGCCAGGCAGTGCTGGGAGCACAGCTGCCGAGAGATGCAGAGGGACTGTGTTATGTCCTGGCTCACCAGGCTGCCCAGGCAGCTCTTGTTAACTTTGGCCCAGCCTCGGTCTCCTGGGACACCAC
>JAVJGJ010000060.1:38432526-38450964 GCA_035590215.1 Microhierax caerulescens
TGAAGCATATGGACTGTCACGGAGGGGACACCACTCAGGGTCACCGAGCCTGGCTCACCCACACTGCTCGTCCTGGCCACCTGGGCTGCCGAGCAGGGCAAGGCTGGGGTGCCTAGGGCTGTGCTTACTCCTAGGCAAAACGTCGGAGGAGAAAAAGGGAGTCGGCAGCAGAGTTAAGTCTTTTTCCCTAATTCCAGAAGTTGCAAAAATTGAACCTAGTTTGAAGAAATAATTTTATGATTAGTGGATGGGGCTTGTACTACACAGCTCTGTACAGGTATGATATGTTTGGCTGAGCTGGGCTAAACCCCTGTTGAGAACAAGCCCGACGGTGACAGAAAGCAGCTCCTTCCCTCTTTGCTCTTGATGACAAAGAGCCAGCTTTGCCATCTGTGGCCTTTTACACAAGTGCAAATGGGGACTTGCTCCGAGCCCTCCGACTCTCCCCCTTTCCCAGCATTGAAGCAACTGCTGCGTGGGTTTGGGAGGCCTCAGATTTCTCCCAAATGGAAAAGCACTTTTTTCCCCAACAAAAGATCTGAGAAGGTGGAAGGTTGGGCCGCTGCAGCCTCACGGCTTTGAAATCCATGTTTGAACCTGGCGGTCCCTCCTCGGCAGGGAGCCCTTTCACCAAGGCTCAGCCCTCACCAGCCTGTGAAGCAGGAAAATTTAACTCAAGTGATTTTAACTCTTTACAGACTGTTGGCTTAATATTTTGGATCATGGGGCTGTCTTGAAATGCCTCATGGGCAGAGAGGGCTTTGCAGGTGTGCCTCTGGCAGGGTCCCGACCCTGTGTCTTAGTGGGGCTTGCTTGTCACCATAAACCTGCTCCTAGGAGGCTTCTTGCGAAGCATGAGTTCCTGGGGCACTAGAGCCACTCATTTCACTTTGCATATTTGCCTGATCCTCATGTTCCAAAACCTGTTCAAAACCTTTAAAAAGTTTGGATTTCAGCCAAACCAGATGAAACTGCCTCATGGATAGGATGCTGTCCTATGGAAAGTCACGTGCAGAGAGATGACACCTTCCCCAGCGAGACTGGATCAATCAGTAGCTGAAGCAAGAGCACAACCCACTATTAGGAAAAAATTCTTCACCAGAAGGCTTACCAAGCTCTGGCACAGGCTGCCCAGGGAAGTGGCTCAGTCACCATCCCTGGAGGTATTTAAAAGATGTGTAGTTGTGGTGCTTCAGGACATGGTTTAGTGGTGGACTTGGCAGTGCTGGGTTAAAGGTTGGATTTGATGATCTTAAATTCTTTTCTAACCTAAATAATTCTGTGATTCTAAATGGGGTAAATGCTGGCATTTGGAAATGCTTCTTTCCTGGAGATTTATAGTGACCATCAGACATTTTTACCTTCCCTCTTTAAGATGTTTGGCTCAGTCATGTCCATTGCCACTGTAGAGCATCTTTAAATGACTTGGCATGCAGCAAGTTAGCCAAGAACAAGACTTAACTCCTATACCTTGAGCTGAAATCCCTAGACAGATTTCAGGCAATCCTCCATGGCACCTGACTCCTGTGACCTGAGCAAGGCTGCACAGCTTCAATGACAGTGATGCAGTGGTAGTCTTTCACAGTCACTCTTCATTCAGGTTTCACCCCATCCTTTCCCAAAGCCGAAAGCTTTATATGTTTGGGTTTTCTTTGCTTTTAAGTGTACTGACTGCAAGTTCGCTCATGCCTCGCTGTGCAAAGCTAGCTCTGCAGGCATGGAAGCCCCAGCACCCTGGCCTCACCTTCCCCCTGGGGGATGCTCCTGGGGGGCTTCAAGCATGCAAGCCAGTGTGCTGGGGGTTTTAGTGGGGTCATGAGCTAGCATTCATCCTGCAGACTGCTCTCTTGAAATGCTTGAGATGTGCCATTACCTTTCTAACCTACAGCAGGTTAATAGACTGGGGAAGCATTTAGACTCCCCTGCTTATCCCCAAGCACTAAACGCAGCCTGCACAGCAGTTCTGCAAGGTGTTTTCAGTGTGATGCTATTACTTAGGGTCTCACCCTGCAAACAGTAGTTAGTGTTCAGTGGGACCACTCACATGACATTAGTGTCTGAGTCAAGACTGTTTACCTAAGGTCTAGACTGCAAAGTCGAATCAGTGGTCCAGCCCTAAGAGGAACACTGTTTTATCTGCGAAAAGCTGGAGATTTTTTACTGAATCTGATGAAAGATTAATTTAAAGCATAATCCTATTCTGAGTACTTGAAAGTAGGGCAATTTTATTTGACAGGAGTACTGCTCATGCATGTGCTGAGTCATTTCTAATGTGTTTTTTTTTTGTTACAAAAATATGTTTATGCCAAATTTTATTCCCAGTGGCTGTTTAGCAACAGCCCAGCACGGAAGACGGAGGTCTCGCCCACTAGCAGCCTCTCTGGCTGAGCCACATGGACTCCCCGTGACCATGCAGAGCACGTGTTGAATTTCAGGAAGTCTAAATTCCTGTAGGCTTCTGGGATATCCTGGTTCTGAACACACCAATTTTAACAAATTGGGTCCAGCCTGTCTTAAAAGCATGTTTGAAATGTGTAATTTTAGCTTTGAAAGGAAGTACTTAGCTAAGCAGTCAGGAATATACTTCAGATGAAAGGTCTTGTTTCCTCCTCTATTGAAATGAGGCCAATAGAAGTTTGAGAGGAATTTTAAGGAAATTGGGTTAGATTTGCATGCCACCTGCTGCAGAACAAGCTACATCAATCCCGTTTCTTCCCTTCTTCGCCCTGTTGTAGTGAATAGCAGAGAAAGTATGTACATATGAGACTGCCAGTGTCTGAATAGCTACTCCTTCTTTGACAATATGATCTTCATCTATTACAGCCGAATACTTTGTATTATCACAGCACTGGTGTTACCCGCAAAAAAGTTACCCATGCCTTTCAAAGTTAGTCTGTGGCTGAAACAAGAAAGAAAGCAATAAGGAAAGAGGCACTTTAGGAACCTTTGCATGACTCCAGAGAGTTTTCTGAAGTCAAAAGGATTGTGTTAAGAACCAGAATCACCATGACTCCTACACTCCTAATCAAAATGCTGGGTGCGTGAAAAGCTGTTCAGTTGTATGGAGACTGAATTATGTCTCCTTACAAGAGAAAAATAATACACACAAGAGGAAGCACTTAAATAATTGATGTACTTTTCCTTTATCTGCATGTAGGAATGACAGGAAATCTATGCAGCTGGCATTAACGGATAGCATCAGCATGTCAATAATTGCTAACCAGAAAGAAATAGGAATTCATTTGTCCTGAAGTGACTGATCTTTCTTCTTTATCTCCCCATGTTACAATGGGAAATTAATAGTGTAAATTTTAGAGTTCTGTTCACTAGTAGATCATTTTGATAGTGACACTTTCAAGTGCCTTTTTTGGTATGAATTCAATCCAAAATGACTCTACACTTGCTTACATTTAATCTGCAATCTGACATCTAGGATCCTTTTGTCTTTTGTGCTACATTCAAACAACAAAATAAAACTTAGTTTGTATCGCATGTTTAATTTTCCGTTCCACATCAGCAAAAGGGTGCAACCATGCTGGAATTAAACATAAATCAGAGATATAAAAACACCCAATGCTTTCATCCTGAAAAACTGCATAACCATTTCCAGCACAGAAGTAGGATACTCTTACTGAATAAAGCTTCTAGTTGAAAAATTATTGGTGTATTGACTCATTCATATCCAGTTATTTAATTTAAAAGTTGTATTCAGCAGTTCCTTCTGAGTTGCTTGTCCCAGGGAACAATTCTGCAGCTGTTCTTGCTACATTCTTGTGTAGGCTGAAAGTAGTCTAAAAATTCTGGCATTAATTTACTGTAACTACAAACTGCAGTTCTCCAGGTTGTTCAGGAGGCATACACTTTGCAAAAAGGTTGGTGAAGCAATACATACATTTGCCACTAATATTGTGCTTTGGCTAAATTTCTTTATAGCTGTGTGCATGTGTATACACAAACACCTGTATACATCTGTACAGCAGGGCTCTGGATTCTAGCCTCATTGTGGTGCTAATGATATCTGTCACTGCAACAACTTTTTGCAGCTATATTATCTGGCTGCATTCAAACACAAAGATTTTAAAAGTACAACACCAGCCTTACTACGCTCATTGGGTTCAGCAAAGTGGTGTCTCTGCACTAGCAGGCACTAATGATTATTTTTAGAAAGCTTAATGCTGACTTTTTGCATCCCTTTTTATGGAGTTTTTACTGCTAAAGTTTTAAACTCTGAACTAGATAGTAAAAGAGCAATAACCACAGAGAGCATGATGTGATTTCAAAATACCTTAACATGAAAAGCAAGCTATCAGCCACTGGTTCACTAAAACTGCTTGATAACTGCGCTAGAGAGCTACCATTTCTATGCCCAGTGCTGGTTTTATGTTATTTATATACGCATATATGCACGCACACATCTATACGTACATGAACCAGAAAATTATGCAAGGTCCGTGCAGCGGGCGGCCACTCGGCTTGACTGGCCGTCCGTGCTCGGTGCGGGGCACAGCGGCAGGAGGCAGGGTGAGTCCTGCTGCCCGGGAGCTGGGCTGGAGGCAGGGTCAGCTCCAGCTGGGGGGCGTGGGAGGGTTATTGGGGGAACAGAGAGAAATGAACCTTTCCCCTGTGAGTGCTGGCACGTTTCCAATCCACATCTAAACATCACTTTACCTCAGCTTCTCATTCCTGCCCATAACAAACTGCTTTGTTCCCTCAAGTCACGCATCTATAAACGCTTTTCTGGAGGAACCTTCCTTAGTCCTCTCAGCAGCAAAGGTAATTGAGGTGTCAGTAACTTATGCACACAACATGCCATGCACGCACAATATCAGTTTCATCATTAATACCAGATGCCAGCTAAATACTGTCACTGTCACCCTGAAATACCCAACCCCCAACTCAGAGTGCTTAACAAGCAAACTGAAGTCAGGCCCTTAAAATCAAAGCCTGAAGAAGGGAAGCTTTGCTGGTTAACAGATCAGCCCTTTGAGAAGGGCAGCGAGAAATATTCATCTCTCCTCTCTTTAGATAACGACAGCAACAGCACAGGGAATTGCGCCTGGTGCAGTTCACTCTGCACCATATACATAATTTATAATTTTCCACTCTGGTTTTGAGCATGCATTTGTGGACATGAGATTGTTTTTGTAAAAGGAAAGCAGAGGGACAAGGAAAAAAAAACCCACTGCAGCAGCCTTCTTCCCCAGCCTCACTTTTTAGCTCACATCCTCATCTCTGACACACAGCCTTCACAGGCCAATGAAACAGGAGTGCTGCACAGTATGTGTATGTACATATGTATATATACACATATGCGAAAAGAGAAATGCTTGCCACGGTTAAAGGAAAAAAGAAAATAAAAAGATGTTTTTAATGGTCCATCTCTTTATTAGCAAAATGCCTTGGCACAGAGTCACTCTAGCATTTTGACAAGTTTCCTTTTGTGCAGTCTAGTGAGTGTTTACAATTCCTCTAGAAGTTAAAAAAAAAAAAAAAATCCAACTGAGAAACATGCTTCTTGCTGATGTGCTCTCGGGCTCAGTGAAGTTTGACATACACAGCCGTCAGTGCTAGTAAAGGACTCCTTCCCAGATATAGGCAAAGCATGTAAGGCACTTATTTTGAAAATAAGGTACATTTCTATTTCCTTTCAGTAAATAAACCCTTCAAATTATGTTTATCTGCCCCTTGCTGCGTCCATTACCATCCGGGAAGGTTTGTCAAGGCATGAACAGGACACGTACACAGCGCGCTTGGTGCGGCAGGACCCATCCCCAGAAACTCTCCTTCGGGAGCTCGAGACTATGTACATCAATACCATCACCTCTCCGGACACAGGCACTTCAGACCATCTGGCTGAATTACTAAACCCTTCCTCCTTCCCAGCCCCTGTGCCTTTAGAGAAAATCCAGGCGTTACCACCCACGCCAGCCCTCCACCATGAACTCTTAAGGGACTGCACCAGGATCTGCAGTGGTTGCAGGGAGTTTCTCCTCTCCCTGCTGCGGCTCCGACTCCCTTCAAAAGCAAGCAGCTTCGCGTGTGACTTTGCAATCTGAGAATGTGAACTAGTCGACAGGACACCGGGGTAAATATAAATCTGGCGCTTACCCACAGGCAGTCCCTCGCAGTCTGACATCGTGCAAGAAGTCCTCCTCACCGGGGGCTTAGGAAAACCACGGCAGGACCGCAAGCGCGGGTCCTTCTGCTTGCAAAGGCGGGGGGGAAATAATATCTAACAATTTACAGCCACCCTTCTCTTACACTGTACATCTACCCACCCAGAGAGCTGTAGCAACCGTCCCGTCCCTGCCTTCTCATTATGGGATGTAAAGATAAGAATGTGCTTTTGTGCCAAAAGAGTGTGCTATTGGTGGATAAATTTGTTGTCATCCCTCCCCTTTGCAGAGTTTCCTCTTTAATGTCACAGAGGCACATTACCCTGTCGGAAAGGCCATCGAATATTTATGAAACGGCTTTTAAGAGCTAAGCCACAAATCTGCACTGGAGAGCTGGGCTAATTGCTGTGCGGTGCGGCTGGTGGTGGGAGCCACACTGCTGGGGCACTGCTGCCCGGGGGGGCTGCAGTGGGGAGGTGGTGGGCTGGGGGATATGCTCTGGCATCTTGCTCTGTACCTTCTCCGTCTGCAGGTTAAATAAGGGTCTGAGCAGAAACACTGCGGAGAGGGGGCAGGAGCCAGGGTGTATCTGTTTAAGAGGGAAGGGGGAAAAAAATTATCTTCTGCTTATAATGTACTACCCGAGAAATAGTTTTTGTGACGCTGTTACTAAAGGCTGTTTCATGGTATATAGTATCATTGTGAGTGCAGCTTTCTCTGTAACTTCATGACTTTTGCTTGCTTAAAATATGCTACTTTAATGCTGCCTTAGTGAAGCATTTTGTGGCTGCTTCTGCAAATTATTTTTTTAATCCTTGGAAATGTTTATGTGGGATTTGCTTGCGATGAGAATTCCAGACTGGTCCAGTCAGTAGAGAGTACCCCTGAGCACCGGTGTGTTCGTTAGGCACCTTAATGAAGTGCAAGCAAAGGCTGTGGTGGCATTAGAGCCATGGTGGGCTTGGTGGAGATGTGTGGGACCTGGTGGGTGCCCTCAGCCCCAGGGGGTAGTTTGCTGTCACTTTTTCTCCCAGGAACAAGCTGGGATGGTCTGAACTTAACCTGACACAGACCTTTAGTATCTGAGCCCTTCACAAATGTCGGGCTTTCAGACCCAGAGCCCGTATGAAGGCTGGGAGGAGAGGGAGGCAAGGGGGACTCTGATGGGAGGCTCTAGGAAGTGCTTCCAGACACAGCCCCTGGGGGAAATGAGCCATCAGAGCCCCAGGGGACACCTTTCTTCAAAATGCTTCAAAGAAAAAAAGGCTTATTTTATACAAAGTATACTGGGAGCTCCGTGTGCTCAGCACCTCTGAAAAATGTGGGCTGTTTTTTCTTCGCTGGTTCAGTCTAAGCACCCATAAGCTGACACTGCTGGCTCTACCTGCTTTCTTCTCTGAAGAGAAGCCTTTTAATAGTCTGCTGGTTACTCAGCAGCATAGCTAGCCAGGATTCAATTCAGGATGACAGGCCAGTGACTAAGCAGCTGAAATAGCTGCAAATGTAGACAGCTACATGTTCCCAAAATCATCCCTCAGGCTGCCTGCATGGAGTCAGGCAAGCGGGGCTGGGGGGTCCCACAGCCACTGGTGTTTGCCAACATGAGGATGGGTGCAACAGGGATATTCAGGGGAGTAAGGCTCACCTGGGTGGCAGCTCTGAGGAGAATTAGAGCCTCAGGCTGTGCTTTTTGCCAAGGTGCTGTACAAGGAGGAGAAGCGCAAGGCATCATGCTTAGCCTCTCCATCCTTTCGCCACCCACAAATCCAAGGAGTGGTCTGTGGCTATTCTGGAAGACAGGGAGATGTGGAGATGTCTGGTCTGTCTCAGTCTCAGTACGCATCTGGGAAGGGAAGAAGGCCCAAATCAGACCGGAGGACTTTTCTTCCAGTGCAGTTTCACTGCAGAAACATATTGCTCCAATGTGTGTGAATCAAAGCTTCCTTAGCTCGACCCTGTGCAAACTCAGTCTCCCAGTTCTGCAAGCATTTATGTGCCAATTTAACTTCAAGCCCCCACTGAAGTTCCTGGAACTACTCAGGGCTACAAAGTTAAACACATGCGTAAGTATTTGCAGGATCAAGGGCTCGCCATTCCTGTATTCATGGAGCAAACAGCTGCAGCTGATTTTGAAGTTACCTCTCACAGCTGTGTGCTGGTGCTCCTCCAGTGAAGGTCAGAGCCCTCCAGCAGAGCTGGACAAGTGCCTGCAGCGAAGGCACGCCAGATCACAGACTCGTGGCTTAGCTCTAACTCGTCTTCAAGAGCAATTTAACAAACCTATGCCTCAGTCACCGCTGTTACACGTCCTTGGCCATGTCTGCTACAGGGGGTCAACTTCTTCTGGAAGAGGGGCAGAGAAGCCGGCAGAGGAGACTGAAGGGGGAGGACAAATACATCTTAAGCTATTACAGCAAAGTTGGCAAGAGCTTGTCTGCCAGAGCTGTTATTAGGATTTGGCCTTGGGAGAGCTCTTCAGTGCAACACTAAAGCATGAAGTTATCCAGGAGGTCAAAAGTTGAATAAATCAGACCTAATTCTTACAGTGATACTCACAAAAACTTTCCTTTGATGAAAAGGACTCCAATTAAAAAAATTAGCTTTGATCCCTGGATACTTTAGTTATAATGTTGGGTTTTAAGAGATTGTAAGTCTTTTTTTTTTTTTTTTTTGTGTAAAACTAAGCATTTCCTTTAACTCTCCCTGTTTCTCAGTCTGAAAAGAGCCATGCTTGCTCCTGGAGAAAGGCCAAGCCTGGAAAATTTAAGTCTGAAAGGAGAAAGTTTGGGGAATTTATGAATAAGCCTGCTGTCTGTCATGGCAAAAAAATGCAAAAGCCAGAAATTGAACTAAACAATAAAAGGTGAGAAGTAAAGTACATATTATTTTAGGAGGTATTAAACTAATGTAGGAAATGTGCTAAATATCTGTCAATACTGCTCTCACTTGGGCTTTCCAAGGAATCTGAAGGATGCTTATCCCCCAACACACACTGAGACAGAGTAATGAATCTGTCTGCTTCATACTACTACCCAAAATAGTAAATGTAATATATGGAAGGGGGTCACTGGAGTATTTCCTAAAGGTTTGCCTGGACTAATTTGGTCTGTTGAGGAAGACAGTTGCATCACGCTGATGCATCTTGAAATACTGAAGCACTTGCTAGAGTGGCCATGCCCCTCTCTGGAGCTTTCCAGAAAGAAATACAAATGTCTCAATTGCTGTTTATGCCACAAAACCTGCAGGTAACCCACAGTCTGGACTATGCAAAGGCCTTTTGAGATGCCAAGAACCTGAGGCTGAGCTGCTGTGCCTGGGGAAAGAGAACATATGTGGGGAAACCTGGGTGCAGGGCACCTACAACAGGACAAGTACAGTCACCCTAGTGCCCAGAAACTGTCTGTCACCTACCTGAGTAAGACATGCAGCAGGCTCAGGTTCTAACCTAGATGTTTACACATCCTGTTGTGCTACTGATCTATGTGCCTAAATGCCTTGGAAAACCTGGTCTTTAAGATTTTGAATCCCATGGGAGGTCATGATTTTCCCCACAGCCTGTCAGGCTCAGCCATCTGAACATGCAAAGAGCCAGATCCACCCAAAAGCTCCCAGCTGGACCAGGGCTATTGCTGACTGTCCTCTCACTCAGCCACAGATGGAGCCACTCTTGTTCAAACCTCGTAGGAAAAGCAGGGAGCTGCGCCTCTCACTGTGGGATCTCAGGCACTGCCAGGCTCTGGCCGCCTGCTAACGTTACTGGTGGAAGGGCTTCGCTAAGCTCATCACCACTTTAGCAGCACAGACAAAGTGTTCTCCTTCCCTCTGCCTTTCTCTCCCCCGGCAGAGAGAAATCACAAGCATTAAGAACAATTTCTTTAGCTAACCAAGTCAGATCTGATTATTAAATCTGCAATTTTCCGTGAGATTGAAGCAAGTGCCTTACCGCCTGCTTCGGCAGGCATTTATATCTTCCATCAGCATGATTTCCACGCAGTTTAAATAGAGAATGGCTGAAATGTGCTTCTCCCTTCTAATTTATGCAAATTCCCTTGGGTTTTCTCCTGCCATGTGAAGAGATTTCTGCCTGTTGGATATGGGAGGATTCAAAGCCTGGGCAGGGGGAGGGGAGGGACAGGACTAGGAGAGAAACTGCAGGCTGATATAAGCAGGTTGGCATCAGGATGTGGGTGACCTTGTCTCAGAGCACTGACGAGCCCAAAATGCAGTCCCACAGGCGGGGACGGTCCCCAGGCACTGGGACAGTTCCGGAGCACAACCCACTCTCAGACAAGCTAAACATTCCTGCCAGCACAGATGGACGAGCTGAATAAATCCAGTATGTGCTCTGAGCCTTGCGCTCCTAGTGCTGTCTTCCTTGGGAGTCACGGTTAGGAATTTGTTAGCAGAGACGGGATTTCCCCCTTGAAAAGCCCTGTGGCTGGTGGGGAGAACACGAGTGTTCTGTTCTCTAGTGCAAGGGGTGACGTGAACCACGGCTTTTGAAATGCACCCAGCTAAAGTGCAGCACGAGGGGACCACGCTGGTCACCGCAGCTAGCCCTGCTACCAGCCCCGTGTCTGCCAAGCCACTGGTGGGGCCTCGGTGTGGTCCCAGCTGTACCTGTGGGACCAGTGGGCCAAATCCAGGCTCTGTGTGGTGCTGTGCCACGTGCATACACAGCAGAGAAATGGACTCCAGAGCTGCTAGTCAGACAGGCCTGAACCTCTGCATGGTGATCAGCAGAAGACTGCTCTGAGGAAAGGAACGAGGCTCAGGCTAGAAGTGCCCAGCAAGTTCCAATAATTGGGATTTTATTTCATTATTGTTTTCTGACACATTCTGTTCGCATTTCAACTTGATGGGCAGGGAGTGTAATAACGCAGTCACAAGAGAAGCCGATGCATCGACAGGATCTCATGCGGGTGCATCCAGTGAAGGGAAAGTGAGTGAAAAAAGGCAAGATACAGCTGACAGCTACAACAGTCCTCCAGGAAACAGCAAATACAAAGGTAATAGCAGCCCCCCAAAATAACTGGGTATATCATCATTTTGCATTAATCTTTTTTTTTAATTTAAATTAAATTAAATTTAAAAAAATTTAAATTAAAAAAAAAAAATTATGTTATTAACAAAATTTTACTAGTCACAAATGAATCTGAGCTTTGTATTCAAGAAAGGAAACATCTCCATCATCTCCTCTGATGTCACCCCAGAGAGAAGATTAGAAGATTAACTACGTCAGGTGACGCCAATCCAATGGCAGGGAAAATAATTTTGCACATTCAATGAGAAAATGGGGGAGAAATCGTAGCTATCTCCAAGAAACGTGAACCTTAGCAATAATAATTGCTGGCTCACAAAGAAAACATTTTATGCAAATGTGCAGATATACAGTAAATAAAATAAGCAGATCAAAGACTTGGAAAAGGATTTATCTTAAAGAAGAAATGAGTGGATAGTCTGAATCTCAGTGGCATTTTAGTCTCATCTAATTTATAAGCAGTTGCATTCTCTGGAGAGGAGTTATGAAAGGCCATTGAAATTATGTGAGAAAATAGAAAAACTACATCCAAAGGACAAAATTGGCTTCTGAGCTGTCACAGTTGTGGCTGGCAATGTGTCCTGACACATCAGGTACCAAAATGAGCCTGCCGTAGTGCTCAAGTGAAATGCATTTACTCAAGGATGGAGAGAAGGTGAGCGTGACAGCGTGAGCCCAGCTTTTGGCATCTGCTGATAAAGGCAAGTGGCTCTTTGCTGGCAAAGTCTGCGGGAGTCCCCCAGCACAGGGGACCGAGGCTGAAGCTGTTTTCCCATCGATACACGGTAGATTTTCATGCACAGCTGCAATTAGTGTTAATGGGAGTTCCCTCTGCAAGTGTTCCAGGTGTTACTGAATAGTGTCCTGGTGGACATAAATAGCCAAGAAAAATTATATGATTCAATCTGATCTTGCTGCTTCTGGTTTTAATGGCATTATTGCTGTTTATATCAGTGGGATTAAGACTGACTTTTGCACAGCGGCATGTTGCTGCATCTGCTCTTCACGGATCTGGTAGAAAAAAGAGTGTCGAGCCCTGAATGTAAATATTACGGTATCAAGTGGTGGGTTTGAGGAGAAGGTGAGAGTCTAGCAAACCTGATTTGGCAGCTTCAGAAATAACACTCAGGCAAACAGATGGTCTCTGCAATGAGGGAAGTCTTTAAAAGATTCACAAATTAATGAATTCTGCCAGTTTTTTAGTCATTCCTACCAAAATTCCTATAAATCAGCCTAAATGGGCAGGGAGGTGGAGACGGGAGGAATCCATAACTTCCCTAGACAGCTTGTATATCCCAGGTTAGCTGACAAAGGCTTCAGAGCTGGAAAAATCCCAAAAGGAATTATGGAGGTATTGTCCTTTCAGAAGGCAAAAGCCACAGCATTCGTCATGTACTATCAGTGCCCTGGGGACTAATTGCAGCCATCCACGATCAAGGATATCGGTTTGGTGCTAAGGGAAGGTGAGGTGTCAGACACTCTGAATTATTGGCTCATCCTGGGAACAAATGTGGTTTGAGGGAGTGAAAGCCTCCTCCTTCCACTCAGGTCGGAGAGAGACCACTCCTTCACCCACCTTCAGTCTTCATTGAAACCGGCCCGACAGCACATTACCAACGCAGAGTATTTACAAACAACCAAACGCAGCCCCACCTTCAAACAAATGACATCTCATTTCTATTTTTATCTCCGAGACTTTCACCCTGCTTGGTACTATGTCAAGCATAGCAAGATGTTTTCATCAAGCTGAAAATCAGTCCTTAAAATTGTCTCTGGACAAGGTTAGCCACAACAGGTAACCGAAAGATCGGGGTTTCATCCCAAACTTGGAACAGGGGCAAACTATGCTTTTGGGAATGATCAGCAGCAGAAAGACAGCACCGGAGAGATCTGACAGTCTTCCAGTTGATCATCTCTCCAGCTGATCTCTACCAAAGCAACTGCAATCTCCACAACACTAAGCGAAGGTCTGCCATGCTAGAAGCCAGAATTAATAAAGGAATCGCTGATGGAACCAGAGTTGAACAGTGGGGGAAATTATCCATTAGGGTATCTATGAAGTTTGTGATGTGGTGCTCTTTACAACCCACTTTTATTCACCTGTTTGCAAGTGTTTGTCTCCGGTGTTTGACAGCAGGACCGATCTGAGAGGAATTTTCATTCTTAGTCATTTGGAGCTGCCTCCGCCTTACAATAAACACAGTCACAATTATCGGAAGTGCTGACCTCGTCGGCAATTTCTGCGAAGAGGACAGGACTCCTTGGGAACAGTGAGTAAAGCAGATTATTACCCTGTAAGTGACCTCTAAGTTACACTGCGGGTGACGCAAGTTGCTGGGGCAAAAGGAAAGCTCGCTTGTGGCTGCTTCAATAGCACATAAGTAGTGTTTCCAAGCAGTTTTCATAGAAAACAGGATTGGATTTGGTTTAGGTTCTCCGGCACTGATGTTTTTCACTACACACACCTCCAGCTGCCTCAAGGAGAAATTCAAGACTGCCGTGGTGTGGTTAGGCTCTCAGCTCTGGGGTAAGATGCACGGTGAGGACTGCAGCACCCCAGTGCTGAGCCAGGCAGGGCAAGGTGACAGGCTCTCACACCCTCAGCGGGGACCCAAGTCCCCTCCCGCCAGCATGGAGAGGAGGAAATCCTGGAAGGGAGCAAAATGACTTTCCTAGGGTCACCCTGTGAGGCCGTGGCATGGTGGCAGAGAAGCCTGGTCCCAGCTCTACAGTGGGCAAGGGGCAATACATCAAGCTGTCAAACTGGAGAGCTGCTTGCCAACAGCAAAGTCTCAATAAAGCTAATTTGCTTATTTTTATCAAAAAAAAGGGAAGAGAAAAAAAAATCTGTGTTTGCATTCAATGCTCATGAAAAATGTGAGAATATTTATTTTTCTTTCTTATTAAATGATTCATGAATGGAAAAGTCTTTTTGCATGGCAGGCTGATGGTGTGCCTGGCAGTTATCTCTTGGGGTTTTGGTTGGGAACAGCTGCTGCAGGACTGCTGGAAAAGCTGCTTTAAGTATGTGACGTCCTTCGGCTTGACCGAAACCCCTATCTCAGTGTACTAAAGTGATGCAACTGATCCAGGAGACCCTTTTATACGCTCACCAGGCTGGCTGCAGCTGCCTGCTTTGCCACAGATCAGGGGCAGCTTTATGGCTTGCTTGGTGTCCGCCTGGCTGGGGCCACTCTCTGGTAAACTGCAGTCACTTCTGTGACACAAGTATCCTACAGCCATTCTCGAGATACTCAATAGCCTGGCAGCAAGTGCTTCTTTCAATATATGAAAGAAGCTCCCAGCCTGCTCTGGGAGCTGGAGACATTCAGGAAGCACAGGTTAAGTGTTAAAACTGTAGGGACAAGCTTCCTTGCAATTTCCGAGTTTGATGCATGAAGCTGCTTCTTCCTTACTCTCAGTTCTCATCCAGGGCTAATCTGGGGACTGAATTTCTCCATTTCTGCATACAAGCATCGTACCCCTACTGGAGTGGAGTAGTTAAGGGAATCCCGGTGTTTTCACATGCAGTTACACAAACCCAGGAGCTCCCGTCTCAGGGCAGAGCCAGGGTTGCTGTTGCCTCTTGGCGTCCCCCAAGGCTGCCTCTTGCAGTTCTCAGGGATGCCTTGTCCACGTTGTGCCTTTACTCCCCTTTGGCACAAACCCAAGTCAGTATTCCTGCCATATCCTGGATCCATTCCTCACCTAACACTTTATTAATCCACAGAAATGACAGCAATTGGTAGTAGCAGGTGAACGCTTGCCTTTGAAACCCTGGAATACAGCTGACTAAGAGGGCCTGCACATAAAATCATCGTTACGTTGTGCAGAGCAGAGTCAGGTGTGCTGAAGTGCCATCCCCAGGCCACCACTGCGGGACCTAACGTGGACTGGTCGGGGGTCCCAGCATTCTTTGGAGTATCAGTGTATAGCTATAGTTACATTTGTCACAAAATTATACTTCCAAGTTACAAAACCTTCTTAATGATGAGATGTTAAACTTGCATGGAATAGACTAGATCAGCCCAAAGGCTGCAGAGCTGAAAATTAAACCACCATTGACTTTTCTTTTCTTTAAATTTAGAAAGCTGCAGAAGCCTGAGAGAAATCTGTCTCACAGCAGAGCCCACATCTAAGGAAATTCCACGTATGGTCAAATGTCAAGTTGTTTCTTTTGCAAAGGGCAATGTGGCAATCGTATTTCCATTTGGAGAGAAGTGTTTTCCTTCGAGCAGAGTATTTCAGTGGGGGAAGGGGAGGGAGAGAAAGCAAAGCACGCTTTTTTCTTTCAGCACACATGCATTCAGAAATCTGGCTGCTCGTTTTTAAAAGGTTATGGCTCCCTTCCCTGCTCCTCCCCGTGGGCACAGCCTGGCCGGCTGCACCTTCGCCACCAGCCCTCCCTTACTAAGGTCTCCCTTCCTCTTCTTCTGTGAGGCTCCTTGGATTAAAGTAAGTCCTGGGAAAGGCACACGCCTCTGGCACTGAAGTAACTGAGAATCCCACCCACCCATCTACAGGCAGAGTATGGCCCAGTGCTTTCGTGCCAATTTAATGTTCCTTTTCATCACTGTTTCCCCAAGAAACAAGATTTGCACAGTCCCTTTGGTAATAAATCCTCAACCCACCAGCCAGTTCCAAGCAAGGACAAGGTCCGAAAGGCACCGAAGTTCCTGCAGTTTCCAGAAAACATCTGGGACCCTGTTAAAGGGGAGAGATTGGTCTAGTTTAAGGCTGCCCGGCTAGAGGTGTGCTGGCACTGTGAACCAGTCGGGGTGTGTGGCCAGGCCAGCCACACGGCACACGCAGAGCACTGAAGCTGGCCCACGCCTGCCACCTCCACCCCTGCCAGTGGCTCGGACGGGGATATGGGATCACAGGAGGAAGGTGGGGACCTGGAAGGGGAGGCTGGAGTGTCAGGCGGCACTGCAGTGGGGGCTGCCTCAAAAGCGGTGGGAGGCTGCTGCGATGTGGAGGGGATGCTATAGATAACCTGCAGAAAACGGGTGTCGCTGCAACTGGAAAAACAGGGAGGACAAAAAATTACAGCCTTGGCTATTGCTGCCGGGGTGCAGGGGCTGTCCCTGTTGAGCAGGCACGCTGCCCACCGGCTCCCAGCAGGGCTGCACTTGGCCTCCCACCACCCCAGTGGGGCTCAGCCCTCTCAGGAAGAAGATGAACACACATCTCTCTGTTTCTGGAAGTCACTTTCATCACCTTCACCTTCCTCCCTGACCTTCCTGCCTCCACTGCCTACCCACCCATGCTGCTCAGAGGCAGGAGGCATAGCTTTCCCAGCTGCAGATCCTCCTCCTTGGCCATTTCACTGTTCCTCCAGGTCACCAGCAACCTCAGTGGAGAGCCCCCAGCTCTCCCCTGCTCTCCCTTCCATTTCCCCCACTCGCTGCTATTTATTGCTCTGCGGTATTCAGGGGAGGAATGCAGCCTGTCCTGGGGAAAGGGCTGCTGCTGCCAGGACTCAGCAGGCTAAGTTTAGTTCCTGTCTCTGCCAGGGATCGCCTCTGTGACACTAATCAAAGATTAAATTTCTCCCTGCCTCAGTTTCCCTCTGTAGATAGCAAAGTTTCCCCTTGTAACCTGTCTGGGGCAGGAGCTGGTTTATACTGCTTGTTTACACTGTGCCTGTCACTGGAGCTCATGCCCTGGCCAAGATCTTGGTGTACTCCTAGAATAAGTACAAACATGCTATGTTCTCATCAAAGGTCTTGTTATGCTTTTGATATGAAATACAAAAGTACTAACTAGAGCTGAACCATAATTCTTCACATCATGCGTTTTTATTTTGTATGGAGTTCCGTTTAAATTCTAATTCCCTAAGAAACAAAATAACTCTGGGATTGCTCACAATTCTAAATACTGATCTGAGAGTGGATGTGGTCACAGACAGTCTGTCAGTCTTACAGCCTTTCCTGTAGGTTCCCCAGGAAGAAGTCAGCCTTTGGAGATGTAACCAGAGCTACTGTCCGTGTTTTGGGAATGAAATGACAAGAGTCTACGAGCAATAAGAAAAGAAAACCTGCTATGTATGAGCTGAAGACTTGGCTTGACGCTGTCTCTTTAAAAAAAGCTCTCAAACAATACATTAAAAAGCAAACCTATCACATACATATTTCATCTGCACCTTGGAACTGTAATTAATGGCACAGGAGGCTTCATTTGACAAGCTGTCCTCAGGGCACACTTTTTACTTCTATCTACATCAACAGTGCTCGCTGCTACTGTTTCCCTTGGCAAAACTCCTCCTCAGCTTTGCCCCGCTCCTTAGCGGAGAAGCGAGCAGATGTGGGGCTAATATACATTTTTCCCTCCATTGATGAAGACTTCCTTCAGCTACAGTAGGACTAAAGAGAATAATTTTTCAAAGATGGAAGAAGATGCACAGGGACACACACAGCAGGAGGGGAAGAGAAAACTCCTGTTTGTAAAGCCTGCCCACTGTGTGGAATAACCAATGCTAATTCAAACTGAATACGATCGAAATTAAACACCATGGGCCAAATTAGTCCCTGATGCAGCACCAGTAACCCAAAGGCAGATGATTTGATTTCACTGAACTTATGCCAGGAGTGAACTTGACCCACAGCGTTACATGGCATCTAACAGTCCAGCCAGGAAGCCTGAAATACATCACACACATCCAAACACAAGTGTTCTGGTTGTGGCTGGTGCTCTAACACATGTGGCTGGTTATTAGCTCTCCAGCCCTTGTCATCCCCGATCAAGATTTCTGGTGGTCTTTAACCTCCAACCTTTTCATAGTGATGGTTCTCATCTACCTTCATCTTTCTGAAAAGGTTACAGAGGCTCTCTGTAAATATAGCATTTGGGTTTATTTACTCACTAAATGTTGGATAAGTTGTATTTTTTCTATACCAATTCAAATGGATGTTGTGGTTTAATTCAGCCAGCAACTAAGTACCACGCATCCGCTCGCTCACTCTCCTCCCAGGCAGGGGGATGGGGAGGAAAACTGGAAAATGGCAAAACCTGTGAGTTAAGATAAGAGCAATTTAATAACTGAAATAAAGGGGGGTAAATAGTAATGAAAAAGGAAATAACAAACAGAGAATGAAATAAAATGCAAGAGAAACAAGTGATGCACAATACTATTCCTCACTTTCTGCTGACCAGCCAGTCCTTGAGCAGCAATTGGCCCCTCCCAGCCAAAACCACCCCCAGTTTCTATACCACGCATGATGTTCTATGGTATGGAATATCCCTTTGGCTAGCGTGGGTCAGCTGTCCTGGCTGTGTCCC
>JAVJGJ010000060.1:38460730-38472656 GCA_035590215.1 Microhierax caerulescens
CAAACAGCAAGGATATCTGTTAACCAAACAGACTCAACCCATCCTGCATGCTCCTCCAGCTTCCACACCGGTGGCACAGCCCACGTAATCTGTCCTTCCCAGCACTCGCAGGCAAGCCTGTCCTGCAGCCTGTACCATTCCCCGGCATCTCTGGTCGATGAATCAAACTTCTGTCTGTTGCATGTGGCATGAGGAGCCTGTCTGCAGAGCACAGCAAATGGTCTTTGAGGAACAAGATGTGGTCGCTTCCCACAGTATCTCACCCTAGACAGTGCAGCAGAAAGTCTGCAAGTGTCCGCTTTCTACTTCATACGCGCTTTTTACTGGAGTCTCAGGGAAGCTACAGAGGGAGACCCCACATACCTGAAATTTTCACCTAGCCCAGCACCTGAGGCCAAGACAAGAAGCATTTCTGAGAGTCTGACCAGCCCTGGGGTGGATCTGAAGCAGCAATTCCCACCACATCCTTCCAGCCAGCATACGCCATCTCCAGAGCTCGGGCAGCCCAGCCTCTCCCCAGAGCATCACCAGTGCTGCCCTGTCCTGCCTCTCCTGCCTCCCTCCAGCTCCAGGTCTTGCTCCGCAGCAGCTCGTCCTCCACAGGCTTCCTCCTACCCTGCCCTACCTGTGCCCCTCAGGTTGAGGTTGAGGATAAATAGCAGTTAAATCAGCACAGGCACCATCTTTTCTTCTCCCACCTTTTCCAGGTAACTTTCTAATTTCACACTACAATCCACTGAGAATTTAATTTTTGCCAGTTTCAGCACGAAGAAGCGTGGTTTCCCTGTTGCACCTTTTTCCTGTCCTACCTTCTGTCAACACTAGGCAGCAGTTTGCATTGCCTGCCTTTAAATCAAACACCAAATGCAGCCTCCAAATTGAAACATGTACAAGCCAGCTAACCCTGCCTTCAACCTCCTGTTTACCATCCATTTGCTATGTTACAGAAGATTTAAAGCAGGGATACATTTTTTCCTTGTTTTGTGTTTACATTAGCGAGATTGATATCAGTTTAATTAAACCAGCTTCAAATCAGTTCATAGCAGGCACTCTTCTCCTTGTGTAGACAGCAGCAGAGCATGGAGCCAGCATAGCTCCATCCAGCTCTGCCGAGGTTGCTGAGGGCAGCCCGCAGCAATGCAGCTTGGGGTCATCACCTCCACCAGCGGTGCCAGAAGGAGAGCTTGGAAATTCCAGCAAGCCTTCTTGGAAGTTGTCCTAAAAGGTGTCCTTTGTTAACATGAAGGAAACGGTAACATTTTTCATTGCCACTGAAAGGACACCTGGTGCTGTTACGGCAAGGTGGGCTATGAAACAGGGCAGGCAAGGCAAGTTCTTCTTAAATCCCAGTGCCTTTTTGCCATACATGCATCACTAACACCTATTTCTTTCCTTTGCATGGAGTGCTATTTTCAGTTTTACAACTTTTTTCAGGTGCTTTTTGATTACCAGCCAGGTCTCAGCTGGTGTACCAGCATTAGTCCACAGCTGTCCTCACCACTCAGTGATCTAGTTCACCTTTTTTTTCCACTTCTTGTTTTTTGGGGTTGGTTTTTTTTTTGTTTGTTTGTTTGTTTTTTATGTTGTTGTTTTTTGTTTGGGGGTTTGGTTGGGTTTTTTTTTTCCAGAAAATACTAGAAGGACCTGGAGATGTGCCTGTTTGCTGAATATTTCCTTCATAATTTTTAGCTGTAGGCTTGATTCATGGCTGTGGATTCTCTTCCATTGACCCTGATGAGGGGAAGAATTCATCTCTGGGTGATCAAAATGATTTATACCCATCATGCATTTATCCCTTTAAAATTTACTGTGTGTCACACAGACAAAAACTGTAAATGCCTTGTGAGGAAATGAAACCTGTTGTGAGTGACTTTGAGCACCCTGGTTCTCTGGGGAACCTCAGCTGCCTTCAGCCCTGGGACCAGCTCTTAGGAGAAGCCTCACAGTGGCAAAGCTGCCCACCAGCCACCACCAGCAGAGGTGATCCAGGGGTGGAACAAGTCGAAAGGAGACTTAGGAACATGGAAGCTGTATGCCTGGCTCTTTCCACCAAGCACAAGGACTTGTGGGGAACACAGCTCTTCCTCAGAAGAAAGCTCTTGGCAACACAGAGCAATGCAATAGCTGGCGCATGAAGCATCCAAGGGCATATGGGATCTTCTCTGGGGCCTCACCAAGGAGAGTGCATGACAGCCCCTTCCCCAGCAGCCACCACTTCAACTCACAGAGCCCCTGCACAGCTGGGGAAGCTGTTGAAGAGCATGCCTGCCTTTGCTTCTATTGTGAGAGCACAGATTGTTGCCATCAGGAACCAGGCCGTGAGTCAATACAGAAAGGATGCACGCAACCTCTTACAGCCAGGGTCATGCAAAATATTTAGCACTTACATCATCATAGCCTTCCCCACCATGCTTTCAAAATACAAGGTCTGTGGTATATACTTTGTGCAGTATTCTATCTAGTGATTTTGGGGTTTCTGAGCCTGAGAGCTTTACTAGTAATCACCTGAACAGTGCAAGCTGTGGTTACACAATAGTTAAGCGTCCCTAACCAGGTGGGTGTTTCATCTGGTGTGCTTTCCCAGTCCTTCCTGCATGCCTGGTTGCTGGCACTGATGCTTATCTGACCATGGGGTAAGTCAGCTCTGGAGACTAAATGGGCAGAAAACTGACCTGCAAAAAAAAAAAAAAAAAACAAAAAAAAACCAAAGACTTGCTTTCAGCTTGGTAAGCTCCTGCACTGGCTCTTTGCGGGGGCAGGGAGATGGGAGTGCCCCTCAGGGTGTGGAGGTGGTATCTTCATTTGGGGAGAGGGGGACCATGCCAACGCTGACCAAAGTAATTTTAAAATGATGTGGCACAGCAGCAGGCTCTGTTGCCCTATCCTGTGAAGGGACAGCTAGACACAGGAGCGCAGGCATCGTGATGAAATGGAGCATCCCTACACGCTGAAATCTGAGGTCTTCCCTGAAATCCCTTGTAGAAGAGAGCTTGCATGTGCACTTGTTCACATTGTGTTTGAAAATAGGTTGTCTGGAATCTTCTGGAATGGATTGTGGAATCTCTTTCCTTGGAGATATTAAAAAAACCCATCTAGACGCAGCCCTGTGCAACTGGTTGTAGGTGCTTGAGGAGGGAGGTGGACAAGATGACCTCCAGAGCTCTCTTCCAACCTCAGCCATACTGTGATTTTGTGACTCTGCGTTGAAGGTCCATTAAACACAGTTCAGAAGCAGCTGTAGGCACAGGAGCCTCAGGGTGGAAGGCCCCAGCTGCCAGGGTGGAGAGCCAGAGTGCGGTTTCTTAATTAACGTGAGTCAGCCGCAGTCTACACTAGTGATTGATGGAAAAGTGGGGTTTGTGGAGCACCCTGGTGCTCAGCCATGTTCTCACTGCCTCCCTGGCCGCCTGACCACACTCATGCAACCACATGCTCCACATCAGGGAGCTCCTCCGACTTCACACTCGTATATTTTTCGGGTTAGTTTCTAGCTTTCTAATGCCTGTTGATCTGGCTGGCTGTGAAGCAGCCCTGCTGTAGGGGACGGTGCAAGGGAAATGGTGTGAAAACTCCTCCAGAAACACAGATTTGCATTTGCTTTAGCACAGCATGAAACCACACGGGCAGTGGTCCAGTACTGTGGTGCCCTGAGTCACCACTGCCAGAACTCAGCCCTTCCTCCTGTCCTTTCCACGTCCTCCTGCCCCTGCTCCAGCCTTTCTTTGCTAATATACACTAACGCTGGCACTTACTCAACCAGCTTTTCCTCACTAACCTCACAAACTTATTTTCATTTCTTTGCTGGAAAGTTTTTTGCCATTTTAGTGGGTGAAATTGGTTTTCCAGGTAGCAGGAGCTCAAGGTACCTGGCAGGACAGAGGCAGGGGCGGGCAAGGCGTTCATGAGAGCCTTTTGGCAGTGGTGAGATGCTGCTTTGGCTTGGTGGAGCCAGAGTTAGACACTCCTGTTTGTTCACTCCCTGATTTAATTATTTGTGTTCTTTCCTGCACTTTACTGATAAAAATGGAGGTTTTAAAAGGGTATGTGAACTATACTTGTAAATGTAATCACATTTTTTATTTTATTTTTTTTTCACAGCTGCTGAATCAATCCGTTTAACAGCTCACTAGCCCAAAAGGAATGCTGGATATGGCTGGAGTGTGGATAAATAGTGAGTTGATAGCAGGGCTGAGATGCAAATCTACAGATAACATTTGACTTCGGGGAGCCAGCTGTGGGCAAGAGGCTCTCAGAAGCCCTTACACCCGGCTGTAGGGTACCTGAGGAGGAACCCCAGAGGAGCAGAGAGAAGAGCCAGCAGGCTGACAGGCAGCCCCTTCCCATCCCTCTCCTCATGTTTAAATGCAAACAAATGCTGAGAACAGAAAACAGAGAATTATTAAAATATACATATTCCTGCCGTTCCCTGCATGTGAATAATCCTCTTTTCCTCTAACAGAGAATATATTAGTGAGAGTGGGCTTTTAATACAGAGGCATCTGGCTGAGACTAGAAAGAGCAGCATGCTTATGCATTATTAATGCTTTAGAAAAAACAGACTTCCGTGCCCTGACTGTATATATTGGATCAGTATGGAATGGTCTTTATAGGATAGTTAGCACTGGTAACTGGCCCATTTTGCTTATCTTTTGCAATAAAATAACCTCCAGGATGAGGCATGTTTATTTTGCCAAACGGTGAAAGAGATTATGTTTTGAAATCGCTTTTTAATGAGCAGTTAGTTCCCAACACTACTTTATTTTTAAAAGAAATAACATAATCTAAGAAGCAGTGCAGGGTGAGCACAATAAGGAAAATGAAAATTTCCACCTTAGCAAATCTGTAATCACTGACTGGGTCTTTAGGGATCCTTGGCTATCTGGGAACAGCAGCGGTGCTGCAGTCTTGCCAGTGAAACAGGAAACATTTGAGGGAACAAAAAATTATAGAGGGCTTTCCTAAGGAATAATTCTGGCACAGAGGAGCTGCATCTCTTGAACTGGTTTCTGTCTTGACAAATACAGTATGACATAAGAAGGCTAAAAACCCAAAGCCAGTGCAGTAGGGCTGGAGGCCGTGGGGGCTGCCTAGGTATGAAACATAATATCTTTATCTTCCAGCTTTGTCTCCCATGGATTTATCCATTGGAAGAGTGTTAAATCAGCAAGAAACTGGAGGAGGCCCTAATCTTGGGGAAACAGAGCAACATTCATTTGTGTGCTGCTCCTTTTCAAAGGATGAAGTGACTTTCTGAGTATCTAGCTCGTAAATCAGGGGGTGAGGAGACAGCCTGGCTCCCCTCTCCCTAGCCTCTGACATGAAGACCTCGGCTCAGCAGAAGGATAGAATCACATTTCCAGCAGCACACAGAGTCCACCAGCCGTGTCTCTTAGCTTATACAGCAAAGTATTGGCACTCGCCTCCTCGAGCAGGATTCATTTCACATGTCTGTGTCGGAGCTGGTCACCCTGGGCTGCTTCTATAACCAGGAGGTGCTCTGGGGATGTAATTCATCCCACGCAGGAGTAGGTACCTAACAGAGGTCAAATGCTTTGCCCCAGAAAGGGCCTGTTTCTCTCTGTTGATTACAGAGAGCCGAGACTGCTGCCTCTGCTGTCGCTGCCCATGAAACGCTGGCAAGACCCCAGCCCTGTGGCAGAGGTGGCTGGGCACAGCATCCCCCGTGCCGGCAGCTTGGCACTGCTGTGGCACACAGCCGCGTGGCCGTGGAGAACCGCAGCTCCATAGCTGGTGGCAGTGCCCCGGGGCACAGCGTGGTGGCACCTGAGCAAATGACCCTGGCCAAGCAGGCTTGTGGGAACACCGCAGAGGGCTGCTGGGGAGCCAGGACACACATGGTGGCTTGGGGCAAGGTGTGTCTTCAGGGACCCCGCTGTCTGGGTGCACCGGTAGTCAACACAAATCTGAGGCATCCTGAAATCCCAGCTGAAACGTGGGCTCTGCTGAAGCAACAGGAGAACATGTACGAAACGGGATTTCTTGACTGGGTTGCAGCGATATGCACCCTCCTTCCATTCCCTTCCAGTGCAGGCTGCTGCCTGGCCAGCTTGAGAAACAGCCTCGTCTGGAGGTGATGAATGCACGAGCACCTACCTGCCACGCACAGCCCCATCAGGTTGAGGTGGCCTGGGGCTGCTGTGTTCATCCAAGGGATGTGCAGGCATGTAGTGGCTCCAGCCAGACTGGAGATGGGCCGTGGTGGCTGTGCAGACACCAGCTCGCTCCCAGGACCATATGGGGCAGCTGTGCCACACTCTGAAGTGGTACTAACAAACAGCCAAATCTTTGTCTTTTGGGGAGATATGTCTTTCTGGAAAGCCACAAAACAACAGTAAACCAAGTTATTCAGAAGCCT
The DNA here is from genome assembly GCA_035590215.1 of Microhierax caerulescens. NCBI lineage: Eukaryota > Metazoa > Chordata > Aves > Falconiformes > Falconidae > Microhierax > Microhierax caerulescens. The sequence continues at coordinate 38,467,107 of JAVJGJ010000060.1, forward strand.
GCCACTTTTCCAGGCCCTGGGAATGGTGCAGCTTGACAGTGGCTCCCAGGCAGAGCCAAGCAGCTGTGTGCACCGTGCCAAGCCCAGGGACACAGGGGAGGCTCAGGGAAGGCACAAAATCCAGCTGTAGCTGTGGCATGCATTGAGGCAAAAAATCACAGTGTGAGATTCACACCCAGCATGTGAGAATTGACGGGTCTGTCACTTGGCAGAGCCAGGCTCCATCCCCCAGTGAATACCAATGACAAAAGGGTACATGCTGCCAGACTGTTTGGCCTTGCTGTCACTGCAATGGCAATGACACTGGGCTCGGAACCCGGCAGCTCTGGAAGAGGAGCCCCAGTCCTTTGTCCTGCCTGCAGGACTGCGGCTTTCCCCAAAATACACGACACCATCTGGGTTTCTCCAACAATATTTCCCGTCCCAAGGGAAAAGAGAAGCCCCAGAAAATGCTGTTTTCCCAATGCATTTGAAACAAGCTAGCACCTCCCTGGTTGGGGAAGTCTGAATGAATATTCTGGCCATGCTCCTGCAGTGTTTGATCCCCCCCTCACCTGGTCCTACCTGCCTCTTTCGCCCCACTTCAGAGCCCCCCTTTTCTCAGAGCGGGGAAGGAAAGCAGTTTGCCTTGGCAAATAACTTGCTATGAAAATGATGAATTCAAGAGCACGTGGAGCTTGTGGTTGCAAAGAAACCGTCTGATCAGCAGAACTTTTCTCCTTCAGCTTGTAAGGGCAGATTCGGTCTCAAGGCCAAGCTGCCATGTGGTTATAAAATAGAAGCAGGCCTTGTAAGAACTGATCTAACTTTGTTCAATTGTCTGTGCATCTTTAATCACGTTCACCACTTAAAAAGCAGCGGAGCTGGCAGCTGATAATTAGGCTGAGCCTGCAGCAGCATGGCCAGTGGCCAGATCACATGGCTCCTTTCATCTGCATATTTATGCATTTAAAGGAGAGGAAAACTTTCATAACATTTTAATAACTAGGTTCTTCTGAATCCATAAATCCAGTCCTCTGGGCTTAGCCTACACTCTCTTTCTGATCTTACATAAGTGGAAGAGGGTGGGGTGTTTTGTTTGTTCTCCCTATTCTTTTCCTGTGCATGAACGTGCAAAGCCCATCCTCTCAAGTTCAGGGTCCTCTGGAGGATGGGAGGGTCAGACAAGGTAAAAACTGCACTTCTAAGGATGAGGGTATAACTTTGATTTGGCTCCTGGCATGCGAACAATTCCCCTTTCCCAAGACAGCTCATCTACAGACTGCCAGGACTGAAGCTCCTTTGCTAAACAATGGCTCCAAACAAAGAATTCCTGATATCTGTATTTAAAACAGAAGCTACAGCACACATCGGCCGTTGCACTTCTTAGCAAATCACTGTCAGATCCAGCCCTGGGATGGCAACATTTCAGACCATGAGCTGAAAGATGTCAAAACATGGGGAGCTGGTCCCAGTCTGGGTCCGTGAGTGATGGAGCTCTCGCTCTGCACATGCTGACAGAGAGAGATGGGTGGGCAGTCCCCTTCACCTTCCATGCAGCCTGACTGCTGCCAACCTGCTGCACTGGCCACTAGTCACTGGCCACTAGTCCACTGGCCACTGCCCCAGCCCCACTTCCTCACCTCCTGGGAGGGCAGTGTCAGGGTGATGCTCTGAGGAGTTGTGACACTGTGTGTGTGTGTGTGTGCCATCTCCATCTCCCCTCCCTTCGTGTGGCAGCTCCCTCGACACTCTTGGTGATATCCTGCAGGGTCCTTCGCAGTGAGGCTTTGCAGATCTTCCTTCCCTCTCCCTGGCAGCATCACCCAGCATGTGCATGTGGGCTTTTCCATCAGCGCTGAGTGACAGCTGCTATCAGCAGGAAAACAGAGAAGGTGAGGATGAGAGACTAATCCTTATGGTCCCGTGTTATCTCAGTAAGATGGAGGAAGCACTTAAAATAACACATCACTGATTTCTTAGTTAAAATAAAACAAAATAAAAACTATTTAATGAGATGCAGTTCTTAAACACTATTACTTTTTTTTTTTTAAAAAAAAAAAAAAAAAGGAAATGTTGGTTGTTTTGTGCTGGAAGCAGCTTCAACCTAAGATTCCCTGGGTGGAGCAAAGGTATTTTGCTGATTTATAAGGGTCTTGGTAGAGGCTTTACTGTTAACATATAGGAAGTAAACCAGCAAGCAAACTGCAATGATTAGGCAATTTCCAGAGTGCATCTTGCACTGGCCTTTAGCTGTGCCAGTAAAACTTTGGGGTTTGACACTGCTCTAGAGTACAAGTGAATTTAGGCTGGTGCAGCTGCTTTGTTTCAGAGGTAATGTTAATGATCATAGTCATGTAACAGTAGTTTTGCTAGACAACGTGAAATAGTCTAGCCCTGAAAAATGCAAACCATGGCATTAACTTCACTGGCAGGGAGCATGAATTGTTTCTTGTGTATTTAAAGAATCATAAGAAAAAACAAGGGTGCGATTAATTAGGAGTGGGAGTTCACAACTCCCTCTCCAAGCAAATGAGGAACAGCACTGGACAAGACACAGCAGCAATGCTATAAACTTTATTGGCATTTTCCAGCTGAGCTTTGAGAGAATTCCCTTTGCTCCTCAGTGTCTCCATGACATTCATAAACCGCCTCTCTGACTACCCGATGTGATGATTAACTCGTGTCCCCAGGTTTCATTATCAAGCTTTTAATCTAAGCCTGAACTCTCTGATCTATCATCTGAAGTAGTGAGGGAATTTGCAGCAGGGTTTTTCCCAGCAAAGAAAAACAATTCATTTGCTAAAGACATTATGTGGGAGATATAACTTACAGATACAAGAATTTGGAAATTTGGGTGTTTATTTTGTAGCTTTGGGGGTTGCTGGTGTTTTTACTTCATTTTGAGGACCTTATATTTTCAGTCCTGTAAGTAGGGCAACGGATTTCCACCAAAAAGTCCACGAGAAACTCCCATTGATTTTGATGGGTTTGAGGATATATACTGATAAACGTAACATAATGTAGGAATTTGCATTTTCTTAAGCCTTGTCTAGACTTGGATTTGGAAAGTGTGGTGCATCCTGTGAATAACGCAACGTATTTAAGGCACTGTGGGTTTAATGCACGGCTTTAACCCTGGCTGTTTGCAGGAGGCTGTTACCACGCTGTATTTAGCACTTGCTAATCTAGAGATCGCTGACAGTAGGTGAAAAGAGAGGTTACCAGTCAAAGGCAGGCTGATCTTGTGGTTACACCTTTCAGATGTGGCCTCCTGCTACACGCAGGGCTATTTGGGCTCAGAGAGCACAGAAAGGGGGGCTCCCCAGCCGTACCACCACCAGTGTGCCAGGGGCAGGCTCTGTGGGGTGCTGAGTGAAGGCTGAGAGTGTGGGTCTACAAGGGGTTAATGAGTAGGTGGGCTGGAATGGCACAGGGGGACTGGGGGGTGACTAATGACAGGAGGGAGAGACCTGAGCGTGCAGCTGTTGGTTATTGATTTGGGGGTGAGGAAGAACAGTGGTTACGGTACTCGGGAGCAGGTGAGGGTAGGGCAGTTGTGGTAGTGGGGACAGTGCAGGGACAGAACTTGGTACCCAGAAAGGCCAAGCATATAGTTCTGAAATAAGGCTGAGCGTTCAAAGGCTCCAAAGCACAAACCTTTGCCTGGAGCTTTCACACAGAGCCAGGACCTGAAGTTCAAGCAGAGGAGTCTGGCAGCCGCTGTCATCCCTCCTTGGTGCACCCGGACTTGTTTGATGTAGTATCTGATACACTTTCCCATTAGCCAAGAACTAACACATCCACCATCCTGGGCTATGTACATGCCACACAGGAGGCAGAGGGGCTCATAGTTGCCTCTCATATAAAATTCTCTTCTGTGGATTTTCCTTCACCATCTCCACACTGCTGTTGGTGGCACTTTGGTACACTGAGACAAAGGAGTCAAGGAGAAAGATTGCTGTAAGTGCTATGGTTAGGGGGGGAAGATTCACTTTGAAGTCCTACCAAGCCATCACAGAATCATAGAACGGTTTGGGTTGGAAGGGACCTTAAAGATCATCTAGTTCCAATCATCGTGATGGGCTATTCTGGAGACTGGAGTGACACTTCACTAATTCCTCAAACTGCACCCCAAACCAGTTCTTTCATCTCAGTAGGACCAAACCACTCTGACTTCTAGCCATAAAGATCAGTGCTTAGCATGTGAATTTATAGGAGACCTTAGAGAAATCAGTGTTAACCCAGATGTGTGATATGGGCCTACAACTGCCTGTAACAGGTTCTTGGGTTTTCCCAAAACTGACTCGAAAGTTCATCTGTTTGGGTGCTACTTAGAGCATCAGCAGAATATGTCACGTAAGAATACATGTATGACTTTAATAGATACTTGAACCTTGTCTGATGCACCTGGAGTAGCTTTTTCTTTACTGGGCTCTGTGCCCCTCGCTCTGCTCAATCCGTCATGAAGTCACCAGCCATGTAAACGGCTGCACAAACATACTGAACGTGAGTCATGCGGCATCTGTTGCTATTTATTAAACTGTGGTTTATATCTTTGGGGTACATGGTATTATCCTTCATGGATGTGGCTTTATCTCTGTTACTACAATATGGACTTAATTAAGAGTATTAGCGTTTGTGTTTAAAAAAATCCTAACTTTTATCTATGGAGGCAACATTTTCACATCCAATCCCTCCTAATGGCAGCATCCTTTGGGAAGATGTGATAGACACATTTAGGTAAATATTATTCCTCCAGCACACATGGTTTCCATTGCAATTGATCCCCCACTGTTTCCCCGCAAGCACTTTCCTCTGTTACATTCTCCACAATGGTGGCTGAAATACTGATCAGCGATAGCAGGGACAAATTGACTCCAGCAACTGGGAGTTTTAGGGGCAGCAAATGTTTGTATCTAAGTTTTGTATGTACCGTAGTTACTGAAACACAGGTTTTAGGTGTGCACTGAAATTTTCACTGGCATTGGAAGTCTGAAGTTGCTCGAGGCAGTTATAATTTAATAAAAGGACAGAACGGATAAAGACTGACTGAGACAGAACATAAAGACAGCACGCTACAAAACAGTCACATGGGCCCAAAAGCTGTAGAGAAGGTGGTTGCTCCCATAGCCTCCCCTGCAGGTTGTGAGCAGCCTGGGTGCTCCACACACACCTGGCACAGGAGCTGCACCTGAGCGGCTCATCAGCTGCCCAAAGCTTTGGGGCCATGAGCTGCTCACTGCAGGCTAGCAGAGAATTCTACGTGCTTTTAAACCAGCACATCCATCGGCAAAGCTTTCTTAACAGACAATAACAGCAAAAAGCTAGGAAAAAGCAGGATGGCTGTAGAAGAATGTAGATGGGTTGATTAACATTGATAGTATACAACTGTGGGCTGGCTTCAGGGGCAGCGGTTGGTCAATGTAGATAAGGTGCAGCTGTGGCTGGTTCTGTTAAGGGGTTGAGAGCTGACGAAGAGGGAGCAGCCAAGGAAGAAGAGAAGAGAAGAGAAGAGAAGAGAAGAGAAGAGAAGAGAAGAGAAGAGAAGAGAAGAGAAGAGAAGAGAAG
>JAVJGJ010000060.1:38472756-38483160 GCA_035590215.1 Microhierax caerulescens
AAGAGAAGAGAAGAGAAGAGAAGAGAAGAGAAGAGAAGAGAAGAGAAGAGAAGAGAAGAGAAGAGAAGAGAAAGAAGCAAGAGGAGAGAGAGCATGCCCTGAGTGAGGAGGTGAGATGAGGAGAAGTCAGCAGAGGGACTGGCATGAAGAGTACCAGTATGAGATGGTAAAAGACCTTGTTGCAGCCTGATAGTGTGGAGAGTGCTGTGACAGATGGGAATAGAGGAAACACATTCACTGGAAAAAGCTAACACATGTTGGAGTATAGCTCTAGGTGCAGCCGGCTGATGAAGCACTTTCCCTTACCTAGCATTCACTGGGCACCGTTGGGCTGCAGTGGGATGTCACCCCAAATCAGACTGAAGCTGGCATGCCCACTGAGTGTCAGGTGCCACAGGGAGCTGCACAGAGGTATGAGGAGAATCGGTGCATACACTTTACCAGCATATTTGTGGCACCTTCTAAATCTCTAGCACTTCAACAGAGCTGGACATAAGTGCGTGCCTGTGCCCTAGCTATCTGTCTGTGCCAGCGTGATGAATGTGCTCGTGGCGGTCCAGGCTATAAGAGTGTACCTACTGCTTTGCAGGGGGTGACCTACAAAAGCCTCTCACTGTGGCAACAGCACTGGGTCAAGCACTGGGATTCTTTGAAGCCTGGCTTCTTTCATTATTATTATTAATAATAATAATACCCCTTGTGCTCTGAACTTTCAAGGCAGGATGATGTGGTCTTTGCTCCCAGGATCTAACTGCAGGTTTGATGCTGAAACCTACGTTTACACAAGTGACACTGCTGTACCCTGCACCGTCTGCCGAGGGGCTGGACCTGGCTGCCCAGTAGGCAATCAGACAATGAAAACTTGGCGGAAAATCTGCAACGTGAAAGGAGCATCACACGACTAAAATACACAATGCTTTTTTTTTACCAGGAGAGATCTTTGAGACAGGAAGATCTTTCTAACACAAACTAGAATCACTTCAGCTTTTGCATTTTCTCTCATTTCTTCCTCTCTGAAATGACCCCAGGCTGGCCCTTGCCCTTGCTTTGGGGAACCTACCTTGGATTTGTATCTCAGGAGGCTGAGAGATATGGAATAAACTCTCATTACCTCTTGCTGATGTAAAGCACCACACAGCAGATGCCTGAAGACCTGCTCAGTGGGGTCGATGTAAAACAATAGCGGACCCCTGGCAGGACCTTCCCTTCAACCTCCACAGGGCCCACTGTAATGGAGAGTGTGCTCTGTGGCTGTCCATTTAAAAAGCCTTGCCTTCACAAAGCTTGCAGCAATATGGCCGTCTTGTGCTAACTAGGAATTCTCATTAATTGATATCACTGCCAAGAGTCCCCCAGCCTCAGTGCAAGCAGCGGGGGTTATAGTGCATGAGAAAGCCCCCATGCAATGGCATTGCTGAGAGCTAATAGAGTCCTAATGAGCTGAAAGGTGAGATCCTGCACTGGGAAACAGGACCAGATCATGGCAAACACAGCACACCACCAGGCGAGAGCTCAGGTATCTTTAGTTGGGGGGTAGCCCAGCTGGTACAGGGGCCCACGTGGAAACAGCCACAGCGCTGTAGGCTACAAGGAGTCAATGGCAGCGTCCCCAGAGTCATCGTTTCCACCCAGCAGCGCAGGCTAAGTGGAAAACTCAGCGGGGCATTGCACAGGGGCTGCAGCATGCCTCTCCTGCACAAGGCCAGGGACCTCCCCTTGCGAGGCATCAGATCAGCGGCGATTTGGGCTTTCCCCAGCCGTGCCACAGCAGAAGAGGTACCGTATGGTCCCTGCTTCCAGGCACCCCCAGGAATGGAGCATTATGTTGCCACCTCTTACAGCCTGAAATTACACTAACCCCTGGATATTTTTCAGAGGCCACATCTAAAGTTTTAATGGAGGGCAGAAATGGGAAGATCTTGGGACCAGACTGTCTTTTCCACACCTGTAAGCCTGCAAGCACAGTCACAGAGCTTCCTCCAAGACCTAAGTGTCCAAGGGGCTTGGGCACATTCATACACTGCTTCGAGCACTCACAGGTTGTTCTCAGGAGTGGGTAGTGATGCTCAGTGAGCTGAAGGTGGGAACACTTGCATTTGTTCACTTGGTTGCAGTAGAGACTTAAGACAATTGAAAACTTTTCACAGCATGCTTAGAATAAACATAGTCATTCTTTATCATACAGAGTCACACCTTACACATAAATAATTTGAATGTTTCACTCTTTCATGGAAAGTAACAGAGAAAAACCTTCAAGGTTGACACATGGGAGCTGGCATTACAAATCACACAGGGTCAAACCCAAATCTGGCACCCAAACATTCAGACATTTGGTTCCAGAGTTAACCTATACACCACCTCCCGCCCCTACCCTAGAAGGAACTGAATCAGGACCCTCCTTGGAAGACCATGCACATCAACTTCTGGTTATGGATCCCAACCCTGCAACCTCAGCCCCATCACTGAAATTCAGTCCTTTACAGTTGCAGTGGTATGAAATCCTGGTTGGAAGCTGCAGAAAGAGTTGGAGCTGTTGACTTCTTCAAGGTGCATTATCCATAGGTTTTTGGAGATGACTGAACTAACTAAGCCTACCCAAGCCGGATCCCTTGCAGCTATTTCTGTATCTTGCCTGACAAGCTGGCTACCAAAGCAGCAAGGCTAGGTATTGCACAGTCTAGCAACATCTGACTAAAACTGGGACCGTTTATGCGGGTTTTAAGCAGTGTGGGAACAGGTAAAGAAGCTAGCAGGGCTGCAATGAGAAATCTGAGCTTTGATCAAGGACACAGCAGCATTTGACTCTGAGCTGGCAGGGAGATCCCATCCCAAAGCAAAATAAAGTATGTTATTCTTTTCAGCAGAAGAAATTCTCCCCAGTGGTTTGTTCCTCCCAGGATCATTTTATGCGGTCTTGTCTTTAAAGTTTTTCCCCTGAGGAAGCCGATCGTTTAATATAGACTACAGCGTCAGCATCCAGTATTAAATCAGTCAGGCTACTCTGAAACGAGGCGAGTGGGCGTCCTGGAAAGGAAATAAAAACAAGTTTAATAGAGAAGATAGGTTCACCTTGACCCATGCTATTTATTGCAAAAGACACAGGAGCACGGTGCTTGCTCAACGGACGGTCACTCCACCCTGCCGCAGATGCGTTTTACACACTCAGTAAACTCCAGATGCTCACCGAGCGTGCACAGGAAAGGGCAGTCAGGCCCCAGGGGCTTTCACGTCTTGCTTTGCTTTACCAAGCTGCCCTGAAAGCTGCTCTCATTAACCCAACTGGCAAAGTTAGGCACTTGGCATTTCAGCCACGCACTTCTGGCATGTTTGGCTGCAAAGATGAGCTGTAAACATGTGAGGAAGAAAAATGTCAGGAAGGGAAACATCAACAGACCACAGGCGCAGTGCCGGATGGTGGGGATCAGCATCCGAGCCAGGTGCTGCAGACAGGATCTTCTGTCCCGTGTGCTGCTGCTTCTGCACCCCCACGGCCGTTTTAGGCAGGGCTCCTTCCAGCCAGGCACAGCAACTAACAGCTGCCCCATGAGGAAGCCAGATGTGATGCGTTAGGCACAACTCACACAATCCATCGCTGGTGTGAAACCAGCTCCGAGAGATTTACGTTGCATCCTAAGCCCTCTTATGTCACTAGTCAGCCACATGCCAACTACACACGAACCCACGGAAAAGCTGCGGTTTTGGTAGGTTTGGGGTTGGCTTTTTTAACTGTCATGTGAACTGACAAGATGCAATTCTTCAGCACCACTGTAAGTGAAAACACTCATTTACATCATTTAGTGTTTCACTTTATAAGTAACAATTCGGCCCATTATTGAAGTGTCAGCTAAATGAGGTAATTTATAATAATCCTGTAAACATGCTAATCACAAGAGGCTATAATCAGAGCTAATTACAGGGACACTTTGGAAATCCATCAGTTTGGGGCTTTAGTTTTGATAAAGGGGATAACAACTTGTAAGCTATGATTCCTTTAATTATAACAATAGTAACCACGTTCTTTTACATAGCTTCTTTCATGTCTAAAAAACCCACAACTTTTTGCAAACTATACATACCACAGGAATTGTTTAGCCTAACACCAAAGTGAAGCCATCTCTGTATGAAATAAGTAACTGTTTAACAATGCCTAGCAGTCCTGTGCAAAATGTGTAGAGGAAAGAAGGTGCAGGAGAATCTGACTTCTCTTGTGCCTCCTTACAAATACCCAGGGGGACCCTTGGATGCCCACCACAGCAGTCATCTGGTCTTGAGCATAAGGAAGGCAGATTCTATATGTGCCTGTAGGCTTAAAGAACTGTGGAGGAAGGTGGCAGCAGCATCCCCGCTCGTGACTGAGGAAGCAGGGGCATCACGTGGCAGTACCCTGTCACCTCTGCCCACGCTCACCTGTCCACGTCCTCTGCTGGGTGACAATAAAACTCTGACATTGCGACTGGGAGTTACAAATTGCAGCAGCTTCCTCGGCGCTGTGAACAGAGAGCAGGCACCCCAGGTGGCTGTAGGAGGGCCAGCACTTGTAGTCTTCTCCTTCCACCGTCCGGAAGCCCTTCAGGGAGATGTAGCCTGGGAACAGAAAGAGGGTGCTTAGGGAACTCTAAAGCGCACTTTCTGAGACTTGTTACACTAGACACTTCGGACGTTGCACTTCAGCGAAACTCTCAAAGGAAATGCGATAGGGATAGATTGAACTGACCGGCTTTGATGGAGTGGGTGGGTGGAGCTGCAAAGTTAAAAGAAACCCAGATCCTGACCTTTGGTTCGGCTACGAAGCACAGGACAGAAATTGCCCCGTGGATATAAGGGAAGGGGCTGAGCTCTCTAGAGTGAAGGGACAGAGGAGCGACCGCAGGGGAGAGTGAGAGGGGAAGGCTGCTGTACAGACCCACTGACCCTCCACTTCTTCTCTGGAGAAGCCAGCCTCACGACAGCCTCTCCCACACCTCAGCCCCAACAGCAGAACCAGCTTATCACAGATCCAGCACCGAGCTATGTGGAGCCCTGAACACCGGTGGGGGAAAGGGAGGCCAGGTCCTGCTCCAGGGGGATACAGAAGACATGACAAACCTAAGCAGGTGATGCTCAGGCTATCGTTCATTGACTGCTGAGTCTCTGGGATTGTCATCCTTTTGGTACATTGCCAACAGGTAGGTGTTGTTGGAAAATACTAGTAATTCCTGTTAAAGCTGCTGGTCCTTCAGTGCAAATGATGGGATGACTTTGTTCATAACGGTGCAAATTCCAGTTCTTTCACACATAAAGAGATTTCCTTCCACAAGCCGCCTTCACCACCCCACCATCTGAAGTGAATGCTCAAGAAAATGTAAGCCACAGTAACCATTGGACTTTTGAAGCCTTTCTTTTAATTAACCTCATCCCTACCACCAAACAGGTCCTTTTCAGAGAAACGTACCCCATAAAGCCTCATTTATCCATTCACAGGTCCAACAGGATGGTCTTTGGAAAAAAGATTTAGAGGGCACCAAGACCCCAGATACTCTGTCACAGTCATCTCAGTGTTGTCACCTCCCTACTGTATGTTCCTGTAATAGCCTGTGCACAGCAGGCAGAAGCCACCAAGTGAAACGGGAAGTTTCAGCATCAGCCTGGAAAACTGACCTGTTGGTCCACAGGATAAGATGACCCCAAGGACAGACAGGAGAGATGCTACTCTGGTCTAGTTACTTAAGCTATCCCAAATATAATCATTTGAAACACTGATGCACGTTATGAGAAGAGTGTTAGAGACAGTGCAAACACATGTCCATATGTAGGCCAGATTGTCTGCACTGCATTTACGTTGCAAAGCAATGCAATCATGCATAGCACCCGTGACAAGAAAACAAAAGTCTGCTCAAAAAAAAGATACTTTTGGTGCCTTTCCTAGTGGCTACACACTGCCTGCATGCATGGGAGATAGGAATTGGACCAGTTACCAGGTTCCTCACTCCCTCATTCAAAATCATTCACCTTTTAAAAGAAGAGGTCTCTTCTGCAGATAGAGCCCAGACTTGTACAGATGTAAAATGTTTTCAAAAGCTTTCAGGGTTTCATTTATTCCATATCGTAAATCACCTACATTTAAAGAAAAAGATGACCAAGATGAGTAATTCCACAAAATACCATTTAGAGACTTCTAATAAAAAAGTCAATGAATATTAGCTGGTACCTGTTGCATTCAGAATATCACTCAAAAAAGGCCGCAAAGCCTGTGGCGCAGAGTGTGGCAAAAGATAGGTGAAAAAATACCTGCAAAAAATCCCACAGACTGATTAGAATACAGTGGCTTAGTTTCCCTGGTGATTCAGTTGTCTGTATTTCCCCATGACTCAATTATCCATATGCAACTAGTAAGGCTGCTTTGGTTATTAAGTTACGTTTGACAAAGCACTTCACTGGCATCTCACAGACAGGTTCCCGTTGGCTGGCCTGAAAGCTCAATCCTTGCAGCACAGCACGCTGCCAAGCAGCACGTGAAACCCACCTCGCACAGGCTCATGCAACGGAGCTTTCCCTCTTTCCCCAGGGCCATTCTTGAACACTAAAGCATTGCATTTCCCACCAAAACCAGACCTATAGAAAAGAAAAGGCTCACACAAGACTCTTCCCTTGCCCTGGAAAGGTTTGGCATTCTTATTGCCCCTGGAAAGGTAGGATGACTCATTCCCTGAACCTTCCAGAAAACTCCTGTTCTACAAGAGACAAGTGTATTATTGCAAGGCTGCAATAATCTGTGCAGGGATTTGCCCTTTAACACTGAATCCTGCAAAATCAGGCTCCCTTACTAAGTCCTTCTGTGAAAATATCCCGTTGCCACGGCTTCCCCCTGGTACTTGACCAGCTGAGCATCAGTGATGAGTGGAAGTCCTCGTGCATTCAGCTGGTGGCCAACACAACGTGCTGCAGCAGTGTCAGCCCCTTGCCCGCTACCTGTTTCATCGCTCTTCCATAGGTGCCCACAGTCCCCACAGGGAGACTCAGGAGTTCCAGGGGAGCCAGCCTGTTCCCAGCAATGGGGGTTCAAAGCTGGTGGGCTCTGGCAGTTAGCCCACGCTGCCACCGCTTTCAGCAAACACAGCCGTGGATGTCAAGTGCCAGGGCTTGTTTGGCAAACAGTGAATTCACAGGTGCAACCTTTGGGGCGAGTTTCTAGAGGGCGTTGGGGAAAGGGAGCAGCAGAAGACAGATGCCTTCATTCCCACCAGACAACAACTACACAATTTTCCTGCCTTATAAGGAAAATAAATTTGCTTCAAAGCAATCCTTAACTGCCCTTTGACGGAGGCGAGCGGGAGTCACTCTGTGGAAGAAACACAAGATGCTAGAGGCTACATGGCAGTGTGTGAGCTCAACCATCCCAGTTTTTCCCCCTCATCTTGCTGGACATACCGATATGCATTGAAAAGATTCTTCTTTTCATTTATTCCTTCACATTTCCCAACTGCGGAGCATTTGAGAGGGAAGCTTTTTGTAGGGAAGTCGAGTGTGCAGTCATTATCTTCCTTGCATGACAGTTCCTCAGTGCTGGCATCATCCATGTCTGTCACTTTTAGGTTTCCATCCACCATAACAAACTGCCTCGGCTGGAAATCCAAGAGGACTATTGAACCCAGGGGGGAATGTGCCAAGTAAAACAGCAGTTTCACAAGACTCAGGCAAATCTGAGAGGGAGATGAATATGCATGGGAAAAAGAGATGAAAAACAGCTATTAAATTGGAAGTAGAACAAAGGGGAGGGCATTCAATGAAATTAAAAGCAAAAAAAAAAAAGCATATAGTACTTAAAAGGTAATTATATGTATGCTACAAAATTTATTATCAACATTGCCACAGGATTTGACTGGTAAGTAGTTTAGCAGCATTTTTTAAAAATTTGCATATACAAAAAGAGACATTTGCAGCTAGAGGAACTAGAGGAGAAAGCTGTGAGGAAAACAATAGCAGCCTTCATGTTTCAGGAGCTATATTGATTTGCTAGCTGAAATCAGAAGGGTTTTTTCCCACTCTGGCATAGAATTAATACATTCCCCTCCCTTCCCCCATGCTGCTCCATACAGACTGAGGCTCCATGGTCATTAATACCAGATTCATGCCTTGCTGCATCACTCAGCAGTATGAATTTGGGCGTACAATTGTGCTTCTGAAGAATTAGCCAAAGCATGCAATGTATTTATTGCCAGCTATTTTGCTTTTATGTCAACTTTCTGGCAGCAGGGAAAGGCCAGACAATACCTGATCCAGCAGAAAGTTCAGTAAACGATTTTTGAACAAACTGGAGTTAGAAAAGCGCATTTATACTGCGCCAGCACTTTGTTCAAGTAGCTTTTTGCAGCAGTTCCCATTCAGTATCGGGAGCCCTGGCATCAGACAAAGATACGATCAGACCGTATCGTCAGCTAGGTGTGCCAGGCAGACCCGCGCCACCCCTCGCTGCCTCCGATAGGGATCTGTGCAGGCGCGAGCGTTTGTTCGTTTGGAACGGCTCGCAGAACCACTGCTATCTGATGTGGCTCATCAGAGGGGAATCCCATCTGATTAGACACCTTCATTAGGAAACAGGACTAGACAGTGCCAGCGTAAATTCTGAGTTAGTGTCTTCATCAGTCAAAAGATTACTGAAATCTTAATGCCACCATATCAGACTTCGCCCCCAGCTAACTCAGCATCGTGGCTTTCTAGCTCTACAGGAGACTGCCACATTTGAGAAGATGAGGTGCTGGAAAGCTATGTAGAAGCCAGTATGAAACAGTTTGTAAGCAGAAAGTGGAACTCCAAGAGAAATGACCCTGGAAGCTCTGATGCTATCTCAGCTCAATTACTGAAGCAATCCTTAGAATCCCAGCTTCACGTCCCGCAGCTGAGCGAGCACAGTTGCCACACTCCCCCTCTGGCTTGGATGCAAGGCTCCCCTTCAACATTAAGGGCCGCATGCAGACAGGGATTTTATTTTGGGACTTTTGTTGTGTTTTTATTTTGCCCAAAGCATTTCTTATTGACATTAAGGTACCCACACTTCTAATGCTTCTAATTGATGCTCTCCTTCCTCCTGGGAACCAAACAAGTAGCAGCAACCCCCCAGCCGAGACTTGAGGCAAACTGTAACACAAGCTATAAGCAAAGTAAGTCCTGTGTCGTAAGTCATTTGTGTTCCTGGGGAGCTTAAGAGTCCCTACATGGGATGCTTAGGAGACAAGGCAGATCTAATGAACAGGGATGCCAGCCTAGCTGCTACGGCTGGAGGAAAGCAACGCAGTAGTGTTTGTACCGCAGTACTAGCTAAAGGGCTAAGATCAGAAACATCATACAAACACAAGGTGAGAGCCAGGCTGGTCTGCTCGCTGCCTAGACCAGGTAGCACACAGGCAACAACAGAGATGGAGTGCAGCAAGGTGGCTGTCCCCAGCCGCTGTCCCCAGCCAGAGCCAGCCGCTGCGGGGCCTCACCGCGAGCCCCTGGGTGCAGTGGCACAGCAGTGGCACAGCTGGCACATGGGGTAACACCGGGTGTCACACACCGCTGCCCTGAGCAAGACTTTGTGGCCATCTCCTCCTACATGTAGCTCTTTTAACAGCGCTCTAGAGAGCAGGAACGCACCTGCGAGACGCCAGGCCAGGGCTATTTTAATGTGATTTAAAGGGAGCGAAAGCAAAAGGATCGAAGGAGAGTTTGCGGGAGCAGTGTCAGCACAACCCCCGCCCAGCGGTCACCGCGGGCTCTTCGCATTTACCCTGTTTGCGGTCTAGAAGCGACTGATAAAACTCCCTCTGTTTGTTCTCTTACTTTAAATCTCTCCTCCCAAGGGGTCTGCAGAAGCTGAATCATCTCCAGGGGGGCTCCCAGCTCCAGCATAGCTGTGACCCGTATTTCAGCATCTCCGCTGTTATCGTAGCACTGGCCGTGCAGCTACCAGGAGGGAAGGAGCGAATGTCAGAGCGATGCTGCCGCCGGCGCCAGCGGGTCGGGGCCGCCCGGGGACGGGCAACACGGCCGGATCGACTAAGCCCGGTTACCGAGCCGCGCACCCCCCACCACCCACCCCCCCAAGAACTGTCCGCACCGAGGGCGCACACGCCGCAGCCCCCCGCTCCGGCGCGCCCCGCCGTACCTGGACGATGCCGGGATGCCGCAGGCGCCGCAGCAGCGTCACCTCCTTCAGCAGCTTGTAGGCGGCCAGGCGGCGGCAGCCGGCCGGCGCCCCGTAGCGCTGCACGCACTGCCGCACCTCCCGGCCCGCCCCGTGCACCGACTTGAGGGCGACGGCGCCGCCGCCCGCCAGCGCCGCCCGCGCCACCACCTTGGTGAAGCCCCAGCCCAGCATGCTGACGCCCGTCGCCAGGCTCAGGTCGCCGCAGCCCAGCCCGCCCGCCGCCGCCTCCTCGCCGCCCC
>JAVJGJ010000060.1:38486890-38504905 GCA_035590215.1 Microhierax caerulescens
ATCCCATCATATCCCATCCCACCCTTCTGTTGTTAAGTTTCTGTCCTGGCATGTGAGTGCTGGTTGGGTACAATGTTGTAGACATCTGCTTTGTGGTTGTCTTGTCTCAATAGCAGACGTTTCTTAGATCCACAGAAAGCCTCCTGTCACAGCTCTCGTCATATAACCATACCGAGTGCAAAGGCATGTATGGTTAACCTGCGTGACTGCACTAGGCCCACCACATCCTGGGAGTACTGGGTTTTTGGAACATTAAATGTGCTGCACACACCCAGCACAGTGCTCTAAAGCTGCTGTGGTGAAGAAAGCAACTAGGAGCTGGCCATGGCTGGATAGACGAGCCTGAAAGGGAACAAAATATCCCGGTTCCTGCTCTGCATACCTGGCTCCCGCAAAAAAAAGGGCCGTATCTTAGGTGTTCTTATCTACATTCATTCCTTCAGAGGCTAGAGATGGAGCAGAAGGCTGTCCACTGTCCAGAAAATATCAGGCTGTGCTGTAGTTTCAGTGAGTGTGATTGAACCCCATGCTGCTGAGCGTCTCCTGGCTTCCTGACAGGGCTAGGATGAGAGTCCTCACATGAAAAATTGTGGTGATTTTCCCCACTTCCACCCTGGCGCTAATGTTAGCTGGGCTCTTCTCTGAGCTGTAGATGCAAAACTGGGAGTCTCCTGTGCTCCAGACTAGTCGGGGTGAGAAAGCATCACTTCATTCCAGTAGTGAAGGAATTTGCCTTCTGAAAGACAGGCTCCTCTGGGTGCATGTGCCCTAACTGGTTCCCTCCTGTCCTAAGAGTTCTAGGAAGCAGTGTTTTCCCAGTTTCTTGTCTATGACACTGAGCTAAAAGGGCTAACATCAAGCTCTTGGGTTAGCATAAAATACCTGGGGAAAAACCCTGGGGGAAGGTCTTCACTCTGAGCACATACATGGAAGTCCTGGCCATCAGTCCAGAAGAGGGAAGCAAAGAGATAAAGTCTGGAAGAGGGATCAAAGAAACCTGCAGCAGGCATCCCTCAGAACAGGAGGAAGACTTAAGACATCTCTAATATTAGAGACTCTTGTGAGTGTGACCACCAGTGCCCTCACTTTTGGGGGCAGCTGTTCTACCTTGGACTTGATGATCTGAAAGGTCTTTTCCAACCTAAACAATTCTATGATTCTGCAGGGTGCAGGGGCAGGAGCTGTCCTGAGCAGCTTGGCTTTGCCACTCCACGTCAGCCAAGAAACCTTTTTGCATCCAGACTCCAGGCATGCCACACAAGGCTGTACTGGGCCCCACCGGGGTGGCACCCAAGGAAAAATCACCCACCAGCCACTTCCAGGCTTTTCTTTGTTTTCCCAACAGACAGGAAAAAGATAAAAAGGAAATTAGCTGCAGGTATGATACTTCCCTACAAGGAGCTGGGAAAAGCACTGGGGAGACAGACCTGGCTCTACTTTTTTGTCTTACCAGCCTCAATCCCTAGCAGAGTGCTTTGGTACAGATGACTGCGTGCCCCAGAAGTGAAATAGCACATTTCTCTTCCCCAGAATAAGGAAAAATTGTCCTTTTCTGTGGTGTCCAAGAAACCTGCAGCCCCTATATCTTTTTATAGTGCATGGCAGGCACAGCTGTGTCTCCCTAGGCAATTCTGGCCTGAAGTTTCTCAATGGTGTTTGGTAAAGCCTGTACTGGTACCCAGCTGACATACAGAGCACCAGGGAGCAGCTTTCCTGAACCTGCCTCTTGTTTTTTAGTGGGCAAGGGATCACCTCCTGGCTGGGGATGCAGGATGAAACCGCGTGAACACTGCAGGGTGTTTGCACATCACAGAGCATCATCTACTCCTGCGGTATGATGACCTAGAGGAGCCAGGACAGCTTGTCTCTCAAGAGAAAGAGCTGTCAAGGCTGAGGAGCACTGCCCCTGTTGGGTGCATGGAAAATCAGAGCTTGCCATCTGCTGGAAGACAGTCAGCATTGACAGGCGGGAGTTCTTGGGTGCAGGAACAGGAAAAAAGCTTGTGTCAGCCGTCCCTGGAGAGCTGGATGGCATTTGGGCTTGCAGAGAGCAGGAACAGCATCCTCTGACAGTAAGCACAGAGCAGGCAGGAAGCTCATGTCTCGGGCAGATGATGTCTGACAAAACTTGCTGCAGGGTTTTAACATGCTACCACCCTTATTCAGCCCTCCTTGGAGGCACCTGTCCCCATTGCAGGGGTAGCAGAGGGCAGTATGTGTTTGTGCAACTAATGCAGCTCAGCTCATTTGTTAGTAGGGCACAGCAGAGAACTGGCTTGGTGGCATCTTGCACTGGTCTGCTGAGCTATCTGTGTGCTGTTCACAGCACACTCCCCATCACAGCTTCCCCCACCACTCCCTGCACCACTGAGATACTTCCCTCCCTTTGACATATTCTCAAGATTCAGCCTTTTGTTACACAATCAGCACATCTAGCCCGACTGGCACCAAGCATCCCACTCCTGTTCACATTAGATCCCAGTAACACACATCCATCTGGAGAGTCCTGATTTCCCAGTAAGATTTTATTAATGTCTAGGAGAACATAGGCAGATATCCAGCACAAGGGCTTGAAGACTTGATCTACTCACGGACTAAACTTCCCCTAGCAATACAGGTATTGGCACCCCTGGGTGTAAGTCATACTAACATGCTCTTGATGTTATTTATATTACACAACAACCTTATTAGCCTGCTATCCCACTGCTGCACTGAATGAGACTGTGCACAACAGCAGCAGAGCCAGGGAAGGCTCTGGGACATTACTCTCCTAGCGTGGAAACCACCACAGGAACTTGACAGTGTACAGACTGTGTTCTTGCCTTTTGAATTCAAAAAGGTGAGAAAGAACAGTGGCAGCACCAGATGTCTTAAATTCCCTGTATTCTGTGATACATGAGGCACAAGCTCCTATTAGGTATCCACATATTTCTGGAAGGTGGCATTTTCACATAATAGTCTTCTCCCTAGCAGAACCAGGCTGCGAGCCTACATGCAGTGATCAATTCTGGCACATCTGCAGAAGAAGGGGGTGCGGGACCCTCTCCTGCCTCTAGCTCAAGTTGCAGACACATTTGTTCAGCAGCAGCATTTTAAGCAGTATTTGGTTCCAGGCACTTACTTCCAACCCTGCTGTACCTACTAGACGACTTGGCCCAAGTGCTGGCATACTTTGTGAGTAAATCAGATGGGGAAAATGATCCAGGTCAAAATAAGGCCAGCGGGACCCCCTCCCTCTCAAAAGAACAGTATCTCAGGACAATGGGCACAGGCTGTGGGAAGGGGTAGGAGGAAGCCCCCTTCTACACCACGGACTGGGAACCTATGATCTGAAGAGTACCGGAAGAGAAGTAGGAAAGACTGAATTAAACTGGGCAGAAGCAACAGGGAAAAGTAGTGACCTTAGTCTCTGATTTTTGTTTCAGATTGCTCCTACCAATTGTTCTTCTCATTTAGAGCAGGGATGGGAAAATTGCTTTGACCAAGAGAATATCTCCAAGCTTCTCTTCCCAAGTTCAGCCCAAATCTTGTGCTCCACTAAGTTTTCTGATTTCACTGTGTAAGTAGGAAACTCCCCAAACAAGGGCTTCACTAAGACTATGTTGAGTCTTAAGCAAACTTAGTGAAAACTATCAGCTGGGGTGTAGGTTTGTGTGGAGCTCCAGAACACCAAACTTGGTTCCAAGTCTGGTCAGAACCAAATAGCCATCCAGGAAAACAACATGCTTTGCAATTCCAGGTATGCTTCCAGATTGAAGATGCTCACTGGAGTGACTTCCCTAAGGTATTCTTCAGTAAATGATGAGGAAGGCTAGGAAAAAATTTCAAGTCTACTAATCCTCTACAGGGGCCTGAAAAATCTAACCTTTGATTAGTGTGAAGATCTTCAAAATCTGAAGAAACACTATCACTACCATGTCATGCTCCCAGTAGTCACGCCTGGCAGCCTCTTGCAGGGTTCCTTGGCTTTAATTTACACATTACTCCATCTAGTGGCCTTAAGGTTCCAGCATCCAAGAGTTTAAAACTCTGCCCTGGTACCAGCCGGAATTCAAATCTCTGCAGCAGTTTTGCCATCACCACTTTCGCCTCCATCTGTTAAGAACAACAGCAAATTCATCGTCAGTGACAGCAAATACAGCTTGGACTGCAGCTACTTAAAGTCAGTGTATTATGTCATGGTGCTTTGTCAGTATAGAGATTTAGAAGTTAAATGTTGCTCTGTAAATGCAGCCACCTGAGTTTGGGCAGGAAGAACAGTTCCCTGGACCTTCCTGGATTTGAAGACAAGCAACAGGCACCACGATTGGTCCTTGTGTTCATGCACTAACCCCATTTTGGAAATCAGAGTGTGAAACTAAGCACTTAAACCTGAAGATTTTGCGCAGTGGTGCTTAGATGAACTCACAGCACAGACTCAAAGAGCTGGCCTTCTGCTGGCCTTCTGAAACGCTCTCTGCCATGCTCATATACTGCACTGAATTGTTCCTCCCATCCACACAGCCCTCTCCTCACCTTCTCATTGCCCGTCCTGCCTTATGCCCTTCTGCCAGCTGATGTTTTCCGTGCCTTAACTCTCCCAGCTGCAGCCACAGGGTGGTCCCTAAGAGCCCCTGCACACCCCCACGTGTCTGACCTCAGCTGGCAAAGGGATGTTGTCTGTGATCCCCATCAAGGGGTCCAGATTCAAGCAGGGTCACCCAGACAGTTCAGAGGGAGAGCAGCCTGCTGCCCCCTCCCCTACAGACACCTGGTCTGCATGTGCACACGGGTAACGTGGGACCAGCGTGGTACATGTATGTTCACTCACGTGACAGTGTTTGGGAGACATGCCATGTCATGGGCATGGTGGGGATCTTCCCTCCAGAGAGAGGAGGATCAGTGTGCCATCAGTGTGGCCTTTGGTCCCCCACCACCAGCCACGGCCAGCACACCCTGACCTGTCCCAGTGCCAGTTAATGAAGCATCGTTCCAGGCCTCTGCTTACCTGTGCAAACACCTGCCCGATGCAGGATCGGGGTCCCAGAGAGAACGGAAAATAACAGTAATATGGCCTGCAAAGAAAAATGTTCAAAACCGTCACTCTTGACAGCTTGGTTGTAAAGAAACATTTCTTTATAGTTCATCACAATAGCAAGGAAATAGTCTAAATATCACCTGACCTAGCTGACTCATTAGGACAATCCCCAAATGAACATTTTTTTGCTTTGGAGCAGCAATGCAGCTCTACAGCAAGTTTCCTTGTCATCTCCACTTACTATATGGCTCAGTTCACACAGCTGTTTTGATGTGTACAAACCTGATTTCAAAGCTGAGTGTCAAGCATACCCTAAGTGCTCTCCAGCCCATCAGAAGGATATAACAATCCACCCAATTATTGCTCCTTTGGGCAGCTCTGAACCATATGAATGAGGGGGCTTTTGGTCAGGAGACCAAACTAACTCTAGGCTGAAGTAAAAATCCCTGTCTCATAAAGTAGGTAGATGCAGAGATCAGCACCAACTGCTCAGGTCACTGGTCCCTCCTATTGCACTCCCAAGTACTGCTTAGACTTAGGCTGCCTGCCCACTTGGCTGAACAGCATCCTCTGTCTCTCAGCCCCTTGTCCCCGCTTTAATACAGAGATATTCAAGCATCCTGGGGCCAGGGCTGTCGCACATTAAATCTTTGTATTGCACACCAAGGCAAATATTCAACCTTTTGACCTCAATACAAGTATTAAATAACATTAGTATTGGTCTTTCTTTGTAAGGTATTCTGTCGTCAAAAGAACTTCTGGCCAAAAGCTGCACATTATTGCACTCTATTTGCATTTGGATAAGGATTTAGAGTTACTCATAGCGGAATGGAAAAATAGTTTTATCCTGCCTTTTTTCCCCCTTGAAATCTTTTCCTGTAATGGTTCCTTATTACATATTTAATAACCTGGGAGTAAAAAAAAACTCACTTAGGTGCATCTTTGCTAAATCGGTCTGGATTGAAAGTGAGTGGATCCTCGAAATACTTTTCCATCCTTCCCATCATATATGTGCTAAACTGTCAAGAAAGAGTTTATTTGCATTAGTGAGGAGCAGCACACTGAAAACATCTCTTTGCTGTCACCGGTACAAAACCACAACTGCCTTCCACTCCCCAGGCAAAAACAATCCAGAGCCCCACTTCATACCCCAACTTTGGCTAAAATTTCAGAGGCACCAGTAGAAATAGGCCCAGGGGAGGACTTTGGCCTCTGACACACCAATCCATTACACTTGGATCAAGAGAGCAGCTAAAAGCTGATGGTGGATGAGACTCACAACAAGTGTCGTGTTTGCAGGAATTCTGACACCATCAACAATGCGCTCCTCCTCCAACCAGCGTACTGTCCCCGGGACGGGCGGGTACAGCCGCAGTGATTCTTTCAAAACCTGCGTTAGCAAAAAGCACAAAAGGTCAATTAGTTAATACAATGCAGAAAGCAGAAATAAAATTAATTACTTCACTATGGCCTTTCACTTTGGCTAAATGGGAGTTTTGACTTATGGAACAGTTGCTGGTGTATCTGCCTTGGACTTCTGTGGGCAAAATATATGGCTAAGTCAGCTCCTTCAGGTTCTTTCTTACAACTGGTAAAGCACAGAGAAAAAGAAGAAAAAAACCACAGGAAATTCAAGAGATGCCACACATTGAACAGATCTGACACCTCAAGTCAGGTCAACAACTAAGTGAAAAAAGTACTGGGAAGCAAATTCAGTGGGAATACCTAAGAGTGAAGTCTCATGCCCCCAGTGTGCTATTCTCAGTGCCGGCTCCCACCTCCTTCCCACTCTCAGCACTGTGTTCCTGCCTTTGTCCTGCTTCTGCAGCTCAGGGAGCTAAGCCAGGTCAGAGCACCAAAATGACAAAAAACAACCTGGCAAAGGAAAATTAACAGGGAACAGTGAGGAAAAAATGGAATGAGACCACTTCTTTTGGTGGCAGTGAGCTGTAAGAATGGCTTATTTCATCAAAGTGAAACCTAATTAACAGCGCACATTAGCATCGCACTGCAAATGCAATTAACAGCATGTATGCATGAGTGGATTAATGAAAAAGAAGCATGGACAAAAAGATTCAGAATTGCCTGAGTGACAGGAGAAGAGTCCTGTGGTCTCTGGTTCTCCATTGATGGACTGTCTCTGACCAAGGGCAACTGTGATTTTGGTTGTACAGATCCAAGCTTGTTCTGTTCTGCTTTGAAAGGCTCTCATGTGATCTGTCTTAAAACTGAAAAGCTTAGATACCTCATCCTAATTGGAGTGGTGTAATTGTGACGGTATTTGGTGAAGTCTAAGGAAGCCTGCCGATTTCTGTAATCACACAGAGATGCCTTCTCCTTATGAGAAGCACACCTCTGAGATCTATCCACTGTCAAAGCACAGTGCTTCATGGGATAGGATAATGCAAACGGTAAAACACCATCACCCACCGCAGCAGGGCAGTTTAAGAGAAAAGCGATCATGGCAGGCAGGGAAATATAAGCAGAAGAATAGCTGCTGGGATAGGGATTCAGCCTTTACTGAGGGCTAGTGGTGTCCCTCATCTTGTAAAAAAGGATTAGCAACACAAACACTGGCAAGTAGCCAAGCCCTGGTTTTGTAGTTTATTACCAACTGGCATTTCTATACACAACACCTCTTTTAGGACCAAGCTCTCTTTCCCCCTCCCTGCCCCCTGAGTGACTGAAGAGGGTTTCAGGACTGAACAATAAATAAATTTTTAAAAAAGAAATTACAAAACCCGGCCATTTATTTTTGGATGTCCGCAAACCCCACCGAGTTTATGGTGTGTGGTGAGATCATAGCTGGAAATGCTTTAACAATAATCAAACAAAAATAGAGCTGTGAGTTTGGGAAGTGCGTGGGATTCACACACAGGCTGGGCTTGAAGTTGCAAATCCTTCTTAAAATACGGCTATAGTTTCATCTTAGACAGGTAGGGATTAAGCAACTCCACTCTAGCTCCCAGCTTGGTAATAATTAAGGAAAGCAGTGAAGGAATTGTGTGGGACTCTGGGAAGAAACCTGAGGAGCATCCTTCCCAACAAGACTGGGCTGCTGCAAACGGCTTACAGTACCTGCCTACTGGCTCTCTGAGGACAAACACTGTCAGGACCAAATACTGGTTATTCTTAAAATTTTAAAAGCGCGGGGCTCCTCCATGACATGGCAGAGGTGCTACCAAACAGCTCTCACAGGTATTTTACCTCACTTCCACAGTACCTGCGATAAATAGGTGAGTTTGCCAAGATCCTCATTGTCAATGTCTCTCTTGGCACCAAGAACATCATCCACTTCTGCCTGAAGCCTGCAGTTAAATTAAAAAATGTTAACTGCAGACACCAGTTTCTTGCTAGGCAAGTTGACAAATTACATTTTTCACTTTCCAGACAGAGTTAGCCTTCAACTGCCACCCTCAGGCAAGTTGCCTACTGATTCCCAGCCAGCCTGCCTGAACTTGTGCCTTGTATCAGGATGAAGCAATGTGCATCCAGTGCATCAGGTAGGATTTGGGACCAGTATGTACAAAGGCTTGGGGGAAAAAAAAATAAATAAAATCACATAGATGGAATTGAAATAATTAATCTTAAGCTTTTTAAAAAAAAATTAGATATATTTGGACTATGAAACTTTATTTTGGAAGGCAGACTAGAATTTATTGGGAATCAATCCTAGCTTTTTCGTAATCCTTACAATTAAGTTTACCTTGAAATTAACAGCAAGCTGGGTTTGCAAACTGGAGCACACATACCTTTCCAGTATTTCAGGATGCTGAGCCAGTGCCATTACTGTAAATGACAATTGATTGGCAGTGGTTTCATGACCTAAAGACACCAAAAATTGGTTTCAAGGTTAGTATGAAATAATAGTGTGACACAAAGATGGTTTACAAGTGTGACTGCAAACAGGAAACTTTAAATATCAGGCTCCAAATGTTTTATTTCAAGTATGCTAGAAATAAAAGGAAACACAAAAAGGGATGTAAATTCTATGTAAGGAGCTTTCAAGAATGACAAGATGTAGCTGGTAAAGATACAAGCCATCTTGCTGAACACTGCAGTGGCTGTGTATGGCACCTACTGGTTATGAGCTCCCTAACAGAAGGGTAAGTGAGGTTTCATATTTGCCTTGTCATATTATGGGACACATGGTTCTGCTGAGAAGCAAGGATTTACTCGTTTGGAGGGAAAACAGAACTTCTCACTGTTTGTCTTTGAAATGTCTGCTTTATATGGATAGTTTTCATTGCTTCATGGATAGGCAGATATATTATTTTAAAGCATTGAAAAAAACAGACTTCTGCAAAAATTTATTTGTTGCAGTAACACTTTTCTTGTGAGAGAACAGTGTTTTCACCTCACTTTCTTAGAAACGTAAATCCTACTGACTTGCAAGATAAATCTTTCTCTGTTGTTTACCTCATGCATCATCTCATCCCCTGCTTTTTCCAATAGGCTTCACAGTGCTCTCTCCTACCGAGCACTGACTAGCGCTCTTAAGGCAAGAATTGTGTTTAATCACGTGGGTGAGGTGACATGAAGACATGCTGAATATGTTTAAAAGATGCTTTCAGTGGGGTTTAGCAGGATCTGGGAGGCAGTGCCAGATTTCATGAGAAATAGCCTTACACCTCAGCAGGCAATGCTGCCCTCTGTACCACAGGTTGGAAACCACTGGACTGGCACTATAACATATCATTTGCCTACGAGAAAACTAAGGGTTCTGTTCAGACTTCACCCAGCAGGTCCTACGCCAGTGTAATACTGCTGTCTTCCAACCAAGTGACTCCTGGTTACAGCAGCATCACACGGAGCGAGCAAGGACATGACCCTGTAGACAGCCCAAGAATGGGTACAGCTTCCCACATGACATATCCAAGCATTAAAAGACTACCAACCTGCAATAAAGAAAGTGATAAAGTTATCCAGAATGTTTTCGTCATCTCTAGTTTCCTCCAGAGCTGTCAAGAGGGAAAAGCAAACAAAATTAGAAGACACCCACGTGCCCCAGCTGGAACAGCCAGAATGCTCTTTCCTGTTTTGCACATTTTGTCTGAGGTGGCATTGGGAGGAGACACAGAATGGGCAACTCAGCAGTGACTTGCAACCAGTATTTGATTTAACAGAAAGAAACAGGGAATCTTCAACGCAACTCTCACTATAGTGTGAAAAAGACATTAAAGGAGGATCAACGTTCAGATCCCCAAAACAATTCCTCCTGAATCTCATGGTAAAATGTGCCATAGAGAAAATCAATCAAACAGCAATGTGTCCCCTACCGTCTCCTTTCAGTATCTGTGTAAGAACATCCAGTGTGGCTTCCTTCCCATTCTGGATGGCCTCTCTCCTCTGGTCAATGCACTCCTTCCCCACACGCCGCAGCAGCCTCAGACTCTCCTTGACCTCCTTTACCAGCTTCTGATTCCCTGGCATGTACTGAATACAGAATTTCTCCAGTCATTTTATTCCTTTTGCTGGTAAAAAAATATTCCTAATGTTATTTTTCAAGCGAGTACCTTGTTTTCTGCTAAATGACATCTGTCACAAAAATGTCTGCTCTCCCCAATTGAAGGGTTTGAGTTGAAATGGGAAATATTTCCATCTGTGCATGCTGATGTCCTGCCTTGTTACAGCTGATGTTTTGGGAACCGTGAGCAAAATTCCTCACCTCTCCACGGAAATAAATCGCAGCATGCAATACAGAATCTCACCTTGGGGCCCAAAAAGGAAAACAGAAGCTCTAAAAGCCTGAACTACAGCTTCCTGAGAAACTGCGAAATGTTAACTTAAATATTTCATATTACATACGTAATTTCCTAGCATATTAATTTGGGTTGAAAATACAATTTCTTTATGGTAAGGATGTTCAAATTTCTTCTACCTTGAGTGAAGGCTGCCATCCTTCTTGGACAAATGACAAAAATCTCAATTTTTGCAGTGATGGGTGGGCAAGTGTAAAACCATATGAGAAGACAATAACATGAGAGGGGAAAAGAAGGTAGAAAGAGAAAGGAAGCATTAAATGTTAATGTTACTTATGCAAGTGTTTTAAAGCACTAAATGAATTTTATCTTGATGCCTGCTAGAGGGAAGGAGCTACAGATGACTGTTTCCCCATCGTATATGGGCCTCGCACAGCTCTAACCCACTAATTCATGCAGCAGCACAGGCTCTGAGCAGAAAGGACTGAAGTGAAAAGCATACAGACCTTCATGAAGGACATGCGCATCTTGGCCATTCCCTTCAAAACCATAGTCACAGCGTGTGGGAAAGGTGTCTGATCATCACTCAGTGCATTTAATTCCAAGCCAAAGGCTACCTGAAGAGCAGGAGAGAAAAAGGCAACTTGTTGCATCCTCCTGGCTCTCCGGGGCTGGGGTGAAACAGCAGAACAGCCTCACACCACCGCCTTTTCCTACAAACACTTCAGGCTAGACCCTGCCTTGCAGGAGGCTGCGAGGGAAGGGCAATATCTACATTATGCTTCCTCCTTATCTGGGGTATTAATAATTTACTATTACTCTCTGTTAATCCCAAACTTTTTGCAAAGAGAAGGGAAAAGTGAGCATAAGGCAGAGCTCATGCTGCCATATAATGGTAATAACACAACATCTGCACAAGAGCAAGCACTGGTGTGCCCCTTTCGGCAGGAGGGGTGGGAGGTATGAGGCTGTAAGGGCTTTTGCAAAGGGTCCCCATCCTGCAGGCCACAACCAGGCTGTGCAACCTAACTGCCCCTCCCTATGGCTCAGCCCAAATGGAAGTGGCACAATTCATTAGTCCTTCAGCTCTTCTGGCACTAGTGGGTAAAGGTTTTGTTCCCTGGCTCCAGCTCCTGATCACATCCTGTTGCTGGTACTTGTTACTTCCAATTCCTTCTTGTTAGTCGCAGAGGAAACAAGAAAGCGGACAGCTGGTACCTTTGCAATGATATCCATAGTCACCCAGTTCATCATCGTTAGCATGCTAAACTCTTTTTCTCCATCTGCCTTTTCCTCTAGCTTCTCCATCAGCTCCTCTGCTTTTTCATTAAAAGTTTCCATCAGACCCATCAGGTAGCTGAACAATCAATAAAAAAGAGAGATGGAGGCTCTGGAGAGGACATCTTTGCTCAGGCAAAATTACCTTAGTTATCTTCCATAGAAAACGGTAAAGATTTTTCTTTTATTTGTAATAAATATGCTTTTATACTTTAAAAAGCAGATAAAATGAGCTAAATGCTTCTTAAAGCAGCCCCACCCTGTCCTGCCATGTAAACAATGGCTGTTGTGGCAAAGGGCTCTGGTCTGTGCATGCCAAAGCAAGTGGACTTCATCTTCAGACCCTAAACGTAACGCATCGAGGCACACACAAGCAAACCAGACCAACCCCCTGTTTATTAATCACACGGTATCTCCCACAGGGAATCACTCAGGTGAATGATGAGGCTTGCCCACATCAAATCCCTGAAGTCTTTTTTCTGCCAAGATAAGGCAGCCATCACCACACTCCTAAATATGCAACCCTGCGACCTTTCTGCTGTCACTGAGCTCTTATGGGTGTCACTGTAAAATTATACGTGTCCCAGAAATGGTGTGTTGGACTACGTAAAACATGATTTTGGCACTAAATGTCTTTTTTCTCTTTCTAAGTATGAAATAATGGGTCAACAGCATAGAGAATCATGGAAATACAGTAGAAATAAGCACTAGATCATCCCAAAGATATTTGCCTTACGTTCGGCTGAAAGCTGGATCCATTATCCTCCGCTGCTTGCGCCAATGCTCATGGTTGCAAACCGTTACCAAGCCATTCCCTAGAAACCTAACATTTAGGAAAACAAGGAAAGGAACAGTTTTCAGCAAGAGAGCCCACAACATCCCACATAGTCACAAAGATAACTTTTTCACATCTGTTTTCTTGCATTGTTCCCACACATAGGGAGCACCGTGCTGCTCTGACTACACAAATGTTGCATCACTGTGGACAACGACTGAACTGCAGATACGTTTTGCCTGGTCAGCATGGACTGCCAAGTTCAATAAGATGCTGGTTCATTACAGCTGTTATGCAAATACTCCATGTAACAATTGGATTAATATTTTTCTAAAGCTTCAGGCTAACAGAGAAAAATCCCTTTTTTTGTTACTGAACTTAGGAGCTGGGAATTTGCATGCATTAAGGAATAATTCAGTCATCTAAAATCTAAGTTTTGAACAAACTATTCCACGATTAACTGAACATCTACAGAAGAGGAGAAATATTGTCAAGGTAAAAAAAAATCCAACATAACCTCCTCCTTGACTGGGAAGACATTTGACTTGACACATATTTTAATAGGTACATGCTGCTTATGTATGCCTAAAATTAGTTACTGGTCCCCACACTAAGGTAAATGGTCTGAGACAATGCCTGTGATCTTATTAAACTTGCACTTATTTTCTTCAGGTGGGTTTAGCCTACCTCTCACCAAATAAGCTGAAGATACGACCATACACCAGCCGATCCTTCGGGTACTGTGGTGACATCAAGAACTCCTAAAATCAAATCTCAGGTCAGTGAATACTGAGCGTGATCTGTTTCCCAGACAAAACATAAAAAACCACTCACTCTTTTCCTCCTGTAGCAATAGTCTGAAGACTAGATTAATTATTTGGTGTGCCCCAATTCCCCAGCTCCTGTGCTGCTAGATTGTTTTGTGTGCCTCTAGCACATTTTGCCCAATGACCTGAAATCTCACTCTGTGGTTACTGCAAAGATTTAGAGGAAGAAATTCAGTCTCTCATGCCTCATGCATTTGAGATATTAAGCTCTTGCAGAGAGTCAGCTTTTCTAAAATGGTGGATGCTTGCTCTACCTGCTGTTTAAGTAAAGGTAACAAAGCAAATTAACTGATCAGAGCACGTCAAGCTCCTAACTCAGCCAGAGCCACTCTCTCTGCAGGCATGAACTGACTGCACCATGCTGCCCTGAATATCAGGCACCACCTCACTCTTTCTGGAGGGACAGGCCAATCCCCCAAAATAAAGATTTGGCTTTATTTTGCATTACCTTCACTCCTTCAGGACTCAGAATCAGTACTGAGACTCTGTGAAAGGTATTCAACCGTACAATAGGTCCATATTTTTCTGCCCTACAAGAAGAGAAGGGAGAGGGAAAAAAAAATAATTAGATAATTATGATACAAACCACCAACATGTGAACAGTTCAGACCTAATAACCTCAAAGGACCAAAGCAGCACGTACTGGGAACTACTGCAGTCTTCAGTGAATAAAGTCATTAAGAGAAAGATCAGTGCTCTCTCTCTAGCTCCTCTACTGACCTTCTGAATGATGCTAAATATATAATTCAGGGCCCCTGTGCCTTGATTTCCCAATTTATGCTACAGGGCTAGCCCATTCACTATTATTAATGTGTCTCAACTTACCACTGCAGGAAGAAATCATGCATAAACTCCTGTTTCCTCCACAAGATCGGCAGATGTCCAAATAAAAAGCTGCAGAAAATGAAGGTTAAGAGTGTCACGACAATGCCAACATAGGATTTTGTATGGACTGCAATCCTTGTTGCTCAATGATGCAATACAAGTGTTGCTCATGTTTTCCCCCTTCTAAGGAAAGGCAAAAATAAGACGTAACTGTGCCAATGCCCAGCCCCCACATGAGTGGGCTAGGGACCAGGGTCAGACTGATGCACTTGGGCAGCCAGGAAGACCAGTGGAGAGAGGCAGGACAAGGTCTTTTTTGCTGCTGTATTATAGGAGATATCTGGGTCTGGGTGGGAGCTCCCAGCAAACTGCTTTGCTCTTTGTCTAGCTGACTGAATCTTGACTGCATCTATCATGTTTCTGTACATGCAACACACATTTGCTTAAACATTCTTTAGTACATGCTCAGCCCTGGTAAGCATAACTTTGGTTCTGTCAATAGAGTTAAATTGAGTAAAATTAGAAACCATCTCCTGTCTAAAGCCATGTCACCCCAAATGCTGAAAAAAAAAGGGGGCAAGCTAGAAGTATAATCACTGATTAATACAGAAATTGCAGAATTTAATAAAAAGGTTAAGTCTTCAAATACAACAGCTGTATTAAAGTTAAAGAGATCAGTTTCTTCCTTTGGCTGCAAGTGGTGAATTCCTACCGGCTTTGCATACATCTGAAGATTTGGCCAAGCTTCTCTCTAAATGAAGCAAGCTGCACTTGAGACCTGTTTTCCATTTGAGAGACAGACAGCTATGCTATCATCCTTTCTAGTATAAACAAGCTATAGTAGAAAAACAGGCTCCTTTTTTTTTTTTTTTTTTTTTTCTGTAGGAACCAGGAGGCACTTAAAATAGCAAGCATTCACAGGTACCCAGCATCTAAAGAAACTTTTAATCCTTCACTTGACTCCTCCACTGTAACTGGACTCCAAAAAGATATGAAAACCCTAAATACGACAGACGAGTCCTTCATTAGCTGAAGCTCTGGAAACCTCTATCTGCAGCACATGAAGCAAGGTCCCACTCATGGCTCCTCTTGTGTGAGGCATGAATCCTCAGAGGTGTCTTTTTCATCCCCTGTCCCATCACTTATTTAAGTCAGGTGTTACAACAGGCCTAAAATGTTCATCTCTAATGAGAAGTCCTAATTACTTACTACATGCCATAAAAAAAAAAAAAGGCAGCAAAAAAAAAAGTATGGGCTTGATTTGGGATATACAACAATGTGACACTATCAACTGTAAACATGTATTTGCAAAAAAATCCTTTTTGCACATTGCTTGTTATTAAATCTTTAATACGAAGCAAACCTTTGAAGACATGACCTCCTTTTTTCACAGGTGAGCCATTGATGCAGTAAAAATGACACAAAGCCACCAGGACTCATTTTTCCAGCCTGTTCTGCACAAGTCTGTTAGAGATGTGCTGCATTAGTTCTGATAAAAATAAATCAGCCCAGGAAATCAATGGTGGTAACATAATCTTGTCATCATGCAGCCACAACACCTGAGACAAAGTCTGAGGTTTTCTTAAGATCCTGTTATACTTCATCCTAAAATAAGGCTTTCTTAAGCTTTTATCAAAGCAAAAGAGCCAAGGGCAGAGGCAAAGTTGTGCATATGGGACAGAATAATATCTTGAAAGGATACAGGCTGTGGACTAGCTTGCTGGGGAGCAGATCTGCTGACCACAACCTGGGGGCTGGTCCCAGTGGGCAGCAAGCTGGACACAAGCCAGCCTTTGCTTCTGGTGCTGCTCTTCTCCAGTTACCAGATAACAGTCTCAGCTGAGGAGTGTTTAGATTCAGATGAATCCTATTTCAGAGTAATTTGGGTTGGCAAGGACTGATGGAGGCCACCAGTCCAGTCAATGTGAGAGCAATGGTACCTGGTTCAGGGCTTCACTCAGTCACCTGTGCCGGCATTTGTGCATCCCCATGGTGAGGGTGTTTCGCCTTTATACTTAACTGGGATTTCCTTCAAGTCAGCTTGTGCCTATTGCGCTCTGTCCTTCTTTTTGCAACTCCAGGGACAGTCTGGCTCCATCTTCTCATAACCACACATCAGGTAGCTGAGAACAGCCTGTGGATCCATCCCCTCAGCCCTTCAGCAGCCACTTCTCCACCCAAAGCAAGCCCAGCTCTCAGCCTCCCATGAATCCTGCCTGCCCTCCACTGGATGCACCCTGGTCTGCCAATGTCTGTCTTGTACTGGGGAGACCACCACCACACATGGCACCCAGCTTTACACACACACACCCCTTTTTGTTTTTTAAAAACACGTCTTTTGAAAGCTGGAAGTACTTGATTTTCCTTCCCTTGGACACTTAGGAGTGGAAGTGTTTGTGCAACACGTACTGAAATAGGGGGTTTGGACTGTCTGGCAATTTGTACTTTTGAAAAGCTATCAAGTAGTGTGGGCTCACGTGACAGACGGGCTTCCACCGAGGCATATTGGTACTAGAAACCTTCCTGGGAAGGATCCTAGGCTGACCACCAACAGCAAACTTAAAGGAAAAACTCACACAGATGTGGCTACCCCTAGGCTTGCTTTAATCACAACTTAGAGCTGGGCCACCACCTCAGTGAGTAGCAGAGAACAAAGTGATACAGCACAGCTTATATACACTTATCAAATCATTAGTTAATGGCCAAAGTTTTTAGATGTTTCCTTTGGTCTTGCCAGTTCTGTGAATCTATCACCTGACTCTGTCCCAGTGGATTCTACTCTGTTCCAGTCTCTGCCTTGGTTCCAAGGTCCTCCTCAGATCGTGACCTTCTTTCTGTCTGCTTTACCTCACACAATCTTTCAAGCACACTTAGTCTTTGAACAAGCAATTCTTATTCACATATACTGATTCTTTCTAGAAACACCTCTCTTGCTGAGAGCACCTGCGTACACAAATTGATCACCTATTGTTTCTGTATTCTCCTACTGATTAACTTGACTGGGTTTTAAACCAGCCTTGGATTAGGGCTATACAAGGGACAAGGTCTGGTTCTGCCATTTAGCAGCTTCAGCAGCACATGTAAATTTCTTAATTCAAAGTACATTTTCTTTAACAAAACATCAAATCCTGCAGAAGGAACAGAAAAGCAGCAGCAGGGTGCCTCCAGCTGCCATCAAATGTGTTATTTCGTGCCACAAAAATGCACCTAAGGACAGGCAAGTTCAAGGATGGCAAAGTCCATCCTCTCCCTAATCTTAGTATCCGACCCTGATGACACAAGTAAGGTGAAGCCTGGAGTTGGGCTGCCAAGCCCGGCATCCCTGTCGGAGTGTTCGTGTCAGGGTGCTGGGCTGGCACGGTGTCCCTTGCCGTGGCACACTACGGGGGGCACGGGCACCCAAAGGTGAGGCTGAACGGGGGCGCCTTGTGACGGCGCTGCCACTGCCTTGCTGGCAGTTTTCTCGCTGCCCTTTGTCACTTAGGCCTCGGGGTTTTCTGGAGCCACACACCCGGCTCATGAGGGAGCGCAGGGGAAGCACCTGGCGGAGCCGGGGTCGCCGTGGCAGGACGGCCGGCAGTGCCGGGCCAG
>JAVJGJ010000060.1:38509449-38529382 GCA_035590215.1 Microhierax caerulescens
TGTGCTGAACTTCCCCATCTGTCACTTTTCTGCTGGGGACTGAACTGCCATCGTGTGGACATCTTGCCAACTTGCATATTCCTGTAAACACGAAGAGCGAGAGAGAGACTTGGGAGCTGAACAGAAGAGCAGAGAGCTAGGAACCATTAACTGGTGCGAAGTTACAAGGTGAATTTGAAAAGTTGATGGCACATAGGGTTAGTCCAAACCCCTGCTGTCTTTTCCTTTTCTTTTCATAGCTATTTAAGTTTGAAAACATTTACTGCTTTCTCTCTCGAGGTCCAGTGTCGATAAGCTGTAAGTGAGGATGGCAAGGAGAAGGCACAGCAGAAGTATCTCGTGATGGGAAATGTCTTCAGCAGCACACAGTTAGCCAGAGGGCTGGGTATCCTAGGGCAGTCTGAATTTTCCAATAAAACACATTTCTAAATAAAGAGGTTTTAATTTTACTGTTAAATGTCTCCATCTGTTGTGGGCTACTGGTTAAGTGCAGATGGTGATTAGATTACTACCGCTCGTGGAGAATTTACAGCCTAAGACCTCACCCCCTGCCTAAAGGTCCATATGGAACTAGTAGGGGTCTGAGGCTAGCATGAGCACTGCACTTCATCCATCTTCAGCAGAAATGCAAACTTTAGGACTGATTTTACTAGGCATCTCCACCTTTCCCAGGCAGAAACGCTGTCAGGTGGAATCCTAGGACCAACTGTTGTTTAGGGATTTTGGTCCTTCTGCCTGGCTCTAGCAGCTCTGCCACATGTGGGCAATCCCCCAGGAAGCACTGTCCACCACATATTCATTGTGTCTGCAGGCAGTGTGCTTTCACCTTCCTCCATTTGAACATTTCACATAGTTGCTATATTGTGGCAAATAATCATTTGCTTTTAATAGTGCAAAAGATAAAGTTTTCTGATCCAAGGATTGGAAAGTTCAGGATAGAAAATGTATATTTTCAAGCTTTCTAGCTGCACAATTGCAGCTTACCCTTACCGTTGAATCTACTATAGCC
Source organism: Microhierax caerulescens (assembly GCA_035590215.1). Classification (NCBI taxonomy): domain Eukaryota; kingdom Metazoa; phylum Chordata; class Aves; order Falconiformes; family Falconidae; genus Microhierax; species Microhierax caerulescens. Next base: position 38,510,459 of record JAVJGJ010000060.1, read on the forward strand.
ATAGTTCAGGCAAATATTTTTGTATATCTTTGAACCCTGGATACAAATGCCGTGATGCCAGTGGACAATTATCCAGCTCAGATGTGGACAGGAAAACTCTCAGAAAAAGTAACTGCTCATAATAAATGAGCTGACCTAAAACAAGACCTTTTGCCACAGGTTAATCTATGCTGGATACAGGAGTGAAGCATACCTTTGCAAAACAAAATCTATGGTGGGCACATCACTGCCAAATACAGTACCTTTGCAGTGATTTTCACCCAGCTTGTATATACTGAGGTCCTGATTCTTCTTAGTCAATGGAATTTTCCATTTGCAAGTGGCAAGTGATTGGCAAGATGGTTAAAAATAACGAAAACAGTGCAAGGGTTTAGTCATTGCCAACAGGTAATGCCCTGAGGAACAAGCTACTTGATGTCGGTGCTTACAACAGGCTGAGCACTAGGGACTATTTTTTCTTCCTTAAAAATAGCATCCCTATTTACCATACTATTGTTAAGGAATAATTGCCATTTACATTGTAGCTGCTTTTTTGACCACATTAAAATACTGCTCAAGGCAACCCTATAGCTGCACCTGTGCCCCAGGGCAAAGTCTAGACATGAAAACCTTGGGAAAGTCATCCAAGGCAGCAAGGTATGGACACGTCAAATGTGTTTGAGGTCTTGTTTGTTTAAAAAGGAAAAAATAAGAATTCTTAAAATTTAAGTTTGGAATGCATTTATTAGTTACCAAATAACACATCTCTTTTCATATAGGAAAATGTGTGTTTATATTTGAAAGTAGCTAAGGGATCAATGCATCTCACATGTCAATTTGACCTTTTGAAGAGGTCTATTGGCATCTTTATGAGAGGAAAAGCAGGCTTGGATATTGACTTGTGACCAGTTTTCTCCTCTGCACTTCTAATTTCTGTGTTGATTGCAACCAAACAGTGCCAGGCTGAGCTCATGCACAGCAGGACAGATATGTAGTGGGGACCCCCACCCCCCTCCTGCCCCACCCCCTGCCCCATACAACCATATTGACTCTAACAGGTTAAAGAAGAGGCAGGCTCTGCTCGATTCAGTGCATTCCTGGGAGTGTTTTGCTAGGTTTGGGCTGTGGGGCAGTGGTACATGAGCGGCTCTTCTCCCTTGGCCATGCTGAGGGCCAGCACGAAGGTGTGACTGGTAAGAGGTGGGGAAGAGGCAGGTAAGGGAGAAGAAGGCAGGAGAAACACCATGGCAGTACGTGAAGCTGGGGGCCCAGGCTCATCTGTGCATCTGGTGGCAGTATTGCCCACAGTGCCACCACTGAGCATGAACTTGAGTCGCTGCTGTGCTTAGTAATGTGATATATGTATCATGTGCTGCCCATACACTGCAACCTGACACAGAGAACCTGGGCAAAGCCCAAGCTCCCCCAACGTGGGGGATGTCCTCATGGCATGCTTCATCCAGGGTTCAGCATCCAGAAGGGTTTTGCCAGCATTTGAGTGAGCATCCCCGCTGCAACAACCTACCTCTTTCACTACCTCTCCATTGCTTTGGCAGCAAGCTCTAAACCCAGATACTTGTGGGAGGATTTGTCTATTGGATGCGTTGGAAAGAACATGGCAAGTTCAAATGATTTCAGCCTGAAGATAATGTCTATCCTGCAGACTGCAACGCAGCGTGGCAGTGCTTGGGCTGGCTGCTGGGTACCAGAGGCAATGTAAATGAAAAAAAACAACACCTGACTTCTGCACAGAGCTACTCTGCCTTGGAGGTAGAGATGAAGAGGTAGCAAGGCTGTGTTTGCACTATTCCCTTAGAGATACGCTGGGTCCTCCATGTGGCGCAGCTGTGCTAACATAAGGAAAGGAAAAATGTGTAAGGAAAAATGCAGATGCTCCAGTCTTGGACACAGAGGTGAATCAGGAGAGAAGGCAATAGACCATATTGCTACTAGACACAACTCTGGGACTGCCATGTAACAGGTGCAGCAGAGCAGCTGCACTGTGGTAGCCATCATTACTCTGTGCTATTTTAAGACCTTTAGCCTGAATCAGCATCCAGGCAGTATATTGGCATGTTGTAACGTAGCAGCAGGGTTTATTAGTTTATCTAAAGCTTAATTTGTATGACATCCTGGTATATAAGTGCATTTTAAAATGAAGAAAAAAGCTACCAGTAAGAATCCTGTTAAGCAGCAGATGATGTATCAGGTATTTAAATGTACATGTACTTCTGCGCTTTGAATAGCACAGGCTTATTATTAAAATACCAGGGACCTAGACTGACAAATACCAGGATTTAGAACAGATATGTTTTAAGCTTGGAAGAGAACATCATGGTCAGAAATAACTTCCCAGCATCGCAGCAGCATACTGAGCTGGCAGACAAAGAAAAGCACACACACATCCATGCAAACTAAGCTGGCACGCTTTCTCCACTCAGCACAGGCTGGGAGAAAGGATAAGAGGGAAAACCCACCTTATTTGCTAGTCTTATCTCTTCCTCTGCTGATAAATGCTTCCCCTGTGAAGCTGGTGGCACCCACGTAACACTGTCAGAAAACACCGGGGGTGTCTAGCTCTGTGTTTGCCGTCAGCCGAGCCATGGCACAGCTTGCTCTTACCGACTGTGGGCTGGTTTCCATATGCCTTTAGCGGTCACCAGAGACGGCGTGCCACTGAGCGAGTGCCAGCTGGGGGCTGGGGGCAGTCACCACCAACAATGTGCAAGATGTAGGTGGCTTCTCCTTATGCTCAAGAGGTTCAAATGGGCTAAAGCGGGTGTAAGGTAACTAATAGTTGAATCAGAAAAAGAATACTTGACTACCTGGAAAATGATGGTTGAATTCCTAATTGGTCTACGGCAGACATCCTTGAATCGTCTCAATTCCTCTACAGTAACTTCTGTTGTGTGTGCCTTTTTTCTACCCAGAGGTTTTTAAGCATAATTATGATCAAGATTCTCCTTACAATCTCACAGCTAGAGCTAGCTGAAACTTGGTTAAGGAGCCAAAAGGAGCAGGAGAGGAATATGGAAGAAGAAAGACTACATCTCAACTTTCCATTTTCTTCCAGTCCTCTAGTCCCATCAGCTCAACAGGTGCCAACTCTTTTTAACAGAAGAGTTTACAAAGGAATCCCTTGTTCCCTGACTATTTTGATGTGTCTGAAGTGAATTTCTGCACTTTAAACAAATGTGCTTGCATCTTCACTGCAATGGGAAAAGCCTAATGACAGTCTGGTGCCTGATGGCATTTATAGGTTTTCCAATGAAATAAGAGCAAGTATTTTGCAAAAGGCACTTTATATGTCAGTTCTCCCCTTTATACTTCATAAGAAGTAGGGAGACAGTGCTATTCTGATCATCTGTTTTGTGAAGATGTTCTTCAATATCAAAAAGTATTTAATGGGTGTATCAGAAATTTCAGGAAAAATATTTAAAACAATTTACTATATACATCCATGTTTCAGGCTTAAGAGGATGCTATCAAATTGAAACTGTGAAATTAAGATGAATATCCACAGTAAAAGATTTAGATACAAGGTTTTGCTTGTGAACTTTTCTGGGTGCACTAGTCGTTTTACATTTGTTTCATTTTGTCTTTCTCATGTTCTTGTGTGAGCAGCAAGATAAAATGCATCCTGATTACATCAGGGGAAAATATAACCAGGCAAAATGATATGAAATGCAGAGAGACCACAAGAGGAGAACATGTGTCTCCAATCACCACTCAGGTGAAAAACCCATTTCAGACAACATGAGTTTTGGGTTTTTAAATAGCCTTTTACAAAGGGTAAATATTACAAGATTATTACCCCAGTATATTCCGTCTTGTCTAGTCATTCACACCTGTGAAAACTGAATGCAAAACACATGTGGCTTCACAACATTCAGGAAAGTGGAGAAACATGTACAAATATCTTCAGGGTTAAACTGGATAACGATCCTGTTCATGCAAAAAAGGCCAGATTTTCTTTTCACTTAGGCTAGTGTAAACTGCAGAAATATTTTCCAGGCAGTATGCTATGACTTTTTTCTAATTTATCAGATTTTGTTTAGACACAGTTACCTTTGATAACCAATAGGCTTATAGCAATACAAAGCATTACAGAAGAATGTTTCCTTTAAACTAGTGCATGGACAGTTGGGAAAAAAAATCCTACTTTGGTATTCTGCAAAGAAAGGCACAGATTTTACACATATGTAGAAGCCACCACTCATAGCTGCAGGTGGCAAAGCAAGTCAACGCAAGCACTTCCATAAGCATGAAACATGGTCATTTGAGAATTTATTTTTCAGCAAAACACTGTGAAGCACAGCTAGGGAATGCTGTATTTTGAAAGGGGAAAGGGCATCTCTTTTCTAATTTGTAACAGCTGATGTTTGGGGTTTTCTTCTTATAAAGAAAACCCTGTATAAATGCAGTCTCTGCCCACAACACACTCCAGTCACTACTTCATTTTACTTTTTCTTTCTCTCCAAGGCAGATGCATGGGGAGGAACACGAAAAAAACTGCAACGTTACTTCGAATAGACACAGCATCCTCAAGGCAGAGCACACCCTCAACACTGATGTTGGTTTATGAGGGTTGGGCAAGAAAGGGACGTGCTCCAAGTCCCTCAGTGGCCTTCCCCAGCTCCTCTGTTACCTGTCGGCCACCTCCTCCATGCTGCACACCACGCCGGCATCCTCCTCGTGGGAGCAGTTGTGTGTGCCGACGTCGGTGTGGGCACACTCCAGAAGCGTCTTCTCCTGCCCGGAGCACTGGACATCATCCAGGAGAATGCGAAGGGAGGTCCCTTCCCCGAATTCTGCCTTCTTGCTGGCCCGCACCACGTAGGGGAAGCCCAGCTGGCGGCACACCACAGCTGCGGCGAGCGAGTTCCAGCCGTCGTCACACACCGTGCCCCACTCGCCATCGATGTAAACCTCCACCCGGCCCCAGCTCCGGCCGCGGCCCTGCTGCTCCCCCAGCCGCACGGCGCCATTTCGCAGCGGCGGGGCCGTGCCCGGGGGCTTCTTCCTCCGGCGCTGCCCCCTCCTCTCTGTTCCTGGCCTGGGCTTGGACGCCCTGCCACGGGGCACCGGTGTGGTGGGCGTCCTGCCCCGGCCCCCCGGCAGTGGCAGGGCTTGGCCCACCCAGTCCACCGTCGGCATGAGGGGTCTTTCAGGGTCTGGCCCACCCTGCCGTGGGGCCTCGGTTGTGGCCATCAGCCGGGGACGCGGCGTTGGGGTTTTCATAATAAGCTCTGCTGGGGGAAAAGCCCAGGAAACCATGAGTCTGTGGACAATACCTAAAGGCAACTACAAGAAACCAGCGCTGATTTTTTACTTATTTAACTCGCTTCTTGAAATCTGCTTACTTCGTCCTGTTGAGAGGTGACAATGCTCCCTGGGAGCCAGTATTTCCTCAGTGAAAAATGTCTGCTTTTAGTTAGCCATGAGGACAGCAGGGCTTAATGCCATCAAGTAAACCTCCACCAAGGAGGAAACTCCAAGCAGTTTACTGGCAAAACCTCATCCTGGCCATTAAAGGGTGGGCACTGGGGTTTCATGGTCAGAAGAGGAGTTCCTCACTGTACCCTTTCCCCTAATGAAAGCATTTTAGACAGGCGCTGTTTCTGCTCTTCTCTTCATTACTAAGGATTGGACCATTACCAGACGGAGCGCGCCGGCCTCCCCACTGGGCCAGATGCTTTATTCAGAGGAGCTGAAATCAGGAACATTCAAAATCAATTCTCTCTGGCAACTGGAATGTGCAAAAGCAACTGAGTTGCCAGGACAACACATAAAACAGGATTTGGGATTGTTTTTTTTTTCTTTGTGGAAAAAAAAAAAAGAAAAAGAAAAAAAAAGAGCCTTGAACTCTGAAGAGTTGAAAATTCTTTGCTGTCACAGTTTCCAGGCATTACTGGACTTGCTTATTCACATGCACTCTATTTTTAGCTTAAAAATAAGTTTTAGCTTGTCAGAAGGAAGCAATTCAGAATCTCTCAGAGTAACAATCAGCTTAGCTGGGACAGCGTCACAGACATTTGCAAAGACAACTTTTTGAATTATATCCTAGATTTACCCATTCTCATTCATCATTTGCTTTGTACTAAAGAGACAAGGAAAAATATGACCATCTTATTTCTGCTTAATATCTATTGTCCCCAGAAGACAAACCCTTGCCAGTGGTCCGTTTTTTCCAAATAACGGTCTTTGGAGAGGAATTGTGTTTGTGGTGTGAAACTATTTCCCTTTGGAAGCCAAGAAACAGACATGAAAGCCTTACCTGTGCACACCTCAGTTGCTGGAACCTGATCTGGCAAAGCGCTTAAAAATCCTGGAACTCATATAATGATATGTAGGGACTGCGTAAAAGCTAATGGCCACCTGGGAGTGCTTTTCACCTCACTGAATCAAGTTGTTATTATACATTACTCTTCATTAAGGTACTTATTAAATACACTTCCAGCAAGGCATCCAGCTAAGCCGCATGCCTTGGTGATTCTGTTACATTCACACTAAGCACTAACCTAAACAGCAAAATATTTACAGCTACACGTCCTTGTCTGCGTGCTTTTGAATCAAAATTTTCACGCTGTTTCCACCTAAAAGTGAGTTCAGTTCTTGAGACACTTAGCAGAATCTCTCCCACCATTTCTAAATTTTGATTTATGACGAAAAATACCTTGTAAACAAACCCAAACAATTTAGTTATATGTCTAGTTTAAAGATCTGACCTTTGGATTTGCATAGAGAATAATGCATAAGCAGAAAGAGAGACAAAACTGGTTGAACACAAACCAAGTTACTAATGTTCAGAAGCTGTGTGCACAGCTTGAAAAGTAGAATGTTTCTGAAGATGTGCTCAGTGCTCAGGCATATCAACAGTCAATAGTCAGCCTCAGATCTTGTTCCACCTTCAAGACTCAGTCTTGCAAGGTGCTGAGTGCCCTCATTCCTCCCTGAAGTCGAAGCTGGAGGAACTGTCAATGACTCAAGTGCAGTGCAATGTGATTAGTGTAATTAAAAATTAAATAGAAGTATTCTGACATTAGAGTTCCTATAGTAATACTAACTTCATGACAAAGTTGTTAGAGTACTGCCTAGGTGCTTACATGTGTAAACAAAATGCACAGGAGAAAAGAAAGGTGATGCTGCCCGACCTAATTCTGAGATCCTAATAGTTTATCTAGGCTTCTGCACTTAACATAAATAGTACTTGGCTTGCTGCAGATTCAGCTACATCGTTGACAATTCTTAGCAGTACATCTTAGCATCGTTGACTGCTTTAGCAGTACAATACTTCATTCAGTATGAAGCAATCAAAAAGCCCTGGAGGGTTTGGATAAGCCAGAAGTTCACCTGAATGGCTGATCAATTCTTTTCGGAGCATTTTCTCATCCCACTTACAACTAACAATGACTCAGACCTCATCTTTTTCCTAACCTTTTAGCCATCATATCCTTCAGCTCCTAAAGTGTTCCTCACTACCCGAAGGCACTGCAAAAAATCATTTATCACTGAAAAGCACCACTGAGCACAGGATCTCAGTACAGAAACAGTTATGGGGAAACCAAGTTGGCGGTAACGAAACAGGTATGATGTAGCTTGGAAGAGGGAAAACGTACAGGGGAAGAAACTACAGAGAAGACTTCACAGGGCCAGCAGAGGAGAAATACCTCATGCCTTATTTGAACCAATTCTTCAGATCCAAAACAGCTGGAAAGAATTAATTTTGAGGATACTCTGAAGAGTGAAGTTCTGGGTGGTCTCCACACACACAGAGGCGCAAGCATGGAGTTTGTATCTACTGCCAGCTAACATGCACCAATAATAAACAGCAACAGTGACACTTACTCTCCTTTGGCACAAACTGGATGCGCTTGCTTTTTACTTGCACTGGTGATGGCTCAACTCGGCATTTTCCTGGTGGTGCTCTCCTGTGAAAAAAGGGACACATACAGTGCAAAATTAATTCCTTTCCCCTGCCATTATAAGCCTTCGCTTCCCATTGTTTTTCTATGAATGTAATGCTTATTGGGGGAAAAAAAAAATTAAAAAGTCTGTTTACATTATCCAAGTAATCGCTTACAGTAGAAAACATAATTAAACAATTACATATCTCCGCTGATCAAAGTCCAAATATTCATAAAGCAGTTGAGTCCTCTGGCTGTGTTTTCACTTGCCATTGCTGAATCCATTAAGGAAACAAAACACTGGCAGGTTCAAGCATTACAGATAGAGATAAATCAAACACAAAGTACAAAACTAGACAGTATATGTCAAGCATCTGACATGAAGGTCATGTGTACACAAGTTTTCAGGCTGACTTCAGAGAGGCAAAATAACACACTATTATTCATACAAAAAGCCCAAACAAAAACCTAACTACTGAAAAAGTAGTACCAAAAATGTGTTAGTTTCAAACAAGAGCTCTAAGTGTCTCCTACAGAGGCTCCCTCTTTAGTACAGCACATTATTTTGTCACAAATCTGTTTGCTGTGGAGGTATATCTCACTTCTGAGAAGTTACATCCATTTCATCATCACTTTTTTCTCCAACGGCTTTCTTGTTAATCTGCTGACTTCTTCAGAGGTTTTCAAACTGATTCAAAAATTCATGATGTTTGCATTTGGAGGGTATAATTCCTGCGTAATTATGATTGTTTGTATTTGCATTTCTGTGGAAGACAAAGAGCTTCTCTCTCAACTACCAACATAGGGATGTTCCCTACTTTTATGAATTTTCCAGTGAGGTCTTTCTATACTGTACACATGGAAGAAACTTCTTTTTAAACTTAAACTTAAGACTTGCTTTTGACTTCTGCTTTCTTTATTTTTGCAAAGGTTGCGTAATACCAGCCTCTTAATACAGAGTTTACAGGAACTCTTCCCCTGTGTTAGATAATGGAAAATGCTCCTGATGGAGGAGAGTCAGGGAAAAACATGTGGCAGCTCTGGGGGTTGTTTAACTTTGGGGTCTGGTTCCAACATAGAACCAGACAAGTGGTTTGGTTAAAAATGATCAGATGGCTAAAGCTGTAAATTGAATCTGTTTTAAAAAAATAAAAGTCACAAAAAGTCTCACTCTACATGTCTGAATGAAAGTTGTTTGGTGTTTAGCCAATAATAGCAATGCTTAAAAAACAGGAAGATGGAAAAAACAGCTGTAAGTCTTCCCATAAAACACAGCTATTCCTTGGCTTGCCCAGTCTCAGATACACACACGTGGGATCCAGAAGGTGGTCTTATCTCCTTGTCCAAGACATTTTTCTCTTTGAAACACTAAAGAGAGTGTACTTTTTGACATTCACTTCTGGTTTGCCCCAGAAAGCACTGCATGCACGTCACGTTGGGTCAGCTTTGGCTGCAGCTGCCTGGGCATGGGGCGCTTATAGGAGATGTAACTGGCTACAAGGGATGGAGAGGAACTGGGAATAAACACCTTGAGAAAAACTGTCTCCTTTTGGGCAATAATCTAGAGAAACTTTGCCTAAGAAAGACAAGCCACCCATAAAATACCCCTTTAGCTTTCAGGAGCAGATCTCCCAACCCACGTAACACCAACAGGCCCCATAACAAGTCAGTGATCACCAGGCAGCATAGACTCCTGTGACTGCAGGAGCAAAGCAGACCTGCAACAGGTTGCTCCAGCCGTTTCTTGATCAAGCTCCACAGAAGAGCCCAACATAGGAGAAGAGCTAGTCAGTCAGCATTATTCATCACATCCCCACCTGGACACACTGCATCACACTGAGGCTTTGCAACATCTCATACCTAGAGGTGTCCACCACTTTGTACACCACTCCATGGGGAGCCGTGGCGCTTGGTACACCAGTAGACATGAAGTAAAGTTCCCCTGGGGAAAAAAAAAAAGACACAGACATAAAAACTCTCCATGCAGCTCCTGTTGCGTACAGCACAAAGATATTAACTCTGCATCACAGGTCAGAGAGCATCAGGAAACCTGGGACCAATGTGGAGATCTGGCTACTGGACAAAAAATGGGAGGTTTGTATTTGGGTTTGTGGTGAGTTCATTTGCAGTCCAGTGGCATAAAATACTACTAGTGAGTAGGATTTTTTACACATTGTCATGAAATACTATTTGGACAAATTTCCAGGGCAGGTTCAGCTGCCCAGACTTTAGCTGTCATCTCAGTCTGATTTGTGTCCTTTAACTTCTCTAATGCAAACCAATCAAACCTAAATTCCCTTTGTTGAAACAAAATGAAACTAAATTGAGAAAGTTCACGCTGTCTTCTGTTCTTTTGGACGAAGCACACCTTTGGGGTAAATTACAGGAGAACAAGATTTTGCTTTTGCTTTCTCTAGCACACTCACAAAGTGAGATGTATCTCAAATGAAAGGCATTTGGTTCATTTCAGCTCTGTCAGGTCACAGGGACAGGGCTCAACCTTCAGCCAGACAATGTCCATCACCATTTATTTGACTTATTTTCTCTTAACTGCATCTCCATCCTTCTCTTCTTGTGCAGGGGAGGCTGGGATAAGCAGTCAGTCCCTCTGGCACTCTCTCTTTTGCCAGCCCAAATGCTTGAGTGGTGCAATGAAAATGATCAGAGAGAAAAGATGAATTTGCAATATTTAAAAAAAAAAAAAAAGAAGAAAAAAAAAAAAGGAATTAAAAGAGGCAACAAAGACCTGCTTAGTGAGCAAGGCAGATTTCTTTGGGCATCCTATGAGTATCCCAAGGGGAGGAGGGGAAGGGGCAGAGGGGTCAGAATGGGCATAGGAAGGTGTGGGCAGTTGGTGGCAGCTGGTGCTGGCTGCTGAGCCTCCCTCCTCTCTGCTCTCCTGTGCCGCCGTGGGCTGAGCTCCTCTGGATGTTCCCAGGGCAGAAACCAGCCACCGCTGGCCACCCATGGCTGGTTTCTCCCTCTTTCTGGTGAGCTCCATAAACCACTGGCCAGAGGTAGCCTTGATCCAAACAGGGATAGGAAACACCTGGCACTGCACCTTGCGAGGCAGTGATATGTGCTTTACATCCCACCCCTCTTTCCTGGAAATTATCGGGCAGAAATATGGATGCTAAGGCCATGAAGCACACAGGCTATCAGACATGCACCCCACAGACATAGCTCAGTGTCTGAGATGTCCCCAACACATTCAGCTACCAAGGGACAAGGCTTTAAAATGGCTGTGCCATAAGCCAAAAATATAGGTGTCCCCACCACATAAACACATCCACTGCACCACCCAGATTAACATTTCTCAGAGCCACAACCTCAAAAACCAAATCCTTCTGTGAGGAAAAGCTTGTTAAAATAAACTGTGTGATAAACTTGTAAAAAATGAGGTTCCCAGCACACCAAGAAGGTGCAAGAGAAGACTGTTCACTGCAGATAAAGCAATCTCACTACACTGTTATCAACAGATTTCTTTCCATTACAATAAAGCAAATACAAGGCAAAAAACTAAGTCTGAGAACAGACTCTAGCCCAAATTTCCACTCAGCTCTATTGTACTCATGCAAAGCATGAGTGAAAAGTGCCGGGCAGAAGAAGGGTGGCAGCGTTTCACCCCCCATTTGCACAGACTCTGCCCACAGACCCAGGACCAGGGAGATGTGCTCCCCACGTGCATGAGCAAGGGCTGCAATTAACAGCTTGACACAGCACTTGGCAGCCCTCTGAACTGGCATAAAGCTGATGTAAACAAAGTTATTACTCTGATTTAAGGGCAAGATATCCTTCTCACCACAACACTGTGAAACAGCTCTACTTTCCATGAGCACTAACCATAAAAGAAAACAGATTTTTTACTCAAAAAAAGACAAAAAACCCAAGTGAATCTTTGAGCTAATACTTAATTTGGATGATTTGCATTTACATGATAAAACTTGCGTTTATATGACATGCAATGGATGTTGCATTTGTGCAACACCTACACCTGACATAATCTGCAGGAAAAGTAGACATCTAAGAACTGGGGCATTCTGGAAGTGGATGCTTGTGACCATGAGCCAGGACCTCTCCGCAACGGGGCGGAACTCAAACTCCTGCATCGCCGAGTTGCACATAAGGCTACTTAGCAATGGTGCTAAACATGGCAGGGCTCCCCCTCTCCCCATCCCCAGCCAGGGGCTGCACACTCTGCCCGCCCTACCGCAGGGCTGGGCGATGAACCATGCCCCTGTACCAACAAAGGCAGCGACCACCAGCTTTCACCCCAGGACTCCTTATTTCCTCCTTTTCAAATTCCAGCAACTCCTTTCTAGAAAGCAAAATGTCTCCAGTCTTAAATACCAGCTATGCAAAGCTCCCCTGAGACTGCGTCCTTCAGTCCTATCCAAGGCAAAATCCCAGCTGGCACTAATAAAATATGGACTTTTGCAGCCTTTTGCTGATGCCTCACTTGAGATATAACATAGGGCTTTCATTCTGCTTCACTTTGAGAAGTACAAATATTCCAGGACAGGGTGAGCAGGTTCATAATTACTGTTTATTATATCTGCTTCCTCGTATCCATTAATAACACCAATAGCCTTCTTGACCAGCCAAGAGCACAGACTTGCTCTCATTTGGGTATCAGCTTCTCAGCCTCTTAGGGCCTGAGTTCCCCATGGCATGGCATTGTGAAGAATGAGGTTTCTTGTCTAATCTGTGCTTTATCATATTTGCCCCGCACTGTTCTCCATCTCTCCGGGGGTAGGTGTGTGGGCAGCAGCACACACAGCACAACCAGACCCAGTCCTGAGGGAGCTGCCCCTCCAGTTCCCCCTGCAAGCACTGCCTGGCACACTGGCCTCAAAACTAGGATTGTAACTTTTGTTTGGTATTTGGGAGATGCTGGGACCCTCGCCCACTGGCATTTTAAAGACTGACAGACTTGTGCTCTGCCTCCCCACTGTTACCTTGTAGTTTAGTCTGTTTTAGCTTTGTAACTGTATTTCTTATATATTCTTTTTTAGCTTTGCAACTATATTGTTTGTTTCAGTGTGATCACCATGGAGAGATTGCTAGCCGACCCTGGTGGCCTACCAGTCATCTAAAACTTATGATCACTGAAGAGACTGTTGTACAAGTAACTAATGAAACAAACTTGGACCCTCCTGGGGCTGTCCATGTAAGGGAACTAAATTAAGGTTCAGTGATCAGTCAGCTGTAACTATATGGTCGACTATTGTTTGAGACCCCTTAGAAGATGAGATACCTGTAAGGCACAAGTGTGACGCTCAGTTAATGCCTGTTGAATGAATATGTATGATCTTTGTGAGAAATCTAATTACCATGTGTGGACTATATTATTTTGTTTGAACAAAACAGGCATGCATGTGAGGTGGAGTGATCCCCATATATCCAGCGCTGCAATAAAGAATGCCTGCTTCTAAATGCTACCTTGGTGTTAAGGAGTTTTCTTATTCCCAGTTTTGGTGATACTACCACCCACTGCCTCCCAAGAGCCCTCTCTGACCCCTTCTCTGGTGTTTTACTCCAAAGAGAAACCACAAGCATGCCACTCAGTGAGACGTAAAATTAAAAGATTACCTGCTTCATCTTCAGCAAAGGAGATGATGTATTGGTAATAGTTATTGATGAGCCCAGGGAACATGCACGTTTGTCCTGTCCCCATGCAGATTTCACTGTAGTGCCACTCTCCGGTAGCACGATCCTCCTTCAATGACATCAGGCGTCTGCAAGACAAAAGAACACTTCCACAACCTAACCAGGAAGATGATTTATGAACATTAATGAAGACACCTGAAGGGCTGTTTAATGCTTCCTACCCGCATTAGCTGCAATAGGAACTGCAGGTCCTCTGAATAATGAAGAATTGTTAATATTAAAACTAATATATTATACGCCCCTGCAACACCTTGTCTTACAAGGGCCACACAAACACATGAAAAAACAATAGGGGAGGGTTTAAAGGATATCAAACTATTTGGGGGGTGGGGTGTCCCTGCCAGAGATGCAGAGCGCCTGGCTTCACTGCAGCTCTGTGGCCTCTCTCCTGCACCCAGGACTAGTGCATCAGCTGGGGCAGGTGGTATGGGGGCTGCGTGCAAGAGGCCTGGGGATGCAGATACAGCAAAGGCAGAGGAGGTGGGGGAAAAACAAGGCAGTCTCATGATTGCCTCATCACAGGTTTGCAGCAGACTCACTGCCTGACAATTTTATTTTTTTTTCTTCCAGTATATTCAGTGTCTGGCAACATTGCGTCAGAGTGTTTGGGGTTTTTTTTAGGATTCATTCAAATGCTTTTTTATACCACTTCCAGGACTTTAAATGAACATCATATCATTGCCCCTTTATTTACACTGGCATGATGTGAATCAGCAACATCGAGGGCCGCTAGAAAGCAAAGATCACATTCCTGCACAGCACCATGGAATAAAGGTTATATAAAACAGGCCATGTGAGCCCTCTGCAACGAGCAGTCAGTCTGTGTGCAGTGCTTGCAACCAGCAAGTAGCAGCGTGTCCTCAGTTGTTAGACTGCATGAGCACTTGCAGCCGCTGGAGGACTTTGGCTGAGGATACAGCTTAGTGACTACCTGAAGTATTTACTTACCCACTCATAAAATCACCAAATATGTACAGGCCATTCAAGTTCGGCGACTCGCATCCCCGATAGACATACCCTCCCGTAACAGATTTCCCCATTTTGTGTGGATATGCGTAAATTGGAAGCACATCATCTGTAGGGGACAAAAAGTCTGTGACTTGCCCTGTTTTACACATGATGCAGAACAGCTGTTTATCTAGATAGTTCTGAGACCAGCATGATACAGTCAGGTTCACTTGAGCATCTTCTAATTAAATGAAGTGCTAATGAAGTCATACTTAGTTTCATTTTCACCTTTTCAGAACCACATTTGATAGCCCTGCCTAGCTGGCTGTGCAAACTAGCTCAGCAAGACTGGTCAGTGTTTCACTGGCAATATAAGCTCAATCCCTGATAAGCCTGAGTGCTCTCTATCACCCAGACACCTCACCATTCTCCTGAGCCCTTCTCCTCCTGCTACAGCACAGCTCTGTGAGTGCTGCTACTGGCCCGTTTCTACACCGCCTGGCTGGTTTTGGTATGAATTTGCAGGTTACTCTTAGAGTCACTGCACCCACGCAGGAGATGTTTGCCCAATGCAGTTTTGTTTCAGTGGTGAAAGGAAAAAGACAGACAGGTAACTCCAGTCTGCAGGCACCGATGAAAAGATATGTCAGATGTCAGCGCAGATAGCTTCTGTTTCTCTGAGACAGGGGAATTTAATCTGAAAGGGCCATCAAATATTTATGGCATGGCAGTCAGGATGTAGTACTGGCATATTCCCTGTAGAATATGTTAAAACACAAGACAGAGGGAAAACAGAGGGAGATGCCTTGATTTTGAGGGTCTCCATTAGATGGATGCTTCCTCCCCTTTCCTTTGAAACTCCTGGGTCACAGGTATCTCCTCGTGGTACTCACCCTTCCTCATGTTCACAGCCTTTCTCCCTGCCCGTGCAGCAGATGCCTCAAGTAGCAAACTCAGCAGCTCTGCCAGTGAGGAACTTGCACCAGGGGCATTTAATCTAAAGTGGCTGTTCAGCTGCACTTATTATCATTTTAGAAGGGCTGTGACATTTCACTTTTCTAACAAAAGGGTCTCTAAAGGCATCAGAAATTGTTCTGAATCCTTGGGAGACCTTAGTAAAGTGCCTGCCATGAATGTTCACGCAGGTGCTGTCACAGGAGAGGAGAGCACTAAATGGGTTCTCTGACAACTACTTCAGCAACGGGAGTGCAAAAAATCTGCTCCGGGCTCTCAAAATTTTTATAAAAAACACTTAATCACTACCACTGTACTTGTAGCTAAGTTAGTAAAAGGAAGTAAGTTAAAGAACACATCGTGTGTAGAAGAGAAAACCATCAGAATCTCAGCTAGTGCAAATCAGTGCCAGCACACTGCACTCCTGGATCTCAGGGAAGATGCTCCAGCCCAAGATGCAGTCTACATCAGACCTTGCAACACAATATGTTCTGTCTTCTTACGTGCACTGGAATTTAGGCAGCCAGCACATACCCTGAATCCAGGTTTGAAAAGTTAAAAAAAAAAAAAAGCTTTTCCTTGCTGTCATAGCTAAAAGAAACAAAAATATACAGTACATTCAGTTACCTGTAAAGCAGGCAGCGTGCATGCTGGTTGACCAGCTTACACAGTATTTTTCTTTCTGTTTTTTAAATAAGGACAGCACTTGTGAGATATGGAGAAAAATACAATTGCTCCAAATTTTTCCCACTTTGGCAGGAAAGCTCATTTTATGAGGAAAAGATGAAATTGTCCCCCTAAATCACAGAATCACCAAGCAATTTGACCAACTACGCAGATCACCTAGAAAAACAACAGCTAGCATCATTTCATTTTCCTCCTAACTCAAATATGCTAACATTTGGACTTCCAGTACTTGTCCCCAAGTCAGTTCCCTTCTAGACTGGGACAGTTTAGATTTACATCTCAAAATCATATGTTATCCAGCAGGCAGCCAGACTTTGAAGGCAGGAATAAAAAATGACGGTGCAGAAAACTGCACAGTGGGAGGCGCAGGTAATTCAAAGAGCACATCTATTTACCCATTGAAGAATTGGTGCAAAGGTTTTTGTCATAACAGCTGAACCCTTCCCTTGCCCTCCAGCCGTAATTTTTCCCTTTCTCAACTATGTCAATTTCTTCGTATTTATTCTGACCCACGTCTCTGCAGAAGAGCCTCCCTTTCCCTTCCTTGGTGTGAGGTTCACCCCTATCAAAGGAGCAGCGCCACATATTTCGCACTCCGTACGCATAGACCTCAGGGCGAGCCTTTGGGTCATTAACAAAAGGGTTGTCGGGAGGGATTCGGTACAGAGGCCCACGATCATTGTTGTTCACATCGATTCGCAGGACTTTGCCCAGGAGGGTTGATCTGTATTGGGAGAAGAAAGGAAAGAAAAATATAATGAAGAAATAAAACTAGACCTTGGTTAAACATCATAGATACAGTTTTTACAAAGTCTGGAGTTTCATTCTTTCTGGTTTGGAAATGAAAAGTCTTTCAGCATCTCTGAAAAAGCAACCATTTCAAGACAATTTAATTTGCTTTGAGCCACCAAACAGCCTTCAGGTGGCACTGACCTCCCACAACCACTACCCCGTGGACACACACTGGTGGCTTGGAGCTGCTGTAGGGAAAGGTCCACTCTTACTTGTTCTGGGCGTTTCCAAAGGTCCCAAAAGGATCCCCAGCCATGCCTCCATCTCCAGTAAATATATAGAGATACCCATCATCTCCAAAGAGCAGCTCTCCTCCGTTATGGTTGGAAGCAGGTTCTTCTATTTCCAATATAATCCTAAGCAAAACCAAGGAAGAGGCATTACCTACTGCACAAGCCCTAAGAAAAGGGCAGAGCAACATCACTCCAGTGTTGCCCGCGAGACATGGAAATGGCTACAGATTGGTTTTGATGCAAATTCCTCCGCACCCACATTACTGAATTTTGCTTGAGCATAGCTGATTTTCTAACCTTAAATAATTCCAACATATTTTCCAGATTACAGAAACACCAAATTGTGTAATAAGGAAAATCTGGAAAATCACATTACAGAATATACTTTCAATTAACTATATTCTTCCTCTGAGACTTCCTTCCTCCTTGCTAAACTTCTTATTTCTTCTTTTTATTTTTTTTAAGAGAAGGCATCTCAGCTTAAATCCAATTACAAACTGCAAGAGAAAGGACTCCAGTCCATCCCTGTATCTGTACAGCATTTGGCACAATCCTGACAGGTGCTTTCAAGGCAATCCTAACATTTTTAAGACTTTAAGGAATAGTTAAATTCTTGAAGATAGAAGAACCCTTAAATGATAATTACATACACAGAACGAGTTTAAAGCAGCCCCACCAACAAATTACCATTTTGACAAAGGTTACTCGAAGCAGTACCAACAACCTTTACCTTAATTTTAAAACAAAACTCTCTTTTGGTTTTATCTGTTTATTTTACACATCTGGCATACCTTTCATAGTCAGAAAAGGGTGAAGTATAACTTTAGATAAAGGTTAAGACACAAATACATGCAGTGGAGGTTCCCAGGTATAATAATTGAAGTTTATTTTACTCCAGCTTCTAAAAAAGTCCAGATTTCATGCTGAAAGTGTCTCTTAATAGCTGCAAAAGCAAACTAGAATAATCGTGTATACCACCTCATTTTTAGCTACTTTTTCCCCCTTCTGAAAGTACTGACAGTTACAATCAGATTGTAAATTGGGGAAAGGAACCCAACTATGTAATTATTGCCACCTGCTGTTAAACATCATCACCTCTGAGATAAGGTAACTGTGCAGAAGTGCAGAGGCTGGAGCTGGCAGAAGAAGCAAGGGAAAGTCCTGTACATACACAAAGACGAATCCTTCTCAACCTCCCAAAGAAGAGAGAAAAAAACAAAATACATTGAGCAAATATCTGTGGACAAACAGGCATATGCCTTCCTGCTAAGGCAATGCACACCACGTGTCAGCCTGAGCTCCCTCTTGGGCAGCATCTCGGGATGAAGTCACTGGGGCCTGTGCCTACACAAACACAACAGGACCAAAATTTTGTTTTCTTAAGCCTTTGCTGTACTAAACATCAGCTAAATAAGCACATAGAATGTTACAAATGTAGGGCCTGATAATTTTTAAGCAAGACAGCTCGTGGGCCCTGACATTTGCAGGTTTAAGCTCCTGATTTGCTTCCCTGAGGACCATGTTTCGATTCCCCTTACCCATTATCTATAGCACTGCTTACACTGAATTGCTTTGTAAATCAGTATCCCCTTTCTATCATTAGGCTATGTGCATTTTTGAGCCAGAATCACCCAGTATTGAGTATTTGGAAAGCCCCTAATATAATCCACGTAACAAAGCAAAAATCTTAACATTAATAATATTTAAGGGTCTCTTAAAACAGTGGTTCTATTACTTGGTTCTGCAACAGGTTA
>JAVJGJ010000060.1:38550244-38562044 GCA_035590215.1 Microhierax caerulescens
GTCCCTTAGCTTGCTAGAAAGTTTATTTTAGAAGTGTTTTTGAGCAGTTCAACATTCCCGCATTGGACACGAGCTACCCCTGTTACAGGTGTGTGCAAGATGTGATAGAATATTTTGGTTGGGAGGGACCTACAACAGTCACCTAGTCCATCTAGGCTGCCCCTGGATGATGGACTGCTTTTGCCCAGCTCAGGGGCAGCAGGCTTTTAAATATCCCTCATCAACCACTCCTGCTGAAGTGAGGCACTTCCCTGCAATTCTTCAGCAAAGTTTAACCACTTGTGCTTGGTCAGTGAAAGGCAGTGACTAATCTGAGGCCTGGATCTCATTTGATCAATTCTGTTAATGAAGCAATGTGGACAGCCAACAGCTTTCATTAGCTGTCTAGTTTTTTCCTGCAGCAACTGCTATGTGTTAGGTTCACAGCTGAAGTTATGCAGACTCGTAAGACAGGGTGTGAGAAGGGGAAATATATTAAGCTTTTTTAGGGACCACACTACCCTCATCATAATTTTAGTATTAAATAATGATATAACATTTTTCATTAAAAAGATCTGATCTCATTTATCAACTTCAAAATAATTTCACCTTCTCCCATCTATTAATTTAAGATTCAATTTAAGTCTGATCATGCTGTGAGTGAAAGCAAGTCCTATTCTTACTTAGCTAAAAGAACATTTGCAGTGTGCTAAACCTAAATTGCATTTCTTGTTGTATCAAGCCTTTTGTGTTTCTGTTGTCAAATGCAAATACATACAAGTTGCAGTTCTGAGATGTTTAAACCTGTAGTGTTTTGGGGGTTTTACATAAAACTATCAGCCTAATTTAAAATTTAATTTAAATTTAATTTAAAACATTTTAATGATGTGATCAAAAAAAAGTCTCCTTAGTTTGTGTTCTCTTTGGCTGTTGTAGATCCAGACCTGCCATCTTTTACCTTATACAGAAGACTCTTGGTGGGCAGGAACAATTTCCCTAAGGTTAAAGCGGGAGACTCTTAGAGTCTTTTAGCACTATCACAGTAAAGAGCAGGAGCAAGAATGAGTGTGTGAAGTTGTTGAGAAGTGTAGTCTTGGTACCTCCAAAGGCTTAACCCTTCTGTTTATCCCAGGGGTAGCAAAGGGAAGGGGCAGTTTAAAATAAAACAGCTTTCCTCCATCAGTGCACCCCATTCCTGGCTTGAACCATACTTCCAAGCTCATCCTGGTGACTAAGTAATTCATGCCTCCCTGTATCTAGTAAATCACTGTCGGGGACGAGACTGATAATTGGGTTCTCTTTGTGCTGTTGAGATGAGGACACCTGTTAATGAGAACGTTGACCAAGGACACTGACCCAATTGGCACCAGCCATTTAGCAGCTGTCAGGCGGTAATGGCTCCCAGTCACTGCCTGCCTCGCCTGAGTCTGAACCAGTAACCCAAGGACAAAGGGCTCGTATCTCATTATTGCCGGTCCCTTGAGCCACCCCATTCCCTTGCAGCAGATGTCTATTGCATTAGCGTCAAAAAGAGGTAAGCATGTGTCTAAGTCACGTCCTGCGCTGGAAGGAGTTTGTAAAGGTACATCTGTTCGCACCTAAAAGCACCATCCCGCACCCAAAATGTGCTGGGGTTGGTGATGGGGACACACCACAGGCTCTATCCTCCGTGCGGGCTCCTACGCTCCCGTGCCCCTTTGCATCCCAGTGCCCAGTGTACTTCCAAATGGGAAACAGGCTTCAAGCCTTCATTATGTTCTTATTAAGACCACTATGTGTGGCCTTTTAAAACAGCTGGGGGACAGGGGCAGGGGCATCAAATTATAGACAGGTATAAAATCCCTTCAAGTTAGCGGTGCTGCTCCCACTTATCCCAAGAGAGGATTAAGTTCACCCAGTGAAACTAAAATGACTAGGCTTACCTGCCTAACATACCTGGTAAGTACAAGGACTGCAAAATAATCTGCCTCTAAGAAGATACATGAAAATACCAGCAGCCCAAATACACTTTGATTTTGGCACCAATTAATCAGGAGTCTGATCCAGCTAGTATTCAGCAGCAAGCACTATCCAGCCTGTGTTTGCATGCCCCAAAACAGCCTGCTCCTGGGACAGAAATGGCAGTTAACCATTACTTGAAGAAACTACATGTAAAAATAGCCCTTGCAGCTTCCTCTCTCTCTTTTCCCAGCTTTCATCTTGGTGATGCTGAGCTCTGCCTATGGAAATGAACAGCTCCTGTGCTGGTAGGGATGCTGTTTCCAGCTGGGCTGGTGCTGGATGTGGGGCAGGGTCCCCTCCCAGGCCCCATGGAGGCTTTTCCAGTCTCTCAGGTCAGGCAAGTGAAGCAAAGAACAAAAGCATGACTGTGTGCCGGAAGGGCAAGGGGCAGTAGCAGTGACCTGTGGCTCCCACAGCCCACCTTGCCTTTGCCCCTGGCCCCCAGCAGTAAGGAGAGACCTGTGCTCAGGTTTTAGATCTAAGGAAGTGTTGCTGATGTTGGTGATAAGGTGTAAGCGAGAAAAGGAGCATGTCTCTGAAAATTTCTTCTTCTTGTTATTATTGTTATTGGTTTTGTCATTATTATTATTATTATTGTTGTTGTTGTTATTATTATTCATTGTGACAGTCACTTCTATGGTCCCCAGTTACAGACTCCAACCCATGCAGGGTAACAGCGCTGACTGCAGAAAGGCTTCCCCCCATGATCAGCAAGTCTCTCAAGGACACCAGACTTGCATGTAGAAACTATTTGCTCTTGATTATCTGCACAAAAGCAGCAACAGCAATCCTTCTGTGCAGTAAACTGTGTGAGAAGACAATGTGCTCAGCGACCGAGGTGACAGGCAAGGGATGTGCAGCTCTTGTGCACGTCACAGATATGGAACAGATGTAGCTCTGGAGAGGGGCTGGCAGCAGACTGTCTTGTGGGGGTGAGCAAACACCGGGTAGCTGAAGGGGCTGTGCCATGCACAGGAGGATCAGGAGAAGCTCTGATCGCTGCTTTCAGTTCCCCAGTCAGTGAGCTGGCTCCTGGGGGATATTTTCCTGGCTCCCTGTGATGGAGTTAGACCTAACCTAGACCCTTGCCCGAAACTGTCTGCTGATGGAACTTCCCCCTCTTTTTTTCTCATCCCTCACTCTCTTTTCATTACTTATGTAGGGTTTGCACAGAGATGTGCCTCCCAGTTCAGGTAGCATGAAAAATCCCTTCCCCACAGCCTCTCTCCTTCACTGTCCTCTGCAGTTCCCTCAGCTGCAAACCAAACAGAAGTATCATGTACAGCAGTAACTACTGTTTCTCTTGGCACAGAGAAACTCATTGCTTGGGACTGTTTCTATAATCAAATATCCAAAGCTAGATTTGGATATTTGATTATAGATAATTTGGATAAATTAAAATAAGCACGGTTAAGATAAAGCTTTGGAAGCTTTATGGACAGACTGGATCCAATCTTTTGCTGGTGGTAATGCATACTACTCCCTTGTTGGCACTATACCATTTGCCACCACCCTGCCATATTTTCTACTCTTGAGCCACGGGCTGAAGGCCAGCCCAGCGCAGTAGTAGACCAGTTACATCAGTCAGCAGAGAGCAGAAGTCCACAGGGCCCAGCTGGAAGCCCCAGGCACGCTGTTCAAACCACTGCACATTTTAACGGGCAGGTGACCAGACCAGAGCAACCCCTAGGGCTGGTCCTCACAGGCGATGCTGTTGGTGATCCCAGCAATAAGGGCAGCCTAAAGGACATGGGGTTAAACTGCAGGGAGCAGACGGTCATAATAAATTTGCTTTGATTCGCTCTGTTCGGCTGGAACTTCAGTTTCCGGACTTGTCAATTATGGAAACTTTCCTGAACATCACATTCACTTCTAATGAAGGCAAAACAGGGACTACAGCACAAAACCTCATATGTGCAAGCAGAATTGATCAATTAAGCCTGGTACATTCTGCATGCTATCAAAATCAATGTACATCATGGTTTAAAGTAGTATCTGCAGAGCAAAACTCGAGTTGTACCCAAAATGTGACTCCTCAAGTTTGTCTGCTCTGGAAACAAAGGGATGAGACTAAAAATAAGGTCATGAAGATGGCGATCTTTGCTGCTCTGACTGCTCAGTGCCAGAATGGTTCCTGGGTCTAACAGATTATCTCCAAACCGCTAAAAATGATCAGAGCCCAAAGGCAATTACTCACTTTCAGAGTTTTACTTCTGTGGCAATGAAGATTGCCATGGACAATAATGGGGGTTGGCGAGAGGGGAGGGTTCAGAGCGGAGGTAAACAACAGCCAAATGAGAAGCAAACACAAAGGCAGGGCAACCTGCTAGCTGGAGGAAAAAGCCCAAGCCAGCCCAGCGCTGCTGAGACCCACCGAGCCAGAGAAGGCAACGCCAAGCGGCATCACGCTGGTGACAGAGGTGCGGGAAATGGCATGACAGCCATGCTGGGGAAGGCGCCGAGGCTTGCCATGGCAATCTGATTACCCTGCTGCCACCTGGGCTTCCCCCAGCCTCTGGTGGGGAAAGCGTGGCATCCTGCCTCCACTTTGTATTCGGATGGCATCCCATCCCTCTTGGTAACAGTGTCCCTGTCCAGCAGCAGCTCTGGACGTGGGCAGAATGCAGAGGCAGCAGAGTCACCTGCTGCCGGGAACCTGCTGCGGCCACCCGGGCTAGGGAGGAGATTTCGGCTGAGCCAGTCAGTGTATTGACCGAGAGGAGTGCCAGTTAGGAGGTCTAAAATGACACCACCTTCCCACTTGGTTCAAGTTTGCAGATGCACATCACAGGGTCCCCTGCCCCAAGTCATGCAGCTAGCAAGGGGTCAGGGTTTACAACGTGTCCCTTCTCTAGCACCCAGCCCATGCCAGTGAGGGTCACCGGTCCAAGCTGATGGGTGGGAAGTATCGAGTAGAAATCAGATCTGCAAACTTCAAGGGATTTCTTATTTTCATGTTCACAAGAAGAGACGAGCTGGAAGCGCTACATTTATTTCTGAATTGCAGGCATGATTTCCTAGAGGGCTTTCCCTCATTCAGTTTGGTGTGAGGATGAGAGTCCTTTGGAAAAACATGAGTCTGGCTTCAATCCAAAACATCCCCAGAATTCAAGGATCTCTGACGGGCCAGCACCATAAACAGCTTATCTCTAGTCTTTGCTTTGGACTTAACTGTTTTGAAAAGCAGTTGTTATCAGGAACAGAAAGTGATCCATAGCCTGGAGACCTGCAACAGCAACTGGCAGTCTTCTGTAACCTCTCTGCGTTAGAAGGAGCACGAGGGAAGGACACATTGCCAGGTTTCCCAATTTCATTTCATTTCAAATACCACACAAGGCAAAGGTAAAGGGTAATGTGTCTGATGGCAAGGAAATTCCCGTATTTGGTGTATAACCCCAGATCTTGCAATGCTATTGTAGTTCTTCCTTGGAAAGAGTGATGACAGCTTTTGCGTAAGAAATTTGTGGAGTTTTTATTTTTGTGTAGGATGTACTAAAACTGAATGTTGTCACTTATGCCACTGTTCCTTTAACTTGCACTGCTTGACACTATGAATTATTCAGATATCTCTATGATATACAGAAGTGGTGTCAGCATTTTAGGGCATGACTCTTCTTTCTCATCTGCTATAAAATCCCAGTGGCTTCAGTGAGCTATAAAAGACAAAATTAGGTCCTCAGCAGCGTTGTTGTCTTGCAAGCAGAAAATACACTTTACCACTGAGTAAAGGGTACCAACAGGCCTAGCTTATAGTATAAAACCAGGTATTTGTAACTCCCTGGTGCATCAATACTTCTAAGAGGTCATTTATTCATTTGGAAATGAGAAATAAGAGTGTAACAAAGATGGGGGATAGTGTAACATCATCTATTTTCTCTATTGCAGGACTGCTCAGGTTTCATCGACCTCATGCTGCTAATATCAATGGCCTCGTCTGCTCGAATAGTGAGGTGCCTGTTCTGTAGCCACCAGTGCCAAGGCCAAGCACAGAGCTGTGCCAGGGAAGAGGATGTACATGGAGTGGAGCAGCAGTGGGGGAGGCCAGAAGAGCCCGGGGGGGCTGCTGCATCCCCCAGGACACAGGCTGCTTGGGGGCAACCTGCCAAACTCTGGAGCCTCATCAGGCTACAACCGCTCCCCATGAAACAGAACGCTCCCTGGGAACAGCACTGATATTTTTCCATTCTTGCATTAATTTTTCTTGGTTTAAAACCAGTGATGACAAGATAGTTCGGTTGAAACTGGTCTAAATTCATCGTCACACATGGAACAGCACCCACTCTGCCTCACCCAAAACATCTGCACAGGGGTGTTTCCGTCTAAAGGGAAACACAAATAGAGGCAGTGAAAGAAAAAAAATACGCATGTAATATGAATATACTCTTGGCAAAGCCATTGTTTAAATCACCAGTGGCTTAAATGGTGCAGGTATAAATCCCTGGAGCTTCCTTGTGCTGTGGGTGGGTGCTGTGCACCCAGGAAAGACACAGCTAAAACCTGGGAGTATTTTTGTCTTGCAAAACAACCTTGGGCAAGTACCTCCAGGCTATGGGAACCAAGTTGTGCCCCTAGATACACAGAGCCCCCTCCTGTGAGCTCTGCATGGGACTCGGGCCAGAATTTGTCCCCAACAATGTGCCTCAATGTCAGGGGAAGTGAGGGGTGCAGTTTAGTGACACTGAGACAGGTGTAAAACCTTACCTTCCATTTCTCCCACCTATGTGTTGGATCACCTGTGTTCATAAATGAGTATTTACAAAAGGCAAAGATGTATCAAGCTCTCTCTGGCCTTCTTCCCGTGTTAGATAGAATGGTAAATATTTTTGGAAGGGATGTAAACCTTAATGCTTCTGGGAAGAAGCCAAGTGGTGCCAGATGGCAGAAAGGAGGAAACTCACCCTATGGGCAGGTTTTTCACAGTTTTCTCATAAGCATCTGGCATTTGCTACTGGCAGAGACAATACAGAGGCCAGTGCTCTGATCTAGTCTGCCTGCCTCCCTATTCCTGCTACTGTCAATTTCTTACCTATTCAGAAGAAGTTTCATCACATTTTTATTTCTTGATATACACTTGCATTCAAGGTCTCAGTGGCACTCCTCTTTGGGTAGATGATGGTGGAGGAGGTGACTCAGTTCACCAGCACATGGCCTCAGCTCACAGGCACGTGGTGATCCTGATGATTTAAACATTTTAAGAGGAGTGTAGGGATTTTGCTTAATACTTGAAAAAAATTGCTCTGATATTTTATGCAGCCTTCTGACTGCACAATGAAGTTGGACACCCACCACACACTAAACTAGCAGAGAAAATTTCGCTGTAGCTATTATGTATGAGTTTGGGAAGTGTCAATCACCTGCAGCTCCCAGCTAGGAGCAGCGCATGTCTATTGCTTCTTAGGATTTAACTTTCAGTGTTTTACCAACATATGGATTAGGAGTGAGGGGAAAAAACTCCACTGAGTTGCAAGAAATGGTTAGAAACTTCAGTGAAAAAGAAGTTTTGGTGAACACTGTGGCTGAGGGTATTTTTATGGGCTTTTTCTACTTGAACATACCATGTATGCCTGCTCTGTAGTTGCCACCAGGACAGAAAGGTCTGACCTGGTATTTCTCTGACAGCCCTTTAAGGGTGTCTGCACAGAGCAGTTCTGGACCCAACGTGAATGTGACCTCCTGGGTGAACGCAGGGCACTTTGAATAGGGACTGGAAAATAGCTGTAGTTTATGGCACACCTTGAGCACACACACCTCCCATGCCTTCATTCAAGGATCAGCTCTCCATCTCCCCTGGTCTCCAGTTTGGATGCTGTTCTTCGTAGCAGTGTTTAGAGGTTACTGTTTATGCCTTTTGGAGGACTTGTTTTTCTGGTACGGCAAAGAGTTTGCTAGTCACATTCATAATTCTTCTCTGAATATTCTGAAGGCTTTCAAACAAGTTGCTGCACTGCAAAATTTTACTGGCAGTTTTAGGGCACAAAACAAAAAGGTTTTGTGGACACAAGATAAAACCTTCCGCTAAAGCATACTACTTTCTTAAGGAGGGTGATTGAACTGGTTGGCCCAGTTATATTGCCAGGAGCCAGCATTAAGGAGTGCTGCATAATCTTGTAAGAGGTTGCCTTTTCCTCATAGCGCAGCGAGATGGGCATGTGGAGGGGTGAAGGCCTTTCACAGGAAGGTTCAGCTGATCGGGGAAAAGGAGACAGGATGACACATGACGGTTCTTCAGGTAGCTGCTACTTGGAAAAATGTTCTGGCTGAAAATACTGCTTCATCAGGCTAGAAGCAGGGTACCAGTCTTGATAGCAGAGATTAGGAGCATTGCACATTTTTTTGTTATCGCACAGCTTTGTTGCACAAAACAGCTCCCACTGTCGTAATCTGGATGGTGTATTTCAAAACATTAATCAAGGTTTAGTCCTTGGTGCTGATTTATGAGGAAAATACCAATGCCACAGAGGATTTATAACCCATGTAAATGATTCATGGAGCGCATGTTTTATGAGGTGGGTCCTCAGAGCGTGTAAACTGGAGCACAGCCTTGACGCACACGCAGCGGTGTGTACTTCCTAGGCTGGCCTGGAAAAGCAAGGTCCTGGGAGAGTGCCACTGGGATTCCTCCAGCCCCTCTGCCCACTCCCACACCTGATGAGTGGGCTTTGGGAGAGCCACCCCTCCCGGGGAGGGGAAGCGGTAGCACAGACCTGAGCTGGTGTCTTCTGTAATACTAATGTAGCCCTGTAGAGGGAATGCTTTGGTAAGACTTCAATGAGGCTGGGTATCGCTGTGTTACATCAGGGACCAAATCCATCCTTTGTGTCACCTGCGGAGTTCAGGAGTTAACATCAAGAGCATTTTTACCCAGTAGGCTGATTTTTTCTAAAATTCTTATCATGCTATAATCCACTTTAAAATTTCATCCCTGACTGAAGAGAGTGGAAGTGTCCATTGGATTCAGTGCAAGGGATAGGCTTTGATGCTGTCTTACATAGGCATCAAAAGCTTGAGAAGACATGAATATTAAAAGTGTTTTTCACTGGCAGCTTGCAGAAAGCCCCATGGCCAGATGTACCAAAAGGGAATCTGTAGCATGTTGTTTACCAACTTGTACGCTTTGTCTTAAATCAGTATGGGGAAACCGTAACGCCTTCTGAACACCACCACGAAATAGGGCTTGCTCACTAAAACTAAAATCGCAAACCCATCAAAAATACTTTAATATTATGTATTATTTGTGTTGATTAAAAATCTGCTTGCAACACTATGTTTGCTATTGATGACAGAACTGTGTACTGACCTAGTCCTTTCCCTTCAAAGTAAGAAAGCGCTTAAAAGCCTACTTTATCCCAGCCCTCGACTCCACTGTGCTCATAGATCATCTGGGCCACAGACACTTTCTGATCCCACCCAGTTTCACCCCTCTGCTCTGGCACTGCTGCCTCACCTTTCCAAGGTGCAGGGCTTTTCCTCTATTGCAATGCAAGGTCTGCCTTGAAGGAAGATAAGGGAGCAGAACATGTGACAATGCATGGTGTCCACTCAATTCAGGTCTCATTCACTCAAACCCACCAGCCCCATCCCGCTATCTTTATTGCTAATGGTGGAGTCTTTCACTGGGTACTCGTCAGGACCAGATGCCATCTGGACACCTTGCAGTGTCAATGCCACCTCCAGAGCACAGGGCCTCCAGATGCCCAGCACAGCAGGTCACCATGCTTCAATGACCACCTGGGCACCAGAGTGAACGGCAAAATCCTTGTGGGTGGCAGCAGGGTGGATCTGTACCACTGACATTTCGGAAAGCACAGACATACCAACCACGTACTGAAAGCAAGACTTAATCATCACAGAGACTTCCTCTGTGGATATTAATATCTCTTCGCTTCCTCTGAGGAGCCCCCCTGTCTGCTGGGCTCAGTGTCTGCAGAAACATCAATAAAGCTCAAACTTTGAGAAATTTCACCTAGAAAAAAGAGCTTTCCTTAGGAAAAAGATGAAGCAAACGTCAGGCAGGCTCAGCAATACACTGCCCAGGCTGGGCACTGCCACAGTGTAGCTGCACCTGTGTCTGCTCTCCTGTTGACTTCGGCCAGTGATGAGCGATTGCTCTGCAGGGTCCCTCTGCTCCTCCTTCTCCCAGCCACCTGCCAGGGATCTGCTAGTCAGATCAGCGCTTGGGAGGATCTGGGGGAAGTTCTTTCCGCTTCCTGTGGGGAAGGATGTGATTAAAGCCTTGAAAATAAAAAGCTTGGCTCAGAAAATGCCTGGGTGCCTTCAATACACGATGCAGCCACGAGCAGTGGCAGCGTGCCCCATTACAGAGGGTGCTACCTTCTGGTGGCCTGGCTCAGCGTGGTGAGAAGCTGGAGATGAGGTACAGCCTGATCACACACCATGCTGGCTGTGGTCTGTCTGGGACTTGTCAGAGGAGTCCCAGACCCCAAGAGCAGTGACCTCTCAGCACAGACACCTGCTGGTTTGCATGTCCCCAGGGCTGACTCTGCTGCTGAGGTGGCAGCCTCAGGAGGGACTGACCGGCCACAGTAGGACTGCACCTTCCAGAGAGCTGCCACCAAGGTGGGCACCCAGGTCAGAGTGTAGCTGGTCCTGGCTGGCCCCTGCTTTACCTACATGGAATGATCCCGCCGAAGGCAGAAAACGGGCCTCACCACTGGCTTGTACAACGTTAATTCCCTCTAAGGAACCACCCTGGTGTGGCTACGTGCTAGGGGAGAACTGTCGCCTTTATGTCTTTGTGTCTGTGCGGCACGTTACCAGGATTCCATCACCTGCAAATCCCATGTGAAGTGAACTAGTGCCTGTGCTCTGCCCTAAGCTCTTCTTGCCCTTGTGATACCAAAGAGATAAAAGCTACTTTGGGAGAAGAGCAGGGCCAACAGCACCCGTGGAGGGGTTGAACTCTCCCAGCAGCAGGGAAGTCCTCCCATTCTGCTTCAGCTGGGAACAGGCAGTTGTCTTAGTTTGCCAGGGGTATATCTGGGCTCAGAAACCCAGGATACAGACTCGTGCAGAAAAATACCCAAGAAGCTGCAGCTTTCCTGACTGAGACTTAGGAAGATAACACCAAAAGGTAGAAGTTGCACTCCTCCATCCCTCTCCATTCTGATGTTCCCTCCACGCACAGGCCACCTGCTCCACACCCCATGCTCTGGCATCAGATTTGATGCTTCTTTGTAGCTAGAGGTTGTCAGGACCAGCTTTTCAGCGTGGTCAGAAACCTGAGGCTGCACTGGGTTAACCCTGGAGTCAAATAATTTACCGAGGTTTCTCTGGAACGTAAAGCTGGCGATTCCCTAAGCCTTTTAAAGGATACTCATTTGGGAGATAGCTGGCAGCACTGCTCGCTCTGCTGCATCTTTCACTTTTACAATGCGATACGGGCCAAAAGCATCCTACAAAGAGGTAGCATAACCCAAGGGAAAGTGCGTTAGGCTAAACCTCAGGGGGTATGATGTAAGGAGATAGGACATCTGCCTACATGTTGCCTAGGAAATCCACTTTATGAACTTTTGGTACCCTTTACCGGGTTCTGCCTGACATGCACAGAAGCGATGCTGGCGCACCAGCTCCTGAGAGCAAGGACCGCCGGGACCTGGGCAGATTTTACCGAGCAATTAGCGGTATCTGCATCTCCAGGGCAGTTCTCCCCGCGCCTCTGAGCTCTGGAGCAACACGCCGACCTCAGGAGCAGAGGGGCGGCAGGGATGCTGCAGCCGGCTCCGGCGCAGGCGGGCGGGACCCGGGGACAAAGGCGGCGGCCCCGCGGGGAGGGGGGCAGCTGGGCCGGGCGGGGCCGGGG
>JAVJGJ010000060.1:38569781-38587955 GCA_035590215.1 Microhierax caerulescens
GGACTTGTTCAAAGGGTTTCAGTGGAGTGCTCCACTTGACGCATCTTTGGTATTGCCTGCTCCTGCCTGCTTGCTGGGGCACTGATGGTGTGCCAGTCTGCTAGGCTCCCAAACTTCAGGGTAGCAGGTGTCCCTGAAAACAAGGCTCAGGATGCTTAAACTAGGTACTAAAATTGGGCCATATCTAGAAATATATTCTCCACAGTAGTGTGTTCAAATTTTGTTTTCCTTTTTCAGTTTTCTGTAGAGATACCTTGTTCTCAGCTGTCCTGTTGAAGGAAAAAAAACTTGTATTGATTAAAAGGCAATTTTCTATGGGCCTTTGATGGAATTATCCACTTAGACTTGTCAAAAGCAATGAAAATAAGGGAAATAAACTGTGTTGGTTACATGTAAATGATTTGGTCCTCTGGAGGCATTTCATCAAATAAAGCTGAGGCTCTAAATGGTGATCTAATTAAGTGGCAGGCATGGGAACCCAAAATGCAGGCTTGGCAGGTGTTACACTCAGTGGTGTGTGTGCAGAGATGAGGGGCATGAACACTAACAGAAGTGTTGCATTTGAAAGCTCGAAAGTTAATGCTTTTGTAGGGACAGGGCTCACCACATCCATGCAACTGGGGAGATACTGGAGGCCCACTCTGGGAGGCATTGGGCTTTTTATCTGCCCCAGCATGGCTGTGGCTTTGCTTGCATCTCACACGGACACAGCCATGGCAGGGTCTGGTGATGTTGTCCCCTCAGGTTGCCCCTGCAGCATCCTTCTGTACTGGGGCTGCCCTTTGGAGATGCTCTGGGAGCAGAAGGGTGGACAATGGCCGATTTCACTGGTAGGTGAGGTGGAGGTGAGGTGCCTCAACTGTCAAAAATGTCTGGTATACATCAGGTGTGGAGTGGGACAACTGAATAAATTGTGAGCCCGTTTACAATGCACTTAAACCACTTGACCCCAGGAAGGTTGAAGTTCTTTCCGCTCTCACACTCAGGCCTTAGTGCATTCCACTGCAAAACATGATGTTGCTCGTCTGGAGCAGGGAAGGTCTAGGGGCTGCACATCCAGTTTTCCTGCAAATTAGCAGCGACTGGCTGGGTTTGCTTCTGCATTCTGTATTTTTAACCTGACTTTTTGTCTGCCAGACAGAATTTGTCCTGCCCTGTCACCAAATGTCATCATCCCCTTGTGGTTAACTTGCTGCAATTCATGAAACACTTGGCTGCCATAAATAGTTATGTGCAGAGGTTCCTCTGCACGCGGAGCGGGCAGAAATTCGCAGGCAGCGCTGCTAGGCACTCGCACACTAACATGTCCACCAAGAGAAAGTTGACCCACTTCTGCAAATAGATAACTCCTGGCAGAAAAAAGTAACACTGTCTCAGAGAATCTATCTTCCCCTTGCCTACTGAATTGTGAAGCAAAAAGCAAGCCAGCTCCATCTTCTGAATTAACAGCGATGTAAGCACAGTGCTCCCGATTGAAAGGAGAGTGTGTAAATCAGCCCTTGATCTGAGGAGGGCTTAAAATGGCCACAATTCATTTGTGATTTTTTTTTTTCCCCCCAATATAATGAGCGCTTTTGTTAGTGAATGAGGTGTGTGGAGTCAGGACTCTGCTGCTCTTAGGCATTAGGGAACATTTATCACCATGGCAATTGGAGGCTGCTGTACAGGTTATTTTGAACGCTTTTCTAGTGACTCATGTCTGGGCCAAGACCATTTATGCCAGGTTACTTTGGTCCCCATGAAAACAGGTGTGTATATTACTTTTTCTATCCTTAAACTGCTTCTCTCTTTGCTGTTTGTCCCTCTCAGGAAGCTCGTTGCTTGTACTGACTTCTTACATCGCCAAGCAACGGTGGTGCTGAGTGTTCACCTTGCTCAGAGACCCTCCTGTGAAGGGTCTTTGTGACAGACAGTCCTTGTGAAGTGGATTACAGGCTGTTCATTGGTTGGATTTGAGACTTCAAGGATTGAAGTGGTCCTAAATCTGATGTGAATTAGCTTGTTGTCTGCATGGGCTTCTCCTATAGGCTCGTAGGACGGGATGTCTTCTGTTTGCCTGGGGTGGCTGTGCTGTCCATAGCAGAGGGAGCAGTGGTGATGAGTGCTGGGCTTATGGCATTAGGGCTTTGGCCAGCTGTAAACTGCAGTCGCAGGGGTGACGTGCTAGCTGTCTTGTGAGGTTATGTCAACCCCGGCTTGCTGGCAGAATTAGTTCAATCAAAGCTGGAGCACTCTGAAAAGCCCTTCAGACTTCCCCCTGCTCTCCCAGCTCTGTGCAGTGACACTCAGGACTGTGTGCTGCTGCCTTTCTCCCCATTTCATATTCAGTCTCCTCTGCTGCTGGGGTTTCATTCACGTGCAGGGTCGTCAGTGACGTTTGAATGTGGGGGGTGAAGGATGAAGTGTGTGGAGCAAATGGATGAAGCAGGGCTCAGGCTGGGAAGCAAGAGAAGATACTTTGCTGCTGTTTCAAACCGCCTCCAGGGCAGTAGGATGCTCTTAGGCAGCCTATGCCTGGAGGTTTGGCAGCCCTGTCTGACCTGCCCCTGCCTTCCTGGGACAAGGAAACAAGGCCACGTGGTGCTGAGCACCCTGCTTCGTGCAGTGGGGAGAGCTGTGGAGCAGGGGTTGCTCTGTTCTCCCGCTGCAGAAGACCTACAGAGAGGAAGGGAGCAGGAGGAAGGACTGCTCAAAGGAGGACAGTAAAACCAAACCATTATTTCAGAGAAGAAGAAAAAGTAAGCCTTACAGCATTTCCAGTCCCCAAAGCTTAATATTTCTATGGAAACCAATGCAGCAGGAGGCTTGCTGTCAGTCTCTGATCTAGTGGGGTTGACTAGATTTAAAAAATGTTTGTCCTTCCCCACATCTTCCATCCTGGATCATGTGAAGACAGGTTGCTGTGTATCACAAATGCAAGATTAAAACCTGCATTCCAGGTTTCCAACTCTCCGTTAAGTACTAAGCAGTCTCTAGAGGGTTGGCATCAACCTTTCATGTGAAGTTTTTTACTTGCTAAGGTACATTTAATTCACTCTATGACACTTATTGATAATGCCTTGTCTTAAAAATGCCACTCCTGTGACACTGTGCTCTTTGAAGGATGGCTGTGACTTTGTATCATCGGACTGTGGACCATTTAGTGGTGTGGTACATCTCAGTGCCCAGTGACATTATGGCAGGGACAGTGTTTGACTTGAATGGAGCAAAGACTTGGACTCTTTACACTCACTTTATTTAGTCTTTTATTCAAAGGAGATCCATAATGTTTTTAATCTATTAATTTGATGGGCATAATCTGGCCTATTTAGGTAATAGTTTGCTTGATTTTTGTGTAGCCAGAGGATTACCCTGGTTATATATGTGCAGGTATTTACTGTTGTCATGTTGATGTTTTCATCATTTTCGCCACATTTTTGCTTTTAGTAGGATTTACTAGAAATGGCTGCAGGACAACCAACATAAAAGTCCACTCTTTTATGCTGGAGTAGCATTGTCAGATGCTAGCAGAGCATCAGTAATAAAAAATAACTCATTTTGCTTGATGCTGAATCCTTTTCAGCTCCTAACAAAGGTGTTAAGAAAATCTTATTTTTATGTACAGTCTTAAAGGACTTTTGTGATGCACACTATTCTTTTGTCTTCCTAGTTTCCTTTGCTTATCTCCCTTACTGGGGTTTGCAGTCTCATATTTATTTATTTCCCAGCAGCTGAAT
Source organism: Microhierax caerulescens (assembly GCA_035590215.1). Classification (NCBI taxonomy): domain Eukaryota; kingdom Metazoa; phylum Chordata; class Aves; order Falconiformes; family Falconidae; genus Microhierax; species Microhierax caerulescens. The sequence goes on from JAVJGJ010000060.1 coordinate 38,573,498, forward strand.
ATAACTTTGATCTATGCTTTGGATCTGTGGAGCTTTTAATCCCTTTCCACTGAGTCAAAATCTTGTTTGCTGTTGAATGTGATACGTAGTTATAGGTTATATGATCTTCACCAGCGGCTCATGCATTGCACAAAGATGGCATATTGTGAAAAACTCTGATAAAGTGTCCCCTTGTTCATTTTCCTGATTGCAACTCAAACCCAGCATGGGAGTAAATCAGTTTGCTGCTGGTCAGACTGCTGATACACCTGTCCTCTGCTGTTACATATATCTATGTACTCGCCTGCTTTATTTAAATTATTCATTCATTTCTTTGTGATGTTTATTTTTGAAGTTACAGACCAGTGGAGTATTGCAGCCAGCACAGCAGCCTTTCTGTCTTCCAATTCTGATAACGTTTGTGGTGTTTTCCTTTTTCATCCTCTTAGCTGCTTGTTACACCTCTTAAAAGATGAAGACCGTTTTTTAAAGCCTGCATGGTTATTCCTCTTTGATGTCCTGAAACAAAATAATATACGCCTTGTTTGTGGAGATCTTCTCTCCAGGAGTGGCTGCAGGTTCTCCTCAGGGAGGGTAATGATTTCTGCAGCTGTCAGTCCTCTGGGTCATGTGGATGTAGCTGCATGTGTGTGACAGTATTTAACTGTCTTCTGAAAGTTGTTATTTTTGAGTTTTTGGTTTAGCTGTTTGCTTTCTGGATTCTGAGCAGTTTATTTAAAAATCTCCCATGCTTGTCTCCTGGCCTCTTGTAAGAAAATGCAGTCTTCTTTTTAGGAGGTCGGTTAAGACTGTATTGTTTTAGGTGTAAGCTTTAAAATAACAAAAAGATAGATGGTTTTGTGACTTACAGCATGGAACTGGGACTCACATTTGGTGAACTTTCTCATTGTAATATGGTTTTCTGGTGTAGTCTTACTAGATTGTGATCTGTGGGTCATCTTTAATACAGCCAGGATAATACATTTCCTTTGTCTTCTCCACATTTCTTGTGGCTTATTGGGTCATTTATAACGTGCTCATACAGTGCTCAACAGAATTTGACCCTTACCTCAAGTGGGGCCTCCAACCATTGCTATGACACCAGTGATAACAAACAACACAGGTTTTGAGTTATAATGAGCTAGCAAGGAAGGAGCAGCTTTTATAGTAACTCCAGACATTTCTCCTTCCAAGTTTTGGAGTTGCTTCAAATCCTGTTTCAGTTTTACTGCGATAAAAGCACTTTGTGTTGGGGTGCTTCTTTTCTGTATTGCATATACTTCCTGGGACTGCAGAAAGATGAAGTGTGGACCGTTTCCAGCCGACTGTCAAAAACAGAATCTTGTCAAATAATAATTCTTCTCCCAAATGAGAAGACAAGGAGCAAAATAAGATAAATAGCAGTGTTTGCCTCTCCCCAAGTGCAGAAAGATGCTGCTGCTGTCACAGCAACAGGTTACCATGATATTTTTCAGAGGCAGGGACAGCATTTGTTATTTCAGCTCATCCCATCTTCATTGCCCAGTTGAGTATCATATTATATATGTGTATTTAAGATGCTGTTTATCTGGCAGCCTAGTGCAATTTTGGCTGAGGTGAAGAATCACAACTGTGAAGTGGATGGGTCCTTGTTGTCACATTGCTCCCTGTGTCAGTGGTGTCTTTGCTGTAATTGCTGAAGACACCTTTCTTCTTTCCAATTAAATTCTTACCTGATCCCTTGATTGCTCTATTTCTGACGCTGACAATTTGGTAACTCCTAACAAGCCCTGACTGAAAAGTCATTGAGGTCACTCTTGGGTGTGAACCCAATGCTTCTTAACCACCTTGGGCTTTTATTGCCATTTGCCTATTGGAATTTGTGGGGAGGATCTATTTGTCAGTGTATCACTGAATCATTAGGAGGGTGACAAGACCGTAGTAACTCTTCCTAGGCAATTATGTATGAAAGGTTGTCAGTATGAATAGTATGGGAAGTTAAAAGCCTTAATTTTAATTTGGAATTGTAGCCCTAATGACTTTCCACTCCCACAGTTCATAAAGACCTTGTTTCAGCCTCAAGTTGACCAAGGAAAAGAGGGGTGTGTGTGTCTCTTATTACAGACTTTTTTGTGCAGGATTTTTATGATAAAGAAGATTTATGAGTTACTGTTTTTTGTATAAAAGATAATTACTGGAGTACCAGTCTCAGAAAAGTGACATTTTATGACTTCACCACTAGCCACACAGTGTGAGCTTTTGCTTTCTCTCTTTTCAATTAGTTAAGTTAAACAGCATATCAGTTCAAAAGGACTAATTATATTCCTGTTTGTTGTTTGCCTTTATATACTAAATGTTTTCTATACGTAAAGCTAAGCAGCGGGGTCGGGGAGAGAAAGGATCACCCCAAATGAATGCTATTTAATTGTTTGAAATGATGGGTGTAGATCTTGTGGGGTTATGTGGATTGTTGTATTCAGTCACATCCATCACAGCATAGTAAGGAAGATAAATTTGATCATGCAAATCCTTTTGTTAACCGAGCATAATTAAATTCCTCTGGAAATTCTTTAAAAACACATTCCTCTAAACAGCAATGGTGTTTAATCCATGCTCAAATGCAAAGCTATGTATTTATCCATTTCTGTGTGTTTTGTTGTGGGTTTTTTCTTTTTTTTTTTTTTTTTCTTTCTTTCTGTAAGTGAAGGGAGCATTTTGTAATGCAATAGCATCTGCTGCCTCATGGGTGAGAGCCAAGGGTTGGTGTGCACGTAGAGGTGGCACGTAGAGGTGGCACGTGCAGGTCACGGTCCTGCTTTGGCCCCGCAGCAGCAGGTCAAGAGTTTGCACAATGGCAAGTGATCCAGAGCATGCCCATTTGGGGGATCCACCTGGGCTACCTGAAAAGCATCTTCTGTTCAAAGGACAGGTGCTCAGCATTCTCAGAGTATTAAGTGTTCTGAATGTGCCTCAGACTGCTGTTGGAATTGTCTGAGGTGACTAGCTGATCTTGGCCTTGAGGCTGTATACTTGAGAAGGTGTTGCTGTAGACCTGTAGATCCCCTCCATCCATGACAGCATAGTCCAACAAGCTTTCTGATCCCACAGCTGTGAGACAAGTTCCCTTGGAGTCCTGCAAGATGAGGATGGATCACGTAATGGATCACGTAAACAGCAGCTTGTTGGAGAGGCCTCAGCTTTTCCTTTCAGCCTGTTACAGCGTCTCGGCCAGTTTGGACAGGGAAGGTTTCCGATGGATAATCTCCTGTCCTTTCATTCTGCCTTATTTGGCTAAAAAGTAGAGGGCTGTCTTTTTAATTTTTTTATTTTATTTTGGCAGTTCAAAGTGAAGCAACTGCAATATTTTTGGGAAAGGCTTGGAGCTGGCTCTGTAAAAGGCATGTTATCTAAAGGGTAAAACTCCCTGACTGCGTTATGTTTAAGTAAGGCGATATTTGAATTTGACCTTTTCTTTTTAAATCAGAGATTTCATACCTGGATTTAAACCAAAACCATGTTAAACACAAAGGGACAGGGTTGTTCTGTTGAAAACATCTGTAAAGCTGGAGGGAAGGGCTGGGCAGCATGGAGTGCATGGCCTGGTATGGGGGGCCATGGAGGTGCCGACATCCTGGACCTGCTGCAGGAGGGTAGAAAGCAAGAGGGCTGTTGCGGGGAGAACTTCTGCCAAGCCCAGATGAAGCTCTCACGCAGCCTTTGTGCTGAGCTGGCAGGGGAAGATGCCCTCATGGTGCGTTAGGAGTGGGCAGCAAGAGTTGCTTGCCTAGCTTGAGATGGAGTTGGAGACCACTGCAAAGGGGTGCGGCAGCAGCCTGAAGGAGGAGATGGAGTAAATGCGTCCAAAGATGTGGTTTGGGAGTTAGATGTTATGTTTAACAGCTGATTTCATTGAACTGGATTGAACTCCCTCCAGCACCGCATTGATGATGGTGCCTAGGGCTATAAAGATTGCATTTTGATCAGCAAGTCAAAAGCAAGTCTACCACTAGTTATGAATACATTTTCAGAATTGCAAGCAAAGGAGATCCCAGAATAATAATGGGCAGAAAAAGTTGCCCGAAGGAGCCAGTTCCCTTGATAAATGCTGGAGAAGGTATAGACCTGAACTTTGCACTCTTTTCCATCTCAGCTTTTTAAAAATGTGCGAACGGGTCTAGTACTTGAGTTTTGAAGCTGTTGAAATCCTGAATAGACCTAATGCAAGGTGGCAGGAAAGCCAGTAATGATGGAGTTTTGAAAATACAAGTGGTTCAGCTGTTGATGTGTGGGATAAATGAAGAAAACAAGTGCATGCGTGTCCTGTGCTGTGTATTGTTGACCCAGCTGGTTATTCAATGATGAAGTCTGATCTGTATGTTTCGAATGACAGATCTGGGTTCTGAAGTGCTTATGATTAGATTAAGACAGTGTAGTAAACCTTAATGGTGCATGAAAAGCTACTGCTGGATTTGCAGTAATACGTACTTTTCTGCCTTAGAACAGCATGAATAATACTTCATGGTTGTATAACTCCTTCCAGACAAGGAGTCTAGGAGTGCTTTGTAAACGCTAATGAGTTTGGCCTCATAGCATTTTTATAAGCCTGAGAAGTAGCATTATTCCCCTTTTTTATGGTTTGGATGTTGACTAGCCTAAATATGCAAAGAGCAGGCAACAGAGCTTTCATCCTCAGACCCTCAGTCCTGGGCCTTATCTGCAGGACTCGGTAGGCTTTCTAAGTGTGTCTGAGGCATGCTCAGAAATTTATTGCAGATTCAGTCCAGCAAAAGGGTTGTTTTTTTGCAAACCTCTGGATATCCTTTGTGAAGCGAAAAGCATTGTAATTATTTGACACTAATTTCTTGCTTGCCTTTTCGTGCTACAGCAACAGAGATTGAAGCTAATCCTCTACTGGAATGAAATCAGTTTGGGCGCTATGGATATAGTTTCCTTGCCCAGAACAAAGAGGCTAAGCTAATGTGAATGAAAACTCCTGTTATCTTTACATGGGAGTTGCAGGTGGGTAAGGAATGTGAGGTCAGCCTGGACTGGGAGCAGATAATTGCCTGTGTCAAAGGGCAGCAAGAGTGATGCCTGTAAAAAACGCTTTACAAAGTAGGTGGGATCAGACACCGCAATGGACACACACAGATTTTTCTCTAGCAGCTTCTTCAGATGTTCATCCCAGAATGTCTTCATTATTTGTACAGATTTATGTAGTGGGATGTTCTGCAATGTGAGCATCGTGTGGATTGCAGATAAATTTTATAAATATTTTGTGTGTGAATTCAGTGTGTGGTGACAACTGCCAGAGAGACAGTTCTAAAGGGAGAAGTTCCTCTTTAGCTGTAGGATAAGCATATGCAAGCAGGCATTTCACATACTGCTTTCACATTCCTAACCTGAAAAGCTGCTTCTAGAGCTCAGTGCTTTTTTGTGGGCTGGAGACAAGTGAGCATCCCAACAAGGAGTCTGTAAAGTTCTAGATATGGAGGTGGTGATCTTCATGATGTAACCATGCATCTGCTACCAGAGTTGGTTGTTAGAATGTGGTCTCAGATTGTAGAATCATAGAATATTTTGGGTTGGAAGGGACCTTTAAAGGCCATCTAGTCCAACTCCCCTGCAATGAGCAGGGACATCTTCAACTAGATCAAGTTGCTTAGAGCCCCGTCCCACCTGACAGTGAATGTTTCCAGGGATGGGGCATCTACCACCTCTGTGGGCATTCTGTTCCAGTGTTTCACCACCCTCATCGTAACAAAAATTTCTTCCTTATATCTAGTCTAAATCTATCCTCTTTTAGCTTTAAACCATTACTCCTTGTCCTGTTGCCACAGGCCCTGCTAAGAAGTTTGTCCTCGTCTTTCTTATAAGCCCCCTTTAAGTACTGAAAGGCCACAATAAGGTGTTCCCAGACCCTTCCTTTCTCCAGGCCAGTTCTCAGCCCTTCCTCACAGCAGAGCTGTTCCATCCCTCTGATCGGTTTTGTGGCCTCCTCTGGACCTGCTTTAACAGGCCCGTGTCTTTCCTGTGCTGAGGGCCCGAGAGCTGGACGCAGCGCTGCAGGTGGGGTCTCCTGAGAGCACAGAGAGTGAGAATCACCTCCCTCGACCTGCTGGCCAGGCTTCTTTTGATACAGCCCAGGATACAGTTCTGGGCTGTGAGTGCACATTGCTGGCTTACGCCCAGCTTTCCATCCACAAATATTCCCTCTTGGCCCAAAGTGGTCAAGCCAGGAGACTAAGGGGCTACTGAAGCTGTTCTTCAAGCTCCCAAGTTGGGTGGGACGGTGACTGTAGTGGAAGCTCAGTGGTAAGGACTGGAAACAGGAGAACGTACGTGTATTTTCTACAGTAGTTTTATTAGAAAAGACCTGGGGAGTTTCCTAGGAAGATTTACATGTGGTTGATTATTATTTTGTTGGCATGATGGAAGCTGCAGTAATAAGCTAGTTGGCACTTGAAAAAAGGTGCAGATTTTCTTTTTTTCAGAGGCAACTGCTTTGTTTACTCTGTGTTTCCACATGTAGATCAGACTCATCTCAGATTTTGAGATGTTACCACACTGAAGAAGGCCATTTTTGGAGGCTGTTTACGTGCAGTTAGCTGAGTTACATCAAGAGTGAATTTTGCTCGTGGTTTTCTGCTGTGAGGATTATGACCATGTGAATGCGAAGAGGGTTGTTTGATTGCCAGCAAATTGATGCTAGACATATGAATGGCAGCTGGGGTCATAAACAGAAGGAAGGAGAGATTTGAACTGTGCAGTAATGGATGTTACCCAAATGATTTTGGTAAGACAGTCTCTGGGACATCAGTATTTCCTTCTACTATGAAATCCACAGACCCAGAAGTATGGGAGCTGTACTACGCTGTGTGTTCTGGTGCTGAAATTGTGTTCTGTGTATTGCTGCACTTCAGAGGTGTGTCTCACTGAATTAAATGGCATTAAAACAGTAGGCTGCTCCATATAACTGGGCCATATTTTTAATCTGATTCTGGTATATTAAATGCTGTATTGGCATGTGACCTTCTTCCTTATCTGGCTACTTCTGGAATGCAACCTAGCCTTAGCTTTTCAGCACAGAACAAAAGCTTTTCTGAACCTCTGTTTGCTCGTGGCTACAAATAACAAACTTTGGGTGTTTAGCAAGAGGTTTTGGCAAGTCATGTAGATACATAGGGTGTATCAGTATGTGACGTGGCATCCTTGCAGAGCCAGGAGCAGGAGCATCCTATAGAGAGGCTCTTAGTTGACTGTGCAGTGCTTAATCTTTCTAATGCAGCCCATAATGTGTAGTGAAAGATCTAGATAATGCAAGAAAAGAGTTATTTATCTGGGATTAGCCTACATAAAACATTTACATTGAGCAGAAACTAGGCCAGAATACTATTATTTCATAAATGATGATGGTGAGTTGTAACCTGATCCAAAGTCTTCTGAAGTCAAAATAGTCTTTGTATGTAGCTCCTTCAGTGGGTGGACTTTGCCTTAGTGGACCCTTTGGACCCCTGGACTTTGACTTGGTACTACAGTCTATGTATATCAGTGTTCTTGTTGCAAAAGGGAAAATTCTTAGTTTAAAAAAGAAAAAAACCCCAACTTCAGCTCCCCAAGCAGGCATACCAAAAACCTCATAGTACAATTAGTATCATATTTATAACAAACTCTCAGGCTGGCTAGTTATCAATGCTGCCTTGTGAAGAATAGCCTACCTGCTTTTCTGAATTCCTGCTCTGCTAGCGGTGCACAAGGCATTTTCCTGATTTATTATGGTAAGAGCTACAGAGTAATCCTTGGTAAATAGATTTATACATGTGGCACTACTGAATGGGAAATTTATACTTTGCTATTCCATTGCTGCTTATTACCGTATGATGTTTTGTTGAATGCAGTTATATGTCTGCCTCTACTCTTTAAAGTCTAGAAGAGTTTCAAAATATTACTATCTTCTGCTCAGCAGAGCCTCACAAAGAGGTACTTTCCAATGTGACGGGCGGGGTTTGTGAGGATCCCTGGTACTTCTGGTTGTGTGAAGGAAGCTGGGTCTTGACTCCTGGTCAGTCTCGCCGTACTGTTACACTGGAGGTGTTTTCAGAAGTTGAGCTTTGCCAGCTGCCAGAGCTCTCACAAGAGTTTTGCACTGCAGAACTGACCTCGTCTTACAGGTTATTTTATTATATATATATATATATACATCTGTGTGTATATATGTATTAACAGCTGTTAGTTGGGAAGATCCTTGTAACACCTACAGGTCTTAGAGAACATGTAAGTTTTTCCTCTTGATGAATTTAGCGTAATGTATTCATTACCCCAGCTGAAGATCAGAATAGAATATTTTCTCTGATATTAGGAGAATGATTTTTATTAGCTGGTATTTTTCATCTAGTTTCTTTGGCACAGATTTTACTGTTTACTGCTGCTATCTGCTACATTTTTAATTATAAAACATTCTCATTAAACTAAAATAGTTTCTTTCCCCCATTGGTAATCAATACAATGTAAAAATCTTTCCAAAACAGTGGCTTAAAGCAATGGGGTCTGCTAGGTATTTTACTTAGCATAGGTATTTTGGGAGACACCCAAGCTGCACTGAGGCCTGTGGCAAAACTTCCCTTGGCATTGGAGGGACTAGGATTTCACTTTGAATTTTGTGTTTGCTGGTAACTTTTCATTCCTGGCTAGCGCATATTACTTTAATCTTTAATGATTTCGTTTTGACGTGGCTTTTAGAAACTGTGATTGTCCACAGTCAAGGCCTGTGTCGCTGCACCCTTGCGCTCTGAGACCTCATTCATAAACATCTCTCCCAACGCGGCCCTTTATGCCGTGTCCAGGGATGCGAGAGAATCCCACACAATGGCGAGGCTGAGACAAAAGCCGCGTTGTGGTGGGGGTGCTGAGGCAGGAGCATGGAGGGGCCCGGGAGCCTCAGCTCCATTGTGCCCGTAATTGGATTTCTGCTGGCGCTGGCCAGCCAGTGGGAGCGCAACCTGCTGGGGAGGGTGTGCACACTGCAACAAAGCAGGCTGTGATTGGAGGAGGCAGGTGACCTTAAAGCCCATGTTGTTGAGTGGGACCTAACATGGTGCAAATGCACCAGGTTGCAACTTTATTAGTGATTAGACACAGAGATAAGCTGCAGCACAGTTGCCTAATCTGCAGAGCCTAATTCCAGGCATCGGAGCCAGGGATGCTGGTGCAGGCTGAGTGCCTGTTCAGTCTGGGTGAGCTGGAGCGACCGCAGACAGCGCGATAGGGAGCTTCTGGATCACCTGGGTCTGGGGCTGGTTCTCATCGGCCTCTGCTGTGGGGTGGCTGGGACAGGGAAGCAGGCACTGAAAATATGGAACTGGGGAGAGAGTCACACAGCTGTTGTCTTCAAACCCAGCTTAACATCTGTAGTGGCTGATCGGAAGAGTTTTCAGAGTGAACAAGAATCGGTCCTTCCTGGAAAAATAAAGTGAAGAAGCAATTTGTTAAGTGGAGTATTTAAGGGGGAGACAAACTCTTCCATATTTCCATTTTTCCACCTGAGGCTGTTCCTGGGTGCTCTGGCGCTATTCTGAGTTCTTCTTTTGGACCAGGGTTCCCTTTCGTGTGGCCCAGGGTAAAGGCTTAGATGGGTTTGGCCCATGGTGATTGATCCGTGCTGGATGTTTTAAACTGTGGCTGAATCCTACTAATGTGTCTGCATGAATGGTGGTGGGAAATGTTAGAGTCTGCAAACAAAGATGAATCACCGTAGGCCAAGGGTTAAGACAGCACAGCAAGTATGATGCTGTGGTATGCTCTGTTATTGGATTTCCTCCAAGGATTGCTCTTTGAGGAGCTTTGGCCTCACGGCATGCTGCAGAGACCTGCTGCTCAGTGCCATCCTTTAAACATAATGTGGGAGCATCCAGTTGGATCATATACAGATCTTGGTCTGTCTTGCAAATATATGCATTGAAATGTTTGGCAGATTCACTCTGCAAATCCAGACAAGCCCATGCAACCCTAATTTTTAAATCCATGGCTTGGAATTCTGCCTCTGAGAGCCACTGCAAACTTCCTTATCCTGGACGCTCTTGGGTGGCATCTGTCTTGTCTTCAGACCGACCTAGACAACTACAGAAATATGATCTAAGAAACCAGGTAGCTAAGAGCCATACCCTCTTAACTTTGTCAATCAGAGGAGCTCTTTTTGACCTCTATTTGGGCAACCTGGTATTGAACTAATCCCACCCAATCTCTGTAGTGACAGAGTGACTTTAAAAAAAAAATATCTTGTAAAATTATGTTGTTAAATTTGCTGCATCTCACTGCCTTTGTCCGTCGCCTTCAGGCAAAACCCATTTGGGATTCCTGCTTCTCTAGTTTTCTCTTAGCCCTTTGAAACTGTGTTTTGACTTTTTAGAACACCTGGCTTTTTATTTGGGGGTAAAAAGGGGTGAGAAGCTTCATTTGCTGTAAAAAAAATATCACTGGGATAACATTCACCCCTAAGAGGTGACAGACCACAGAAACTTTCCAGGAGGAACAAAAGCCTTGTCCTTGTGATGTTAAATTCTCCGGTTTGTTAAGAGGTTATTCAGAGATGTTAAATTCTCTGAGGATACTCTGGGAAGTAACTTGGCGAAGGCCAAGCCATAGGTGAAACCTTGGCAGGCCCCAGGCCAGGGCCCCCATCCCAGGGAGAGCACCCTGTTGGGCTACTGTATCAACTTCCCTGTGGCTTTGAATTATTTTCCCTTTCATCACCCAGCCAGGACTTGTAATTTTGTCTTTTACTTCCAGAGTTTTGGAGAGGAGCCACAGACTTCCTTTTCTGTTCGAGGGAAGCTCTGCATTAACTAGTCCTCCCCTCTGGCTAAAAAGGTGTGAATCTGAAGAGGAAGTTTCTGTTGCTTTGAGCAAGCCTGGGGCTGGGCCTGATTTTATGAAGTCAGGATCTGTGTGCAGCAAAGGTCTTGTTGCTGTTGTGGTTGCCATGGTGGCATGGCCAGGGCCATTTGGGCATCTTCCCTGCAGGTGGAAAATGAGTATTATTCCACCAGCTTTGTGTTTCATGCATCACCTTGCCTAGGGGTAGGATTAGATTTGGTCCTGAGGGTGCTTGGAGGAGGTGAAGCGGGAGCTGTAGCGGGGAGAGGTCACTCAGCCCACAGCTCTGTTGCTTGTCTGTGGTGGGAGGTATGTGAGGGTTTCCTGAACTGATGCAAATTTTAGCTTTGCACATCTGGTTTTGTTCTCTTCTTGCACCTGATGCAGCTGCTGGATCATGCTTTGCCCCAAAGCAATGTTACCACTGCAGTAGATGCTTCCTATGCCATACACTTCTGCTGGAGCTGATTAGAGTAGGATTGGACTTAAAGCCTTAAGAGAACTTGGACTAAAGCCTTCTGCAGCAGAATAGAGGAAACTCCTTGTTTGCACTGTTGTCTTGGAAGGTGGTAGTGTGACTTCTTTCCACCCACTTCCTTAGTGGTAAGGACAGCACAAGCAATAGATACTTGAGATAACTTGTATTCACCTTGCGAGAGAGCTTGCATGTCTGGGGAGGAGGCTCACTGAGCAGCATGCTCTTCACAGCCTGCCAGCATCTCCTTTCTCCGAGCTGGCGGGGTTGCAGTCCTCTGCTGCCACAGCCCCTTACCCGCCCACAGCAATGGGGGCTCCTGGGGCACACCATGGGGCTGGGGGAATATTTTGTTCGCTAATCTCCAGACAGCGTGGCCTTAGTTAAATAAATCCATGCCTATAGGCAGCTTTCTGGGGCTCATTATAATACTAATTCAGCTGAATTCCTAATTAGAGACCAGTGGGTTTGTGTGGGTACTAGAAGTCAGTGTTAACTTTCTTGGAGTGGAAGAATCGTCCACTGAAAGCTGCTTTGGGAACAGAGGCTGAAATGAGATCAGAATCTAAAAAAAGATGTCTGTAAAATAAAACAACTATTTAAAAAGTGTTATAAAGCTGATGTATTACTTCAGTTCAGCCAGGGTGTGGAATTATTCTTTTAGTTGAGTTTTTTTGCAACATCACCAAGAACACTGTGTAAATGCATCCATAGATGAAGAGATACCTCTGCCTTGAAATACTAGGGAGGATAGTTTTCAAGACCAAGTTTCATGTTATTTCTTCAGGTTAGGTGAGAGGGCTACTTCAAATAGTTTGAATTAAGGTTAAATAAAGACAGCTTTTGAGAGAGAGAGAATGAATCCAGTATTTCTCTGACCCCTCAATATCTGTGAAGAAACCCCAGCAGTATCCCTCTTTAAGCACTCAGGGTTAGGTATGTCCAGAATAAGCAAGAACTATGATTACAGCCCATGCATTTTAATTTTGTAAATTGTAAGAAGTAATCTGTCCACACTCCACACTGTGTCCTGGCTTAGGTTTATGATCTCTTCCATTTATATTGCCTCTTCTGTTCAGAAGGGCTCTGTTGCAAAGGTTTAGTTCAGGGAGTGTTTGTGCATGTGTTTTTGTTGGTGTTGCACTCTATCATTGCTGTAATGGACCTCTGGAGGAATGTGATACAATAGGTAATGCCAGCTATGCTGTTAAATAATAGCTCTTTCAGGAAGGAAGTGAAGAATAGTTTATGTACAGGAAAACAGAGCAGGTATACAGAGAACAATAAAAAGAGATAAGCTGTGATTTCATTAAAACAGTTGAGCCAGCTCCTATAGCAAAAAGTTGCTTGGGCTCTGTGATGCCTGCTGGTCCTTCTGCATGCCACCAGCAGTGACAGCTCTGTAAGGATGGATGGCTGGGGCTGCAGGAGTTTGGGCTCTCAGCAGGACGTGCTGGGAGTGTAGCAAAGCCTGGAAGTTGTTTAGCCAGTGCTGATGGCAGACACATGCATCCAGCAGCCCAAATGGAATGCTGTTGCAGAAGCACTGCAAAAATCCTGCACTTGTCAGGATTTCACAAGGGAGTAGGTGTTATCCCCCCCAAGTACTGTTTTGGCATGAATAGCACTGCTGGAGCTTGTTTATACTGGGAATGAACTATAAACTGTGACCTGCCTTTTGATTGTACCAATACACTCGTTCTTGTCTAAATAGATTTGTGCATTAGTGTGCTTAATTATCTGCTGGGCACTCTCTACTTTTGTTTGGATAGCCTTCCTTTTGTATTAAATGTAAATAAATACTGATCGAGTAGATCGGGCTCCATCTGGGCTATGGGGCTGAACAGGAGGCTGTGCTCCTGTGAGCTCCTCAAATAAACAGAGACCTTCTCAAGGGCTACTGGGAGAACTCCCCCACCACTAATTTTAAAAGTAACCTATAAATCAAAGCATACCTCTTGCTTTCCTTCCTTTGGCATTCCACTTTTTAGGGAGGTTTACTTTTGCAGTGCATGGCTGAAATGTGAGGGTTTGATTACTGCTTGTGTTTAGTCATAGAGGTGTATTATTTAAGTGTAAATACATTCCCATGAGAAGCGGTAATCCTGTGCCTAAGCTGTTAGGAAGCAAGCACTGTTTATCTTGTCAAAAAACTTCTTACCCCTTCTGCGGGCTTCACCTGAACACCCCCACCCTCCGCTCCCCATTGCAAATGAGTGGTGGGACCCCCCCCCCGGCTCCAAAGCCTCCCAAAAAGGGAGGACTTGAAAGCAACGAAATCCCAGTCGCATTCTTGTGAAGAGGCAGACCACCTATGTGATGGGGCACCTGGGCGCGTAGGTCAGCAGTATATTTTGAGAACATGCATTACCTGTGGCGGGGCCGTGGTTTACATTCCCGTACGGCGAGGGACCGGGTAATGCTAGCTGGTACCTCTGGCTACGGCATCACTATCGCTTTTCTGCTAAAGTTCAGATGGTAATTTTAAACCATGGGAAAACATTTTTTTTCTCTTTGAAGAGCATTGTTAGTCCCTTGAAGTCGTCTCCCTTGTTCCTTCTCAGAGTGCATCAGCCCTCGATCAGATTGCGGGGAGCCCGCGGTTCCCCGGGGCAGCGTGGGAGGGGGGTGCCCGTGCGGGGATGGGTGCACGGGACAGAGGGGACTGGCTTTGTTTTTCTTCGGGGTTTGACTCGCGTGGGCGTGCTGGTCTGTGTTTAGGGGGACAGGAGTGCAACAGACACATCTGAATTATTCTCGGAACAAATTAACCAACATTTTAGAAGAGGATTTTTGCAAATTCACAAATTACAGTTATGTCAGGAAAATATCAACTGCCTGCAATTTTCCCTCTACCCCTTTTCACCTCCCAGTGTATCTGTGTTTCCTTATTGAATTATATTCCACCTCTCTGGAAACGTAGTCAAACGCCTGCCTGTATTTCAATGGAAATGTCATTACAGTAAAGATGCATAGTTTCTTATATACTGCCAGGTGTTATTGGTACAGGGGGGAAATCTGCACTTGAACAGATCCTTGGCTTTATAAAGAAGTGAAAATGAAGCCTGGTATTTTAGGATTGGGGTTCCTCCCCCCCCCAAAAAAAAAAAAAAAAAAAAAGCTATCCCTGCTCTCCTAGGCACAATGCAAATT
>JAVJGJ010000060.1:38604672-38622759 GCA_035590215.1 Microhierax caerulescens
TTTCCCCCCCCCCCCCCCCCCCCGCCCAGCCTCTCCTCACCCCTGCGCACTCTCTGCGTAGACCCGTGAGGCGGGGAAAGTGCAGATGCCCGTTGCAGGGTGGTTTGTGGCTGCACGGTCCCTGGCTCCACGCGCCCTCCTGCTGCTCGTGGCCAGGACAAACACTTACCAGAGTGGTTTGTCTCACAAGTCAGTGCCATCTGTGCAGGGCGCCTTGTTTGCTGAACAAAAGGATTTGGAGGGGCTGAGTGGCTACGGCTTTAAAAACCCCCAGCTGAATGGAAAGAAGGGATGCTGTCACCTGCTTCTCGCTGCATGCGGGAGCATTGTTCCCTCCTGAAATGCTCAGTGCCACTTTTATTACCTGCAGCCGTGCCAGTGCTCAGCAGCGTGGCATTTCATTTGGGGACAGGGTAATAGATTCAGTCATTCTGCCTGCTATTGATATGTTTTGCTTTGTTTATGTATATTTTACAGAGTTCGGTCTGACAGTTTTGTCTCCTGGGTAATTAAGTTGAAATATTGGAGGCCCAGAAATTAACACTGTCATTTTTAATAATTAAAATAAAGTAAATCTCAGCCTGTTTCACGAGTTAGGTTATTTCCTGTTCCTGATTTTGAAGGTGCGTGTGAACTTGTTTGGAAGAATGTGAGCACTCAGGTAGCTTGGTTTTAAAATTTTGTTTAACAAAAACATGGGGGAAAACCCTAGGTCTGCTGTAAGGTCTCTCAGAACATCCAAACCTTAAAAGAAAAGAGAGCAGTACGTGGGGGAAATCAGCGTGTGACAGGCACTGCTGGTAGGGGTCATTCCTGCCCAGCCACTCCAGGCAAATACTAGAGAATAAGAACATGTTGGAGAGTATCCTGGTGCAGAGAAAGGAGCTTTACAGATAGATTTTAAATTCTTTTAAGTTGTAACACCACCCTCAGAATTTTTCCTGGCCCAAATATTTCATGTGTTTAGATCTAAATTTTTTTCTTCAAATATTTGAATTTATTTTTTCAAGCCAATACGCAAATTTCCTGTTTGCTGTGGATTTGAGAATGGTCCTTGTTTGCTGTTTGGGAATTCTAGGATGGTGGATTTCAGGGAGATGGATTTGGTTAACTCCAGTGTTAAGACTGAGGTTCTGGCCTTCATTCCCTAACTCTAGGCCAGTTGCACCCAGCTCTATGTCTATGAATGGCTCAGGCTTCTTTCTCTTGACAAGGGTTTACAAAATCTGGCTCTTTTCTATATCAGGTTTTATAATTTATTGCAGAGTCAAGAGCTGTTAAGTGCAGGTAGTGACGCCCATGTGTGCATGGAGCTACAGCGAGGGAAGGGGGTGATCAAATGAGGACTGAGATGCCTGAGTCCTGCCAGTGCTGCTGCCTGCTGGGGGTGGGCATTTTGGGGCAGTGAAGGAGCAATGGGAGTTAGAACGATGGCCAAGAACAGTCAGAGGGTAATTCAAGCTGGAAAGGACCTCAGGAAATATCTGCTCTGGCCTGCTGCTCAAAGCAGGGTCAGCCATGAGATCAGGAGAGGTTCCACAGGGTGTTGTTCTGTTGGGTCTGGAAAACCTGGAAGGCTGGAGACCACGCAGCCTCTCTGGGCAGCCGCTTGCAATGCTGGACTGAAGGAATGTTGAAGCTATGCAGACTAGTAAGCCTGTGTCTCTGCTTGTGCATGCAATAATGTCTAAAGCTGCAGAGAAGGTCACAGGTGGGTTAGGAGAGCTGGAGAACAAGAGGAGTGGCTCCAGCCCCAGCGAATTTAACTGGTTTCTCTGTGCACGCCCAACATTTTTTATTGATAAACATATTGTTATATTTCCTTGGTGACACAGTCTGTTACGGCAACAGATGGCTCTGAGTTCACAGCCTGCAGGTAGGGGAGAGGAGGTGATGGAAAGCTCGGCGTTGGCCAGGGCAAGGGCTGGGGCAGAGGGGCTGGTTTTTCTAGGGGTGGAAATACGGTCCGTGAGTGCCAGTTGCTGCATGAGACTTCACTACTGCTTTCAAAAGTTTCTGGCTGCTGCGGGACACTTGCCAAGGAAAGGCTCTAGGATGTGGCTTTGCCTTGCGAAACATCAGCAGCTCTTAAGCTTCAGGCCATCACCACATGAAAGAGAGGAGCCGGTGTGTGGTTAAGGCACTGGATTGGGCCTTGTGGGACTGGGATTGGGTGCAGGCTTCTTGTGTGACCTTAGGCAAGTCACTTAGCTTCTCTGTATCTTGGTTCCTGTTGGCAAAATGGGAGTAACAAGTTTTATTCCATTTGCTGTCTTTGGGCAGTGGTGGCTTTCCTGGGCATTTCAAAATGGGGCTTAGGACTCTGCTGTGGGTTGTCTGGGTGCTGGTGTCATACCCGGCTCCAAGGCCAGCATGCCCAGGTAGACCACTGCTTTAAAAACAAGGAAGATTACCTTAAGAGCCAGGAGGACACGTTTCCTAAAGCTTGCTGCCCACTGGTGAGTTTGAGTGGGCTGGGGTGCCGAGTGTCTGGTCCCTTGCACTTGGTGTGGTACGGTGGATGTCTCTCCTTCCCTGGTCCCGTGGAAGGAGACCCCACTCACCTGCCTCTCTGCAGCATTGCTGTTTGCAGATATTCTTTCTTCCCCGCAGAAGCAGAAACACCTGCTTATGCCATTGAGGGACCTGCATGGTAATGGATGGCCCAGACCTGGCTGGAGGGGGTTTCAGCATCTCACTTGGAGGACCTCTTTGGACTAAGTTTGCTGAGCTCAGGGGGAAAAGGGCTGGGAGGAGGCACTGGAGGTAGCTGTGTTGTGGTCCCCATCTCTAAGGGGTTTGCAGGCTTCTGTGGTGTTCCATCTTGCATCTATTTATCACCACTGAGCATTTGTGGGAAAATAAGAGGCATTCTCAATTAACATTGTTAAAGCACATATTTTAAAGATTTTTAACTTTGTCTACCCTCTGACACATGTTCCCTCATTCCCTCTCAGAGGAATGGGTGAAGTGTAAGGGTCAGTCTGTGGGAGAATATTCACCGGAGCTTCTCCCAAATCACTTGCAAAGAAACATTTCAGCATCTGAATGCTGAGCTGGTACTTCAAAAAGCTCCTTCAGATGAAATACTTGGCAAATACATTTTCACATCCCTGAAACTGTGGGAAGATTTTTTAAATTGGAAAATCTGGTTCAGTCCCTTCCTAATTTTCAGGAAAGACTGATGGAAGGATTATGACCAACCCTAATTTTGCAAATGAGGTAAGGAAGCAAAGCCAGTATAATAAAACCACAGGGTAATGTGTCATCTTGTGCCCTTTCTTCACTCAGTAGGTACATACAGTTTAGTTGTAATGATGTGTGAACTTTTCCCCAAGTAAATCTTCTGGAATATATTTTGCCAAAGGAAAGAAATCTTACTAATACCAGATCCCATGATATCTCCCTGCTGTTTGGGGCATGCAAATTATGGGCAAGTTTCTAATGTGTTAAGTTCCCACAAGCCTAAACTAAGTCCTTAACGAGAAGCCATTGGGAAAGACATTTCCCAACACAGCACGACTTTTTTTTTTTTCTTTTTTTTTTTTACTCTTTAGCCTTGCAAAGAGTTTTGGTTTTTTTCTTTTGTTATAAGTGTTGGGTTTTTTGTATGTTACGGGGGTTTTTTTGTTTTCTTTTTTTGTTGTTGTTGGGGTTTTTTTTAAATGAGCATCAGTATTAGCTAAGATTCCTCCTCTTTGGAGCGTGAAGCCTGAACTTTCCCATTGCCATGTGGGCTTGTTGCCCCAGTGAGGACTGGTGGATTCATCCTGTTGGGGCTTGGTGCTCCCAGCATTTTCATATCAATGTCTGAACTGACTCCTTGATGCCAAGCAGATCAAAGCCTGGGTGACCACGCAGGAGGGTGCGAGGAGATGCCCCGTGGGTGAGTGGAGGGCAGTGGGATTGGGAGAGGCAGGGCATGGTGCTGACGTGCAGATGAGTGCTGCATGAGCAGGTTTGGTGTCTCTCAGGGGCCGTGATGGTATGGGAGAAACCTTGCTGCAGGATCACACTTACCAGCGGTGGAAAAGCCCGACTGGCTCGTCCTGCCTATCTCCCCAGTGCTCACGTTGAATTGGCCCTCTAATGTGCATAGTATTTCCAGGCAGCTGCTTTTGCAAACTGGAGATCCCTGGATCTGGCAGATACCTGCCACTGTTGTTTTCTTGGTTTCCGAGTGCTGCATCCCACTGCATTCTGGGAACTGGGCATGGAGCATATGCCCAGTATCTTTTTCCCAGGTAAACATTGCTTTAGATGCTGCAGCTGGGTTATGCAATGCAGATAGGTGGGGATGGGCTTTTTTTGGTTGGCGGTAGGAAGGGAAAGTTGTTTTGCTAAGATGAAAGTGGGATTTTCTCCAATAACTTGGTGCACAATATAACATCCCTTTCTCAACTGTGTTATCCTTGGCAGCTGGGCATGGCTGGAGCTCTGCTCTTGGAGGAGGAGGCAGTGCATGTATCAGACAAGATTTTGGGAGTGCATAATTTTTGACAAGGGTTTTGAACAATTCCTTGTTCTCCAGGGGTGAGTGAGGGGAGGGGTGGACTCTGCATGTGCCTGGGGTGGCATGCAGGGATGACCTGGGTGCTGGCTGTGTCTGCCCACTCCTGCTGCGTGCCTGCCTGTGCTTCTGGGCCAGCATTGCTCTCCTTGTGCCATTGCTCTCCATGCGCCCATTAGCTGAGATGCAGCTCCTGGCTGTGTCCTCATGCTGCTACGCTCCGTGGATCTCACCAGGGGGTTGCTGTTGTTGGGGCTTTGCCACTGGCTGCTGACTGCTGCGTCTGCACAGCAGACGTCTTCCCCAGATGCTAGCAAGGCTGGTAGTGCTAAAATTAGAGTGGCGGGTTGTGGGTCCCTGAACGCCGATGGCGGCACGTGCATCGCCATGGGGCTGCCCACTCCCCACTGCAGCAGTGCTGCGGGCAGGGCTGCCTGCAGCCTAGCAGAGCCGCCCGGCAGCTGCCTCACCCCGTGCCCCTGGCTCTGGGGGCACCGATGGTCGGAACAAATTAAAACAGTTTGTGCTTCTGTGCAACAGACTGACCAGCAATTTGAAGGGTAAGAGGGAAGAGTACAAAAGTTGCATTTTTTGTTTCATATCTGTGATTCCCTGCCCTTGATTGTGTTCTTTATGGGCAAAACCACAAACAAGTATAATATGTGTGCGTCATTTTATATATGATTAATTACAATTTACAAAAAGTTTTAAAGTCAAGGATGACCTGGTAAGTATGGTAGACTCCCCATGATAAACTTTCTGAGGCCTTTGTGTGATAAAAGCCCCATGGCTTTTCTGGTGATTGCAGATCCATTGGGTAAGTGTATAGTACCTTAACAAGCTGCCAGTCGTTATGTGGAAACATGACAGTATTTCTAAAATATTTTGTTATGGTGTTTGTTAAGTTATTGTCACTGAACCTGTGGTTCTGGTATCTGAATATTTGAGATCCTCTTAAAAAATGAAGACAATGCTAGTAAAAGGAAAAAAAAAACCTCAAAGAGTGGAACTTTACCCTTTATCTGCTGTCTAAATTAAAAGTAATTAACAAGAGCAAAAATATGTGCAGTTCATTATATGGAGACTGACTTTTCCAACTGAGGAATTGTGAGATTGTGAAGAAAATTCAGTTCAAGGATGAGCCCAACTTGGAGTCTGTTAAGTAGTGTCTGTCATCTTCGCTTCTTCATTCAAGCTGTATTAATCTGTTTGAAAGCTCACATTCCCAAGGGCCACCCAGCGCTTGCTATGCTGTGGCAGTGACCTGAAGGAAAGTGTGTTACTTGTGTTATTTTATAGAAAAGCTGAAACTAAATTTTTTTACCTGACCAAAAACATCAGTGAAGCCAGCAGCTGAAGTGCTAGAGGATTCTAAGCCAAGGAGCACTATTATCCATTCCCTCTGTCCTGGACATGCCCATCTCTGCATGTGATTGCATTTGTCCAAAAGACCCATTGCCCCTTCATAGGTGCTCAGCTCATCTGGTAGTAATGAGACATGAGCATTCAAGCTGGCCAGACTCATCCCTGTGGTCATTTCAGTGACTTCAGCAGAAATAAACCAGGACTGAATTTGCTCCTGAATCTCTATGTTGGCAAATTAATTTGGGTGGAATCTACTTTCAACTGTGATTTACCTAATTATACCAGATTTTCTGTCACAAGGGAGGGAATGCTCTAATATCCAAAACAAGCACAGTGAAAATGGCCATCCCCTTAGATTAATGTCACATCGATGCTGTGTGTGACATGTGGTGATGGTATGTATATCTATATATATGCAAAATGCTCTAGTGATAAAGGGCGTAAGAGATCAGAAAGGACCTTTGGGGTTGGTGCATGTGGTCTTGTGCCATAGTGAGCACTCCCACTTGATGCTGCCTGCCTTCTGAAATGTTTGCCCCTACTACTTGTATTGCAGGACTGTTCCTGAATCTCATACTCCTTTTTCTAATTTCTAGCCTAGATGTCTTAAAATCTATTCTATGTTCATATTTTCACCCCTTTCAGCTGCTGAACATTTTGCTTCCTCTGCCATCTTGTTGCCCAAGGCAAATGCTGCTGGCTGAGTCCTGAGGGAAGACCAATCTGTCGGTGTGAATCTTGAGTTTTGGTATCATTATGTCACTTTCATCCTAATAACAGTGTCTAACCTCATAATATATGCTACAGATGTCATAGGCAGCCCGGCAAAAGCACTCTTAGCCCTTCAGCTCACACCTGGGAACCTGGGCTAATGCAGTACGCTGGAAGAAGACCTGTAGGAGCATAGTCAGGGACACTGTAAAATTCCCAGTTGGTTGTTACATTTACAGAGGCATAGCTGAGGCAGGCCTGGCTCACAAAAGGGGTAGCGTAACTTCTGGGGCGTGCGCCGTGCCGCTGTGCCTTGCAGCTCTCTGCTCAGCATTTTTACCTGGGGTGCTGCCCGCCCCAGGCTGTTCTGAGTGAGGATGAACATTGGTGCTGAGGAGCATGTGGGGTCCTGCCGGGGACGTGCAGCACTGTGTGCCCTCTGCCTCACCTGTGCTAGCGCACAGGACATGTCCCTGCCCCGCTGGCTGTGCCAGGCACGTGGGGAATGGCAGGAAGAAGACAACCTGCTGCCTGAAGCACGGGGCTTGGGGTTAGGTGAGGAAGACTCTTTCTTCTCATGGCTGGGCTGAAGGCTTGTGACACACAGCTCTGATCTAGCAAAGTGTATGGGGGTATGGCTGACTCTAGGCACTGGCTTTTTGTCATTGCTCAGGTTACTGAGCTGTTCAGCCAGGGTGTAACACTCCCTTACCCCTGCAGAAAGCTTCGCTTAGCTTTGTTGCTGTCTAGTTTATTTGCATTTTTCTTCTTGACAGGGAGGCCCAGGACAGAGTTTGGAGGTGGGGGACAGGGGGTGTTGTACAGCACTACTGAAGCTTTGCAGTGCCAGCCCGGTACTCAGAACTTTATCACGTTGTGTGGGAAGTGCTGTAGGTACTATGTAGCGTATTGGCAATGCCAGATTTTTTGGCAGTACCAGGTTTGTTTGTGCTGCAGAGACAACAGGTTTACTACCCAGCATGGCTGGGGTGCTACCTGGACTGAACTACCACCGTGTAACAACTTGTTGCACTTTTCATTCCACTTAGCAGACTGTCCTGTGCCTATGGAGGGCAAAATCAGTGGGGAGCTATTGGCTCCAGTTCGGCGATGAAGCGCTAGGCATGTGGTTTCACAAGCGGCTTCGACTGACCTCATGCTGGGTGGCTGCCAAGGGCCAGGGCTGGCTCCCTGTGCCCAGCTGCACGTCCCCCCTCCTGCCTCGTGCCAGCCCTAGCCAGGGATGCTGTGTGTCACCGGGTCGTCATGGGATGCCATGGGGTAGCATCGCCCTTTTAGGCAGCTGCCTGCAGTTGGGTGGGCACAATAGCCTAGGGCTTGCCTGTTGTTAGTGCCAAGCTTTTAAGTATAATGTAGACTTTCCAGCTCCCAGGCTTCGTCTCCCTGCCTGCCACGTACTCCAGTCCTTGCCCTCCTGCAACTGCTGTTACAGGATTTCCCAGATCCAAGATCCCTCACCAGCTCTGGTATCTTCTGTGGCTGAAAACAGCACTTTTATGCATTGAGGGAGTAAGTAGGAACCCTTTTATTTTCGTGATACCTCTTAGTGCAATTTGCTCGAGGCAGTATTTGTTAAAAGGGTCGAGGAGGGTTAGAGAAGATAAATTTGGGCCTCAGGGTATGCTGTAGCTTGATGCCAAAGCTCTTTCTGTCTCTGCCTCTGTCAGAGACTTGCAGAGCCATCATATTAGAGGCTGGCACTGGCTACCGCAGTACCATCAGCACTCGCTTTACTCCTCCTTCTGGCAAGAAATTTGCTGGGAAACCATTTATATTATTTAACTAATGATGACTAATACTTGAGGGTGGGTATCTGTGCAATGTAGGATTATGCCTGTCTGAGGTCTCAGCACTTACCCTCTGTTTTCTATGCCTAAGAACACAGCCTGCCCTAAAGAGATAAAAATGAAAAACATTTTTCAGGAATCCTTTTAATTCCCCCATTTTGTAAGTGAATCATCCTGAAAATGAGTTCTCTAAAAACGTCCATCTCGGCGTTTGTTCAGGCAAACCTAGGTGATAAGTAGTTTTGGGGGAGAAACGAAGTGCTGGAGGCCCTTATCCCTTCTGGGATATGCACTCTTGAGTACTTTTGGGTGGGTTTTGTCCCAGCCCTGGGTGACAGCCCCATCTCCAGCATCTTCCTCCTTCACTCTTTTGTGTGTGGAGGCAGGAGGGGACAGGTTCCCTCTAGTGTAGGGACAAGGGACATGTATCTCCATGGTTCCTGGGACTGTCAAAGGCTGGTCTTGGCTCCTGGGAGCAGCTGAGGGTGGCTGGAGGATCCCTGGGCCCTGAGGGTGAAGGGCAGCTGGGCTTTTGCAAATGGAACCCCCGTGCAGTCCCATCTCGGTGCAAGGGGAGCAGCAACGCACAGCCCAGACACTTTGTGCTGGGCAAAGTCTGAATAGCGCCTTGGAGGGTCCCAAGCAGCTCACTACAATGAAGCAGCTGGATGGAGCACCCCAATTTAATCCATTCTGTGGCATGTGCAGTGTTTGGCTGAGCTTACCAGGAATGAAGCTTTTGCCTCGCATGTGCTGTTTTTGAGCACCATGTTATGACTTGTGTATTGCTGTGCTTTGGCCTAAGTGCCCTGCTGCTGGGTACTCATGAAGCCTCCAGGGTCTGAGAGGTCTCTGTTTAGTTTAATTTTTAATTATTTTTATTATTTTAAAAAAATTATTTACTCTGTTGCAATCTTACTCATTTTCTCCCCATCACCTTTCAGGACAGTGCCTGCTTCCTTCCTAAAGAAGCTATTAGCTTGCATGCTCCGAAACAAAATGTTAGCTCATATGTTAGCCGATGGATGGATATGGGTATCATGTGGCAACTTAATGAATAATATCTATCACCTAATTTCCCAAAAGTTGGCATGTAATGAGGCTGGTGCCATGATTATTACCTCTGTAAATCATGACTTTAAGATGATGACAATCCCTCCTGCCCCAAGGATACAGGACAGCCAGACAATGATGTACATTTAATTGCTGTGTGAGAGAGGCAATGTGTTCGGGAGCATGCCATTGCCTCTAAATTATCTTCTGCAGCACAGACGCTAGAGGAGATTAGTGCAGATTGGAGGGGAGGGAGGTCCCTGCCATGCTTCGAGGTGCTGTGTGTCCATGTGTGTTTATTCACTTGAACCAGCTGATGGTGGTGGTGTGTGCTGACCGGGGTGGGATGGTGGTGTGACTGCCAGGTTTGCCTTCTTGGTTCAGTCTCTCCCCAAGACTGAAGAGATGAAGAGGGGATTGCTCATAACTGCATAGAGATGCTTGCTTTCTTTTTCTGATGAGTGTTTGTGGTGAATACCTCTGTGGATAGAGGACTGTGACCTCCCAGACAGCAACCTTGGGTTGGGCAGTGAAAGCTGCCAAACCTCTGCCCAAACCTTCTCCTACTACAGGAAATCTCTGTCCCTGTTTTCTTCCTACCACAAACCACGGCTGGCCATAAAGCAGAGCTGATGCCCACATTGCAGGCTCACATGGCTGCTTCCTCGCCAAGGAGGCATCCCTGCTTGCAGGGCCCTGCCAGACCGTCCCGTTCTTTATCAATTGATTGAGTAACCGCTTCTAGTAAGATTATTGTTCTGCTGTGTTTTTAAGGTGTCTTTTATTAGGTGCTGTGCTAGGACAGTTGTCTGGGATGCGACTGGCTTGTGGATGAATGAGATATTGCAGCTGACCTTTGGAAAGCAGCTACTGTCAAGCCTGCCTGTACTGCTGGTTTAGTGCTGCTCTTTTTGCTCTGTTGCCCCCCTTGCTTGAGTACTTTGTGTTTGTGTAATTTTCCTTTTAATTCTGCCCCCATTTCCCTGATGCACTGGTCAGTGTGGTTACAAGCTGGCTAGATATGGGGCAGAGCAATGGACACACTGCTGCTCTGGTCCTCTGCTCCACCTTGGCACTCCTGAGCCATGTCATGAGCAGAGGTGACAATAGCATTAAAACTGTGACAGCAGCTGCTTTGGGTCTGATCGAAGACCCCCTGGCCTGATGTCCTGTCTCCAGCAGTGCCTAGGGGAATTAAAACTAGGGCAATGTGATGATCACATAAGACCTGAAAGGAGGTTGTAGCAAGGTGGGTGCCAGTCTCTTCCCCCAAGTAACAAGCGATAGGAAAGAGGAAATGGCCTCAAGTTGTGCTGCAGAGGGTTAGATTGGCTATTAGGAAAAATTTCTTCACCAGAAGTGTTATCAGGCATTGGAACAGGCTGCCACGTGAAGTGGTTGAGTCACCATACTCAGAGGTATTTAAAAGACATGTAGAAGTGGCAGTTGGGGACATGTTTTAGTGGTGGATTTGGCAGTCCTGGGTTAATGGTTGGACTCAATGTTCTATTGTAAAGGTCTTTTTCAGCCTGAACGATTCTTTGATTCTGTGATTCTATGATGATGTGTCTCCCTGCGATACTTGCCCGGCCACCAGTGATCTGCAGCTCCAAGAGTTATTACCTTTGGGTTTGGTGGCCCCTGTGCAGCCACCATTGGCAGCATTGTGGCTGCTTCCAAGTCCTGCAGCTCAGTCCCCAAACCCAGATGCTTGCCTGGTTTGTGGGGAGATGGCTGTAAAACCAGCAATACAGTGACCGCCTGGATGATGTGAGCAATAGGCCATTTCCAAAGCTACCCAGTGCTCTGAAGCATGTGAGATGGGACTGCTCAGCTGTGTGATGGTGGCTGCATGGTGTGGGGGAGCTGCCAAGGTGCTGGAAGGGGAGTTCCACGGCACTGGTGGACCCCCACATGTGCAGGGGTCAGCATGCCTGAATTAGCCTCCCACCCTCCTGTTGAGTCCTACAGCAGTGACCAGTGTCACCCTCCTCTGGTCCTGGCTTGCAGGGCTCACAGCTGGAAATTCAGGCAGGCTCTGCAGAATGAAGATGAGGGTGTGAGCAGCCTGTAGGAGCATAGAGCCAGAGGGGGCACATGCAGATACTTTGGTGACATCCTTCAGTGGCTCTGCGAGAAGCTACCCTCAAGAACACCCTTGAGTTTGCTGTTCCCTGAAGACGTTTGAAGCAAAAAGGTGGCCTGGAGCTTTTTTTTGCTTTCCTTTCCCCAAGTAATCAAACACCACCCTGACAATGCTTTGCAATGTCAGAAGATGTTCCCATACCTGCTGGAAAGATGCTGTCGGCTAAAGCAGTGGTGGCTATGCTGACTGATTTCCCAAAGTTACATCAGTTTCAATTCTCCATGGTGAATTGGCTGCTGTTGGTCTGAGCCTGCGTTGAGCCTTTTTGTCACTAAAGACATTGTAGTGCTTATGGCATTAGTGGTTACATAAGCTGTCTGTCTCCAGGGGGACTTTGCCCTGGCATGATGCTCCTGCTCCTTTAGGGTTAGGTAGGAGCCAGCCCCAGAGCAGACGACGTGGAAAAAAAAAAGTACACATCTGTAGTCGAGGAGAGACTTATTTGAACTTAACACACCTCACAGGAAAACCTGGATTTCATACTTTTCACATATTCTCCCTGCCTCGACAGATTAGAGGGGCACCGTGGGAAAGTTGCCAGGGCTTGGGGATCAATCCAGCCTTTGTAAATCCTTTCATCTGACTGACGGCTTCATACAATTGAGTATTACCTCGTTTATTATTGTTGGTTGATTAAATTCCTGTTGGTCAACACAAATAATGCTGCGAGCAGGCTGTGCGTTCGTGGGATGGAAATTGGCATTGCAAAGCACTTCCTAGAGAAAAGCAGGGATGACCTGTCATTTAAAACCGCATTCAGGGGACGGTTGTGGGGGAAAAGGACAGATCTCTCTATGCAAGCAACTTCCCAGGCATTTCTCACACCCTGCTGCAGCTGAGCCTGTGGCGAGTGAGTATGACGGTCCCCACTTTTCTGGCAGTGGTGACAAGCACCCTCGGTGGGATGCGCCCAGCATATGTAACCAGGATTAATGGGATGAAATTAGGTGAAGGAGAAAGTCATCAGGAAATGTTTCCTCAAGGTGAAAGCTATTAGGCTGCGGCACAATTTCTCGAGGGAGGCAATGGGCACTTAACTTGGATTGTGTTAAAATGAGAACATGAGTAAAATTTGGCTTTGAGGAGGAGATGGGTGATATCGGTGGCTTCAAGGAGATACAACACCCCCCACCCCCCACCCACCCCCAGGAACAGTTAATTTCTGGGAGGGATAGAGGTGCCCGTAAGTGGGGCTTTTGCCTCTCTACAGGGCTGGGTCTTCAGGTGAGGTTTGAACTCAGGGGAGCTGGGGGCTGCTGTCTACCAAAGCAAGGTGCTACCGGTAAGCTGGCAGCAGAGACTTGTCCTGGTGCAAGGCAGGGCTCTGGTAAGCCCTGAATCGGCATTCCCCAGATTTGCTGGTCTTTCTAAATATTGCCTGACTTGTAAGAAGGAGGGCATAAGACATACCTCTCAAGAGTGGGAGTAACTGGCAAACAATATAGTTTGGGAACGTCTGCGCTAGATGACCTGGAACATCTTTGTGCTTTTATGAATGGTGTTACCTTGAACATCCTTGTATTTTCCTTCCCTGTCCTTGTGCCTGAACCAAGCAATGCACTTTACCTTTGGGTGTAATGATTCGTTTCCCATCTCTGTGCAATGTGCACCCCTAGAAAATGAGCCCACCTGGTTATTTAGGGAGGATATGGGGATTATCAGCAGCTTTAGGGGGCCTGTGCTCAGTAGTCTTTTTTTATGCATGTAACAAAGAGCTATTCTGCGGAAATAAGAAATTCCGTGGAAATCATCTCTCCATCTACTCGTTCTCAGGTAGTCCTGAGATGTGGACACAGAGGACCCCCAGGTGACCCTCTGCAGTGAGCAGGTGGGAGATACATGGAGCAGCATGTGCCTGGAAAGGCAGATGTTCACATCAGGGTCCCTTTCTGTATCCCTCCCCTTTGCCCCAGCTCTGCCGTGATGTGTGTAACACCTGAATGGGACACTATGGAGTGAGCAGGGGTCCGCACTGCTGAAAGCCCACTCCTCAAGGCCGAAATGCAGAACATGTGTTTGAAGGCTGACATGCAGAGCTGGATCCTGTGGGATGTACTGCTGGAGCGGCAAGGCTGGGAGTGAGCCGTGGGGGCTGCTTTGCAGACCCAGAGAAGCAAATGTTAACCCGCTTTGCAGGGAGGGGTCAGCTGCCGGTCCAAAGGGCTTGAGCAAGAGGTAATAAACCCGTTAATAAATAACAGGGAAAGCTGGCTGTGTTGCATAGTTTTAATTTCTGAGTGTAACCTCAGGGAAGCATGCTAAAGGTTTGCACAGTCTGTTTGCAAAGCTGTAGCGAGCACTCATTTGGCTTGTGGGATCAGAAACTCTCCTCCAACCGCCTGCTCTCGGAATCACTGTAGGATTGATTTTATTATCCCCAGTGTCCAAATGCCTGGGCTCTCCTTGGCTGCCCCAGGCAGTTCCCTGCTTTGCTCTAGTCACCAGGGGACTGGTCCTGTGGGATGCTCCCCAGGGACTGCCTTCCCTCACAGCGGGGGTTGCTCAGCATCCCCTGGAAAGGGTCCACGCTGGCAAGGACCGGCTTTGTGGAGTGCTTCCTAAAACTCCTGGCTGAAGGTGGTAGCATGGACGAGAGGGAGCACAGTTATCAGGGAGATTTATCTGAGGATAGCCTTGTTCTTTCTAAATGATGTCTCCTATTTTTATTGCAGTAGCATCGTACTATTAACTTACTTTATAACAGGTTTTGTTTCCTATTGTCTCATTATTTCAATCCAGCCCAGTGATACATTGTAATCTGCTCCTTCATCTTGCTTCTACTCCCCTTGGACATTATGCAGTTCAGAAATGCTTAGGTATTGTCTAGCCTTTCTTTCTAGGCATTAGTTATATGTTTACTGTATTTGGATTCTTAAGCCATAGCATGTGCCACTCGCTTGGGTACCTAGACTCCCTGTTCTGCTTGGTTTTGGGTTATAGTGTATTTTTGGCTGGCCTACTGCTGTTCCCAGCTGGCCCTGACAAAGCCTGAGCAGGTTCAGCATAGCCAACATGTTACACTCGACAGCCCTTCTCCTGTTTAATTTCCTTTTGCTAACTCCTGTGGCAGGGCGGCGGGTGCAGGCAGGAGGGGCTGTAGGTGGGAGGTGGGCATCGCTGCTTTCCAAAAGGAGGATTTCCCTCCACCCTCGTCTAAGAACAATCTCTGCTCCGCTTGTGTAATTTGATGGCACGAAGGGGCTCCTCTGTGACCCAGTTACTTTCTTTTTTTTGGTTGAATTTTATCTCAGGTGAAAGCTGGCAGGGATTGGATTCACGCCATCTCCCAGCTTGACACCGAAGTACAATGAATTAACTGTACATACATTATTGGTTTCCGTGTGTCGCTGTTTTTCCTGTCAGTACTGAGACCTAAAAGTTGTTTGGGAAGAAACACACCTTCCTCCCGTGGTCACACCACCATTGGAATGTGTTTATCGAAAGTGAGTTAAATTACTAGGCAATTGCATCATGTAATGTTTAACTGTGGTCTGCCATGGGAGAGCGTGAGGCTGAGTGGTTTTCTGCTGTTGGGTGAAAAGGAGGAACTGGGCAGAGGAAGAGAGAAGAACCATCTCAGAAAATACCCCAAATCAGAGGGGACTGGGTAGAGGCGAACAGGGTTCCTTTGGTGCTCTGGGCTGCAGCATGGCTTTTTGCTTTCTGAAACACTGGCTTGCTGAGAGACACCAGCACTTTAAACTAGCTAATTGCAAAATACACATAGATCCGAAACCGAACTAATGAACGCTGGCACCCACTGCAGGTGCCCATCCTAGCTGGTAAAAGCCACTGGCTCTACAACTGCAGTGAATTTTTGGCAAACGCGACCAGGCGCGGAGTTTCTGCCTACAATTTAGCAAGGGTCCATATCCTCAGCTATAGAAATTTGTGCATCTTTGATACAGACACATACAATCCCCAACTCCAGAAGAGCTTAACGTGCAGGGATTTAGACATTCCCTGGTGATTGCCGTAAGCCATGGGCTCATGACTATTTTAGGATTTCTCCCTTTTTCTCTCTGAGGGTCTGACCAGAAATTTCATCCTGAACTAAAAATTGCATGAAATTGGATGCCTGTGTTAAAAATGCTGTCTTGGTAAATCAGCATTTTCCTATGAAAAACTGCTTTACCTAAAAATTCCCAACCAGCCCTCTTCCCAAGTAGCATGTCAAGAGTGGGTGACACCATGAAATCATGCATCTTGCTTGTCACTTGGGCAAGAGTCCTCCCCTGCCAGCCCCAGGTGTGGGAATGAGATTTGTTACCATGCTGCCCGGTATGTAAACGCCAGCCATAACTGGATAAATGCTTTTCACTGGAAAATGATCACCAATTTTTAACACTTTTGCTACCTTGCACTTTTTCAGGCTCAGGGGGAGAGATTGGGGGCAGCCAGCACTGGGGCAAACGATGGGGTGTCAGGCAGCTTGGACCAGGGTTGGGGGGACAACAAACTCCTGGGCACATGGAGGCTGTTCAGCAAGTGTTGGGCTCTGGCAGGCCCCTGGGTGGAAGGACTTTGATCTGACTCCAGCCTTTTCCCACCGAGGCATCGCTTTTGAATGCGTTCCTGCTCTCAGCCTTGCCGTGTGTGGCAGACAAAGGCGAGGGGAGCAGGGAAGAAGGAGGGGGAGCTGTTTACCCTCATCAGGAATGGTTGAGTGGCCCGAGTCAATAGAGCCTATTTTTCATTAACCTAATCATTAGTTTTTTCTTGCTGCCAATTACATTTTTTCTGTCAGTACTCAGAAGGGCATCATTTGCATCTATGAGATTTTTTTTTTTTTTTTTTTAATAGGGGGCTTCCTGAACATGGTAGGGGTATTTGAGTAGTGGAAATTAAAGTTTAATTTCTCCCTGGATGGAAGAGGATTTTGGGGTTTTAATTATCACACAGCTTGGATTCCTGACGGTTGAGGGCCACCTTGGAAAGGCTGGTTTCCATTGTGTGAAGTGGATAATTATGCAGCCCTCTCCCAGGCTCACTGCGTTTATTGTCCAGAAGAATCTTCCCAAGCAAAAGGGGGGAGCAGATTTACAACCCGAAATGCATTTTCAGAGTCTGCAAAAGTTTCGATTTGACGTTTGCAAAGAAAGACTTTTGCAAATATTTAAGATCATCTTATTTACCCTTTTAACAAAGAAAACCCCATCAGTTAATCTGGTGATCTGACTTTCCCCCCACAGGTTGCTTAGGAAGTAGTTTTGTAAACTCAGGAGAACCCTTCTGCAGCTGGACTGCTTTGTGCTATCAGTTTCTAAGCAGGAACCCTTTGAAGGCAGTGGGAATTTCTGCGTAACACCAACCAGCCCATTTGTATGTACAGTGTTGAATACAATTTTTTCAGCCATCTGAAACTTGGCAGTGCTTTTTACCTAGGTGGTAATGTGAAAATGCTGAAGGATTCAAACAAACCTAAAATTTCAAAGCAAAATTCATTCACAACTGTTCTGTTTCACAAGGCTTTGGATTAACCTGTTGTCTTTCCCACAGGCTTTTGAACCATTGATGGTTAGAAGTTTGCCATAAAAATGAAAAAACTTCAGCAAAGGTCTTGTCAAATATGGTGAAGCTTTTGCAACTGCAACAAGTCAAATCTTTCAAGGGTGGGATGTAATCTGCATGTGTTTGTGTGGGTTCAGATTTGGGGGCAAACGTCTTGCGCTGCTTTGGTCAGTCTGATGAGGTCAAAGTGACAAGTACCGATTGTGAATGCTCACTGTCCCTCCTTGCTGAGAGGTGGAGCGGTGATAATGCAAAATGGAAACCAGGGGGCAGATTCTGGGGCACACTTTCACTCATTTCAGTGGATTGGCAAGCTGTAACTACCAGGGCAGTTGGGCATGCAAATGTTTCAGATCAGCCTGTTCTCCAGAGCTTCCTGGCTGTGACAGTGTGACAAAGGGCTTGGAACCCAACCTGACTTTTCATTTGCAA
The DNA here is from genome assembly GCA_035590215.1 of Microhierax caerulescens. Taxonomy (NCBI): domain Eukaryota; kingdom Metazoa; phylum Chordata; class Aves; order Falconiformes; family Falconidae; genus Microhierax; species Microhierax caerulescens. The sequence goes on from JAVJGJ010000060.1 coordinate 38,622,209, forward strand.
CTCTTTGTGTTCACTAGTACAAACTCAAGAGTCTTTGGGCTTTCTGATAGCTACCTTCTTATCTTGAAAGATGACGTGGTTGTTTTGGGGAAGGTCACAGCTTGTTATGGGGGTTTCTGCACTATGAAAATAGCTTAGGACAACTTGGTCTCCATTTCCAACATACTCAGTTTTCAAATTAGCACCTTTGTACTTTCTCTTGTGTTGCCCTAAGGCTTGTAGATGTGGACATGGCTGTCTCCATAACCTTCTCCAACCCTTTCCTCTGTCATGATGCCATGAATTTTGATTGTAGTTAGACTGTTCGTGCTGCTGAGTGTTTCCCAACCCACATGGTTTCCTGGCATTCCCCAGCTTCTTTGCATTCACCAAGCTCCTCTTTTTTTAAGCAATTTTGGCTAGAGACGTATATTGTCACTATAGTCATACCAAGCCTTGTGCACATTGGCTGCCTGTGATTTAGGACTCTGAATTTCTGTTGTAAAGCTGGAAATGATAACTCGTAAAGATAAGAGCTCTCTTTTTTTTTTTTTTTTTTTTTTTTTTTTTTT
>JAVJGJ010000060.1:38630467-38642606 GCA_035590215.1 Microhierax caerulescens
GGACAGTGCCTTAGCAGGACTAAAAAAGGAAAATACTGTTAGATGTGGAAACAAATATTGTGCCTTCTCCCTTTTTTTTTTTTTTTTTTTTTTTTTCAAGGGATATGAAACAAAAGTGACGACATAATTATCTTTCTTTTCTTTGGCAGCCATGCTCTATTCTTTCCACCAACCAGTCAGTCAGTCCTTGTAGCATTCAGGGCCTGAACTCAACAGCTTCTGCTTAACCTTGATTTCCTGTAGCTGTTAGCAGTGCTGGATCCCACCAAGCACATGTAGAAGAGTTTGCTCAAGAAGTTCAGGTTGCCCGCCTCCACCTTGGGTGACTTCCCACTGTGCTTGAGCACAGAGCTGCAGGAGAGGAATTCCTGCAGTTTCTCTGCCCTCTGTGGGCACTGAACTGTAAGAAAGGGCTTGTTTGCATCAGAAATGGTTCCCATAAGCTTTTTTTTTTTTTTTCTCCCTGTTCTTTGCACATGATATAAACACTTAGAAGTGATAAGAAAGGACAAAGGTAAGCAGGGGCACTGCATATAACAGGCTCTCTGCTGCTGGGGAAACAGGCTTAGTCAATGCTGTGGTTCTGGTGGAGCCTGTGTCTGTTACTGGCATCACGTTGAGATCTTTGGTATTATCTAGCGTTTTTACACTTGTTTATGCAAATGTTGCTGCCTGTGCAATTTATGCATGTGGAGCCTGTGCTTGGTCTGGAGGTGTATCTCTTGATTCCCAGGCAGGCATGGATTGAGCCTCTCCTTTGACACCACTGTGAATTGTTCCTTGAAGCTGCTTTGAATGTCCTGATACTTTGAGATAAAACCCGGACCTGCTGTATCGGGATCACTGCATTCATTGTGCAGAGGCACTCGGCTCTGCTGCTGCCCTGGCAGCGTGCGGGAACGGGTGAAGCTGGAAGGCAGACAGGGAAGGACACCTTATCTGACTAGATCTACTGATGGAGGCTGTCGTGTCCAGCACAAGTTAGAATGGTGGAGCCTGTGGTTGTCTTCAGACAGAGCTGGAGACCGCTCTAGGGACTCCAAATGGGTATTACTGGGCTGCATTTAGGGGTAGATTAACAAAGTGTGGTGGCCTGGGAGACAGAGGAGGTCAGACCAGGGGGTCCATGGTCCTCCTGGCTTTGTACTTAAGAACGTCAAACTCTCCTCTCACCCCACTGGAGGGGAGGTCCATTACTCATTGAGCAAGTTGTTCGAGCTGCTGCTGAAATCTTGCTGACTTAAGTACCGATCTTCTGCAGCATTATCCTTGCCGTCTTTTGACACACATAACTAAATTCACAACGCTGTTGGCACACGAGGCCTTTGCGGGGAAGGTGCTATGGATTAATCCTATAACCTACTTGGTTTGCCCTCTTCTCTGACCTGGAGAATCCTCCCATGTTGGGGTGGTTGTTGGGCAGAGAGTTTGCAGTCCGTGCAGCTGCAGGTGATGTTGCTGTGAGCCTTGCTACCACTTAAACTGTTCGCTGAACTTATATAGCTTCCTACAGTGTCTGCTTAACCTTTTCCATGAGGGCTGGTTTGGATTTCCTGCGTTTGGACAAAGCACAACCCAAACAAAAAAGTGAGCATGTTTCCTCTGAGAGTGTTTGTGCTTTAGATGGGCACTTGACTCTGATCTGTCCTGCTGTTCCTTTATGTGCGGTTTGGCACTTGTCTGTGGCAGCACTTTTTCAAGCATATTCCAATTTTTCTCTTGAATGGTCAAAGCACTCTCAGTGATTAGCTGTAGCTTGCAGGCTAGCTCTTCTGCTAAGCTGCCCCCAGAGTGGCCAAGAAACAGCATTCAGGCTTGCACCAAGTGTGTTTGGCAGCTACCAGCAAAGGCAAAGATAAGCTGTTCAGCACAGAGCCAGCTTAATCCTTATGTGTGTGCATGGGCATGTGTTTGTGGGTGCAGGGGTGCAGCCAGTGGTGCCTGCTAACCATGGCAGGGCTGATCCTGAAAGGTGCTGGCGGTCAGCAGCGCACACGGGCTGGTGTCAGCATGGTTGCATTAACACACCTGGTTCCTCACCGACTCATCCTTAGCAAAAAGTCCTGTGATTGAATAGTGACTTTGGCAGTCATGCCACAATAAATTAAATGAGGTAAAATATAATTTTATTCTGCAGAGCCCTTTTAACAGTGCAGGAAATGTTTGGGGTTTTTTCGTATGCTTAAGCTGCAAAACTCTTCTCCTCCTGCTGTTACAACTCACAGCCTCTGCTACCAAAATTGCAAGTGGAGGAGAAATTATGCAGACATCCAGGTGGATGGAAGGAGCTATTGCAAACTGCTATGGTATAATGACAACGGAGAAAAGGTTTTCTCAGGTTCCTTTATTTTCTTCCCTGCAAAATTTGCAAAAATCTTGCTTCAAAGCATGTTTCTAAACAAAATCCAGACGTTTTGAAGAGCAGTAAGCCACTTACAGAGCTCTCCAGCAAGTTACCTTCTATGGCAGGTCACCCTATCTGGTGTTGCTGTCTTACTGCAGTGGTAAACTGGCCATTACATTCTCCAGTTTGAATGTTACATTTTTATGTGAGAGTATTCTGTATTTTATTGTCCTGGTATTTTTCTGTTTAGTGTCACATGCTTCCACTAGAAAAAGAGATGTCCTGGGTAGGTAGTTGTGTACGTCAGGCTGCATGCATGCTGCAGCTCTGTGGCCTTGCTGTATGCACTTCTGCCCCTTTTACAGCACTGGGAGTTGTGGCAGTGACCGTATTGTGGGGCTGTGCCAGTAGCTTGTTTTTGTGAATTTTTCAGTTGTTTCTGAAAGAGAAAGGCACATGTGTGGAGGGGTTGTTTATTCAAACATAAAAGAAAACATTTTGTTCTGCTGTTGTTTTGGTGCATTGTAGATGAATGAGAATGGGTCTCAAAACTAGGAAATTACTTTTACAAAATTATGTATTGCAGTATTTCAACTTCACTTTCCTTCTGTATCCCCCATTCCCCAACCTGGTGTCCCTGATACAGATTCACAGAAGATACTGCTGTTGCTGAATCTCAACATTTTAGTGAAAAAAGCTTTTGGAAGAATCCCCTCTTCACTGTATATACGCTTGGGGTTTTATTCATTAGGTCTTTCCTAAACTTGCCTTCCATGGAGTGGGAGAACATATTGCTGTCTGACAGACTTGCCTGAAACACAAGAAGCTTATATGTATTTTTTCTCTTTTCCTAAAGATACATCTTCCAACTATATCAGGCAACTTGAAACAAAAGTGAAACTGCTGGAGGATGACAACAAGCTTCTTTCCCAGGTAGGTTTTTTGTTGCCTAATAGATATTAATATGGCTTGGTCCTTTTCTTGCTATACAGAGTTGTGTCTGACTGCCCACTTGAATACAGAAGGGCTTTTGGTGGACATCCTACCAGGGGAAGAGCATAATGGTCTCTTCGTATCAACTCCCCTCTGATAAAATTTGGTCTCCTTTTGTTAAATAAAAAAAGGGAGGAAAAAAAAAAAAGTAAGCTCTGTGTTAGTGTCGGCCTGTGGTTCAGAAATACATTAACACATCCCTGCAGAACATGTTGATCCACTGTTGCTCTCGGAGGTGCTGCAAGGTTCCAGCGCTGCCTGTGCGATTGCTGTAGGATTTTGTCTTGCTTGCCCAATTACATTGACTTTTATCTTGTTAGTCAAAGGACAACCTTGAGAATAGTTTTGTGCAGTACTGGCTCCCAGCTTTTGTTCGAGATCTTGCTTAAAACTGAACAGACATCTCTAAACTGGCATTTTTTGCTTGCATCTGCCCTTCAAAGTCTACTCTGTGTGCCACTGGGTTTTTGATCACTCCTGATACATACCTATCTGTATATAGCAATGTCAAGCAGCAGAAAAACAGTCATTCTGTCTGGTATGTTCCCTGGATCCCCTGTAAAGCACAGCACTTGGTGTAAACGAGCAACGTTGCTGAATTCAGTGAAACACTGTCTATTTAAACCATCGGAAGTTACCCTTTTTCTCTTGTTCTTTATATCCTTTCACTGTTGTATGTTCTACCTCCCTGACATTTTAAAGGTTTTTTTCTATACTTTGCTTCTTACTTCAAGCACCAAGTTTCACAGTCACTGTGTTCCAGATACTTTCCAATTATAAGGACTAGAAATAAAAAAAAACCCTCCTAATTAATTTTTTTAATACCTATTTGCCAGTTTATGTTGTGCTGTTCTTTGCATTTCACCAAGTCTGAAAACAGACTGCACCAGGATCACACGTTTCTAAAACGCTCCTGTTCAAACAGAAAAAAAAAAAAAAAAAGGATCTGCACTTACTGAAATGTCAATCAAATAATTTTGTCAAACCTTATTTTTACTGAAATACACATTTTGACCTGACTGAGCTTTTTTTAAAGACTACTGCAAATTTCCAGTGTATTCATTGGCATTGCTAGCTGTGAAACCAAACTCACAGGGCACCAGAGGGTTAAAACCCCAAAAGGGTAGTCAACTCAACAGCTACTGAGTGGCTTCATATATTAATCAATTGCTAATTTAATTTTAACTCCCCCTGTCTTTCTCCCAACCCATGAGTAAGCTGGTAGCGGTCGAAACCTCGAGACTGTTTAATTGGAACTATTGATAAGATAAGCAGATGGGCTGCGCTTGGGCAGTTGGGATGCACATGGGTTCAGGGATGGGCTCAATGTGCCCTTGGCCCAGCTTCATCCTGCCACAGCCAAACACGTTACTTCATTGGACCTACATTATGAGGTCAAAAAAAAGTGGTTGTTAATTAATGGGTGGTAAATTAATAGGGGCTGAATAACTGCCTGAGCTTACTGCATCGGGAGGCTGAAGCCCAGTTAGTGTCAGGGTGCATGAGCCTGAAGCAGCCCCATGCACCAGCCCTTCACCTTTGTTCTGTCCTGGTTGGGAAGACTGTGCCTTTTCCTCCATGTGCACAACTGTCCTCAGGTGTCCTCACCTTTCAGGCTGTGTCACTACAAATGTTTGAATCCAGGGAGACAAGTGATCTTAAAATAGCTCTGTGCTCTGGAGAAGGCCAGCCACCTCCCGGGCAGCAACAGGCACCGATGCCAGCCTGGCTGTGATGTTCTGTGCAGCCCCTGTGCAATGTCTTAGTGGCCCTCCAAAAAGACCAGGAACTGATGTATTTTAGATCTTGCTCAGGAAATGCCTCTTTTTACCGAAAGCAGGGAGACAGCTCTCCTTAGGGCACCCAGAGGTGTTGACTGCCATGGACTGGGTGAACTCCCCGGCAATAGTGGGCTGCATCACCTCCAAATCTGTCATGCTACAAACCTAATTGGGATTTTTTCCTGTTTTAATGGGAAAGATGAGGAAAATCTGTATAGGTACAAACTCACATGCGTATGTAGGCGTTGCTCCCAGCACTTTCCCAGAAATGTATAATCCACTTACTACATACTTACTTGCTTCATCTGATTGGAAAGTGTTTAGCTGTTACCATGCGGATCTTGGGATAAGGCTCTAGTCAAAAACGATCCTGGCAAACTTTCTCCTGTTTTTAAAGTCGCCAGGTGATCCTGGCCGTTTGAACTCCGTTACGCCAAACTGGCTTGTCAACACCAAAGTCACATTTTAACTCGGCTTGGCTTTCTCCCTGGGAGTATCGACATTGCAATATTTGCAGTCTAGTGTCAAGAAGTTCTATCACCAGCGTGCTGAGGAGTGATGAAACCTGACGTCCTAAGTAACAAACAGTGCCTGTGCATTAAGGGATTAACAAATCAGTGCTGGTTATGGAAGTCTTCCTGGCTTCGCTCCAAGTGCTAAACATAGAGCTGAAATAGTGCTTCATCCAGAGAAACCTGAGAAGGCTGGGGTTGCAAATGCTATTGCGAGCTTTACGGGAGGATTTATATTACAGTGGCCAGTGACACAATGCCGCTTTGGTAGCCGTTGCATCCTGAGCGAGATTTGTTGCTTTATCTGCTTCGGCATCTGGGGTGTGAAGCTAATGCTGAGAGGTTGTGTCTTTGTACCTTTGTCAGGCATGGAATTAAGTTGATGCAGAGGTCCCCAGCCTGCACTTTTTCTCTTGTTTCCCAACATCTCCTTTCACCATAAGCACTTTGGAAGAAAATCTCAGTAGGGGAGGCGAGGGGTCCCCAGCCCACGCCGAGGCAGCCATTCTGTCTGCGCTGTACGTGTTACCTGCAGCGCAGCTGTGCTGGGATTCACAGTTCTCTTTTTTCTGGTGACTCATTTGAGCAGATTAATGGAGAGAGCTTTTCCTCCCCTTGGGAGATCGAGAAGTGCCATCTCATAAAGCCACCCTTTGCAATGGAAGGAAAGTAAATGGAGAAGTGGATGTTATTTATGATAGCTGTATATGGATTTTTTTGAGTTTGACTTCTTTTGCTTTCTAGGGAAGGAGATGTGTATTTCCAGTTGAGAAATGAGCTGCTTCTGATGTTGCTAACACATCAGTGATCATCACTTTTCCCATTCTCCTTTCTCTGAGGAGACATGACTCCAGTTTTATACCTTTCTTTGACTCAGGTTTACACTGTAATGTCTTGCTGGTGTGGCTGCATTAACTAGAAAGTCATGCTCTTGGATGGCATTGCTGCACTGGCAAAATTCTTGGCAGCAATTCTGACAACATACAGCTTTTATTGCCCTGGTTTGTAGTGTCTGGGGAGATGCTGTAGCGAATGCCACTACCAGAAAAGGCTCCTCAATGCCTGCTCACTGGTGCTGGTAGGTGTCTGTGGTGTAACCACAATGGCCAAGACCCCACAGAGCAGGTGGGGACCTCAGCGTCCTGGGGTTGATGGTGTCAGCCTTTCTCACAAGCGTAGCTGGTTTCTGGAAGTTTTAGTTGAGGTGTAAAGATGAGTGTCAGTTCTGCGGAATGTTGGGTGTTGGCTTTGGATAGTTTCACAGGCATCACTTTTATAGTCTCAAATTCTCTAGGGAAGACGTGCACTAATTTCTGTTGCGTGCATGCGATTAATCTGTGCAACATCATGTGGGAGAAGTCCTGTTTTTCCTCTGTGTCATTGTGGGGAGTGCCTGGGAGAGCTTGTGTTAACCTCTCTTTTGCAGTGTCTGGCTGACTACATGAGGGTACCTTCCATATTACTAAGATATAATCCCTGGGATGAGAGGTCATATTTCTTTGCTCTGAGTTGAAAGTGTCCAAGCAGAAAATAACCCCTTAACCCACCTCATGCTTCCCTTTAAACTAAAAATGGATTTGTAATTACACCCTTTCCCTTCAAGATTAGCAAAACCTGTGTTTATGAGCTTGGGAGCTCCAAAGGTCAATTCTGGTTGGTTTTGTAACTAATGCATACATTTTAGAGATAATAACATTGACAAACTTCTGGTCGTTCTTTCACGTAATTTTGCGTTTTCAGCTCATTCTGTACAATGGCAAAGATTGGGTACTTAAAACTAAAACTGAAGTTCATAGGCTTTGTGGACTTTGTTCTCTCTCCTTATAACTAAGTCCTGTGCACCATGGGCTGGCTGTCAGGACTTCTTTTGGCTTATAGTCTCTGCTGAGCTGTGTCTGGCTTTTTCCTTCAGAACAGGAATGCCAGAGGCATTTTCCTACTCAAAGATGCTCAGGGCATGTTGCAGACCTTTGTTTCAAAAAGCTCAGCTTTGAACAGAGCACAGGTATTGGCCAGGCAGGACTCTGAGCAACTGGATGTTTGACAGTGAGGTCCTCGCGCATCTCTCAGGGAAAATTTCAGCTCCCCCAGTGCAGAGCAGGAATACAAAAAATTCTTCTCTAGGGAGTGGGCAACCCTTGGGAGCTCTGAGGAACATCAGAGTATTTAATTAAAATTGCCAAATAGAATTCTATTACCAGCCCTTCACAACATTTTCAGTATCTGCCTGCTAGCTGCTTGGGGTTTAGGGTATTCCTGGAAGATCTCTAGAGTATCCCTGGAAGGTCTTGAAAACTGTGCATAGTCTGATTTTTAAGAAACTGCATGCTTAAACTGAATTAAAAGAAGGCTGCAGCTGTACAGATAGTAAAATGATAGTAAATAATGCCTGTAGACCCTGGTATTAAAACAGAGCTGAGGTTTTGGGGCTAGGAGCTTCCATGGTAAGGGCACCTACAGGCTGCCTCAGTTCTTCTTAGGTAAATGTGAACTAGGCACAGAAATGCACGGAGCAGGCAGTTTCTAGCATATTGGTCTGAAAATGAGGGGGGAACTGACCCCAGGATTGAAGAGAGCCTGAGAATCGTTAGTCCTGCAAAGAACAAAGTTGTAAATGCTGTTCAGTGGAGAGCATGAGATCCTTTCCTGAAGAGCAGAGAATGGAGGAAAAAAAGAAATTGCATACAATGTGCTGGCTGGCTCCAGGAGAGTTGGAGTGCAATTTCCTCGGTCGTTTTATTATCAGTCGCTTTTGTGCCAAGTCTGCCATTAACAGTTCCTGCTTGTGGTGTTGCTTCTCGGTTCCCAGAGTTGCTATAGGGCCTTAACGTTTGGGCCTCTCCTTGAATTGCGGCTTCAGAGTTTTGTGGCTTGTGCCAGGAGTGTTGCATGTGCTTACCAGGAGCAGAACAAAATTACAAACCTGTGAAGTCTACCTACTGTTTGTGTGTGAGGAGGATAAGTATAATGGCCTTAATTTAAGGTCTCATGAGGGAAATGAGATTTTTTTTTTTGTAATAGAAAGCAACTCAAACATGAAAGCTTTCCCAGTGCATTTGGTCTCCATTTAAATTCAGAATACTGAAAGGGACATGCCTTAGGTTACTATATTACTGTTTTAATGTGCTGTTTAAAAGTTTGACTGCTTAAATAATTGTAGCTAATCAAAAAGGAGATGCATATTAGGGGTCACATCCAAACATTCCTTTCAGGTCAATAGTGAGACTTTCTACAGGACTCCAAGCATTTTGGAGTAGAGCTCATGCAAAGCAGGTTTTCATGAGACCTTCTCTCATGAGACCTTTCATAAGACCACTCTCCAAACTCTGATTTAGGCCTCTAATAGTATTACTTACCCACATAAATAGAAAAAAATGTTAACAGAATCCCCCAAAGTAGCTTCCTTAGCTGTGGCAGCCAAATTTTCAAGGAAACAGCATGTAAAACCAACCTATGTCCAAGCATGTTTTGTTTCACCTCCTTTTATGAATTAAAATGATGGGAGTGATCTGACAGATTTGCTATCAAATAAGTGGAATCAGATTTAAGTAAACAATATTTATTGAATAAAATGTTGTTTTTTTCCCCTCGAATAAGAGAGGTACAGTTTTATACGAGCAGTTCAAAGGCGTCTCAGACTTGCATCCAAAATACTTTCAAGTCTTTAAAGACAATGAAGTTCCTTCTGTTGACTTTAGGCTTCAGGATCTTGGGCTGCTACCTACCAAGATAAATATTCTCTTGGTATTCAGACTCCTATTCATGGGTAGGGACACATCAAAAAGGCAGGATCAATGACTGAAACAAGCTTCTGCAACTTGTAATGAAGGCTGGATGGTGTACTGTGTGTTCTGGGGGTTGTCACTGTGGAATCAAGGGATTTTATGAGAATGTCACCTGGCACGTATAAATAGAGTTCCCTCAAACCCTAGGAAATATAATTCAGGAATTTCTGCATCCAGAAGTCAAATAACAGATAGACAGAAACATACAGCATTGATTGGCTTAGGAGTTCAAGACAATCATATAATTTCTTGCAACTGAACAACTCAAAAATTTTCAAAGGACTGGAGCTGGATTTCTGTGTAAGAGGGTGAGTGTGGAGGGATGTGTACACACAAAGCTCTGCCATGCCCCATTTGTTTCTGTTGTGGATAAGCAAGAACATTGGGTTTAATGAGGCTCAGTTTAACCTCCAGCTGTGAAACGTAGGATTAGTCATATCCTATGCTTAACCAGCTTTGTAATAATTTCACTAGATTCCACTTTTTTCTGTGTATGAGGACAGGGTCAGGGAAAAAGCTCTTAACTGCAGTTACAACAGGCTACGAAGAAGCAGAATTTTCTGTCTTTGTAACATGTAGAGAGGTTTGATGTGCACAGTTTCTCAGTAATCTGTCTATTAAAGAAGGACTGAAAAATGTTTTGAGGGGAAACTCAGCATTAGCTGCAGAGGCTTAAAAACAGATTTTTTTTGTAGGAAGTTCAATGTCAAATTCAAGACCAGATCAAGAAAAAAAATCAGTGTCTGATATCTGAAAACAACAGGGGAAAGTATGGAAAGATGTTAATCATTCACTGCTTTTGGAAAAAAAAAAAAAAAAAAAAGTGGCTTTACCCAAAACTATATGCCTGTAACAAAACTTTCAGTTTTGTTTTGCTTTTCATGAAGCCAGAAACGCAAATCTAAATCTTTACAGAAGATTTTAAAAGAATATTCAGACTGTCTTACAGAAGTTAAGGGTGGCTGTAACTGATTCTTCCTGACTATTTGAGACCTGGTTCAGCTGGTCCTCCAGAAGAGAGGGGCTTGAGTGTCCATCCTGTCCTGAGCACCGTTCAAAAGAAGAGAGAGAAAAGGCCAGCAGAGCCCTTGGCCAGCTTGGTCCCACCTTTAGTTAAAGCCTGCAAGGGACTGTTTCTGATTTGTGAGAAAGAGGGTCAGGTCTTAACCTTCCTCATTCCCAGCTCCCAGGTTTTGCGGGATGTGGGAAGTGCCTTGAAGGCTGTGCCAGCAGTGTTGCTGTAGCTGAGCTTCTGAGAGGAGGTGCGATGCTTCCCTTTGGCCTCGTTGCCTGGAGTGCAGTTGACATAAGAAAATGAAAAGTGATGCCAGGGGATGGTCCAGTGAGTTTACTTGTGTGCCTAATACTACATCCACATCTACATCTACTTGCCTGGTGGAACTGGTGCAGCATTCCTTAGCTTCTCCATTGACATCCATAATGAAGAGACTGGTTTTGGTGCTAATGAGTCACAGATGGGCTTCATTAGTCTGAGACTCCTAAACTCATTGCATACAAGCCGCAGACCAGACTCCGGCTACATCAAATGGCAATGGTTACAGCTCCATTTGGCTGTGTTAGCTACTGAGCTGCATTTCTGTTTGGGTTATAGGCTGTCATGCTTGAATCTCAGCTGTGCCAGCCCATATTCTCTCTTGAGCAAAGCCTGCCAGTTGTGTGATTATAATTATATACTGCAATTTGGTTTGAGCTGATTATCTGTGTCTCCCTTGAGTTACGGGGTTGATCTTTCTCTGCTGATCTAAAACAAGAGGAAAAAAATGCAGACACTCTTGAATATTAACAGCGTACTGAAGTTCCCTACCTCAGTTGCTTCAGAGAATGGAGAGGTCTGAAACTTGCACTGTATTGCCTGTACCCCACTGAGATACTAATAAAAATATTTTTCCAAGAGCGGTTTTACATGGCAAAATCTGCTAAGCCTCTTACTGACTGTCTCTGGCTATTTATTAAGCCTTTCCCAAAGTGTTAGCTCCCCTGACAATAGAGAATTCCAGTTGTCACCATTGCAACGAGATGAAATCTGCTGCTTTGCCTCTGCAGCTTGTATGAATGCAGCTCATGACATGAGGGGAAAGTCAGAGCACAGGCAGAAGTGGGGATGCTCGTCCCTGTCGTTGTGTTTGTGAATGGCTGAGATCCAGCCATGGCACAACATCCAAGTGCATCCTTATATCTCCCTGTGCTGCTACTGCTGTACCAGGGCTGTGGACCTCATTCGCAGCGTTGTATGATTTCCAGTTCCACGTGAACAACTGAAAATGCCTTTACTGATGAAACTGGCCGCGGCTGTGCTCGTGACCTGGCTGAATACTGGAGAGGGAATGGGAAGAGCAGGTGTCTTGGCAGACCATCATCCTCTAAAGCCTTTGTCAACAGTCTAAGGAATGATCCCTGGATACACTGTGTGGGATATGAACCAGTGTAAAGGAATTTAATCTCTCCTGTTACAGAAAGCTCATGTTATTACATGACACTGAAGATGTTAAATAGTTTTAATCTCATCCCTTAATTTTTTTTTTCTTATTTGCAGAGTTCTTTCAAAATCAAATACGTTGATTTTTTTATTGCACTCTCATGTGTGTAATTTCCAGCTTGCCTGATAAAAGCTGTTGAAGCTAATAGGACTCTTCACATATACTTAAAGTCAGATATGTGCTTTGCCGAGCTTATTTTTGCTTGAATATGTCTTGTAGTGATAAC